>VXBJ01005108.1:1163948-1201496 GCA_013400055.1 Nycticryphes semicollaris
AAAAAAAAGGCGTTTATTTGAAATATGTGTGATTAAGTGTCGGAGTCTGACACCGAATTGCATCTCTGAGCACTGGGGTGAGCCGGCTGTGGCTGTGGACCCCTCTCCTGCCTGCTCGGAGGTAGGTCCTTGGCTTGGTGTGTTGCAGAAGGAGGTGCTGGGTTTAACCAGGCCCTTTGTAGCACTCCCAGCTCATCTCAGTTTACGGTCTCCGGCCTGGACCGATGCTGCTTTATCGGATGTGTTTTATTTGAAATAAAGCCTTGGTTTGAGAGGAGCAGGAGAGAGGGCACCGTGTTGCTGTGCGGGGCGAGTGGGAGCTTGGTCTCGGCAGGAGGAGTCACGCTGCTCTCCACAGGACCAGCCTTTCTTCTCTGAGGGGAGGGCTTGTCTCCTGTGCTGCTGCTCGCAGGGATAAATTCCTCCTCAGCATCTAGATGTTGTTTCCCTGGTACCTGTTTAGGCTCACATTTTGTTTATCTGGGTTTGTTGTTTTTTTTTCTTTTCCTCCAGGTAATACACTTTCTTCACCACTCTTCTCCTGGTGAAGGGCAAAAGGGTTTGATCTTTGTAAGATTTGTTAAAATATTTTTGTGTTTATAAGAGGAAAGCTGACATATATAAAGAAATAAGTGCTTTTGTAATTTTATTTGATGTATGATTCAGCAGTTAAATGTTTTACAGATGCAATTTTTTGCACTCTCTCTGCATATATTCATAAAAAATATATTTATTTTCTGTCTTTAAGGTTTACTTTGGGTTTTATTTTCTTCTGATGTTATAAAATGCAGTATGTGCAACATTAAAAAATTGGTGTAAAGGCGTTGCCTCATTTTGTTGTAGTTCCCAACTGCCTTTAAGAAGGTGGGACATAGAAAATCTATGGGAAGAATTTGAACATATCTGGGGTGCTTAATGGGAATTATGAGGATAAAAGAGGACAGAAGAAACAGGATCAGAATCTTGCCTGCTGTCTCAAAAATAAGTGACAATAAAATCTTTTTAAAGAGAGTGGGGCAGGCTCTGGGTCAGTGTGCGGATGCCACAGCAGTGGTGGTGTTTGCTCTCTGTAGGAGGGGTGCAGAGTTACCATAAATCTGCCCCCTCACAAAGTGTGGTGGGGACCACCAGCTTGGGCGTACCAGGAGCAACCCAGAGGAGCCGGAGCTACCCCAGGGTGTGAGTGAGGGGTGCGCAGGAGGCTGCCTGCGGAAAAGCCTGCTGCTTCAGAGCTCCCTTGCTGTTCTCTTGCTCCCTCAACCCTGCCTTGTCCTTGTAGCAGAATTGAGCCTCCTGCTCTGTGGTTCTAAAGGACATGATGAAACACTACACTCTGCTGTGTAATTTCAGATGTACGTGCTCCTTAGTTTTCTCACACACCCACATCCTGCGGTGCTTACGAGGGACAATCACAGCTGTGTTTTTCAGCATCACAGTTTAAGGTGATGTTTACTATTAAATATTTTCAGCTTGGCTACAAGTGCTCAGCACCTGAAGGTAGGATGTTCCACCTGAGTGGCACATCCGTGACACCCCAGCAAGCCATCTGTGGGACTTTTCACCTCAATAGATTATCTGAAAGGTGTCGAGAGTTTTGCCTCTAAGGACACATTTTGAGGGTTGAGGGGAATGGCTGGAAGACCGTTTTCACCCCAACATTTCCTTTGCAACAACTTCATCCCTGTCATCTGTGGCTCAAAATTTTGGTCATGCCTGTCCATTTTACTCACCCCACCAGTTTGCTCAGAGTAAATTCAGTGGTGATGTTATTCCACTGAAGCACAGTAATTCAATTTATTTTTTTTGTGTCCAAGGCTCTGGTTTTGTTTGGTGAGTGCACCAAAGCAGTGGCGACACGTATGTCTGCAGGGTAGCATAGGTGACGTATTGCACCAGACCAAAACGCTTCCAGCACAGCACTTTTCTTTCAGAGAATCTTGCTGATGACCGTGGAACCAGCTTTGTGGTGGGAATGCGTCAAATCTGTCAAACTCCTGATGGAGACCAGCTGCTGACAGCCAATGTGCCTGGTGCCCTGCCAGCCTACCAGCTGCCGGTGGTGGGCAAGCTGCCCGGCTCCCCACCTGGGCGATGAGTGAACTGCCAACTCCTCACCTGACAACTTTGGAAGGAAAAAAAAACAACAATTTTTTCCAAGAAAAAAATTTACATTTTGGAATTTCTCTCCAATTCTTAAAATTCCAGATCAGACAAGTGCGAGCATTTTTCAGCAAAGTGGAAAGTCAAGAGGCCCTGTGACTCCTCTATGGTCACATTTTCTTCCACACACACTTGTTGTTCCGCAGAACCAGGACTCAGTTACCACATTCAGTTCACTCCCCTTACCATAGAATCACAGAATCATAGAATGGTTAGAGTTGGAAGGGACCTTAAAGATCATCAAGTTCCAATCCCTCTGCCATGGGCAGGGACACCTTCCACTAGAGCCGGTTGCTCAAAGCCCCATCCAGCCTGGCGGTAAACACTTCCAGGGATGGGGCATCCACAGCTTCTCTGGGCAACCTGTTCCAGTGCCTCACCACCTTCACAATAAAGAATTTCTTTCTAGTATCTAATCTAAATCTCCCCTCTTCTAATTTAAATCCATTACCCCTTGTCCTGTCACTACACTTTCCTGACAGAGTCCCTTCTCCATCTCTCCTGTAGGCTCCCCTCAGATACTGGAAGGCTGCTATAAGGTCTCCCCACTTATGTGTGTGGGGAAGTGGTGCTTGCCATTACTCCTGCCAACCCAAACATCTTCTGACCAGATTTGGAAAAGAAATAGTCAGTGGCTTCAATTTTGATTTGATCCCAGCTTCAATGTGCTATTTCCCCTCCCCAGTTCTGGTATTTGTCATGAGGACTAGTTTTCTTCAACTCCCTTTTCTTTAAGGGTGATTTATAGCCAAGTCCCTGGATTTTAATCTCCTTGCTTTTTTTTTTTTTTGAAGTTACAAAAGTTGTTGCTTACCTTCTTAATCTGAGTATATAAAACAGCCATCTGCCCACACACGCCTACACCCCATTCTATGCTGGGGGTGTGTTTTTCCTTAAAGACTGTCTTCAGCCTGATCCATCCTTCCAGTTTGACAAACATCACTCACGTCACCCTTGTAAAACACTTCCTCGGGTCTCCTAGTGAGCAGGTCGACAATTTTGCTCTGGGGTGACCCTGCGGGTGATGCTGCCCACCCTATCATCTTTCTGTCATGCTTGTCCATGGGGCCTGTGACTCCTCCTGGGGATGTGTCCTCCTCTGTAGGTGTTGATGGCCTCTGAGAAGGATTGCCCTTGCAAGTACATTTCCCAGTGGCCTTTGAGCTTCCCAGGTGTCACCTTTCTCTTTCAAGCTTTCCAGCTCACCCAATTGGAAAAATTTTTAGTTTTTGGAAAGTAGAAATCATGAAAATTATAATAGAAACCCTTGCCTTTCTATGGAGTTTTCCAAATATAGCTCAGAATTAAAAAAAAAAAAAATCCAAACCAAATCAACCAACCAAAAATCCAAAACCACCCACAAAACTTCCCATTTGGTACCGTGCATCAGTTCTCACATGGGACCTCCTCAGGCTGAGCTTCTCAGCCCAGAACCTGACATAACACCTATGGAGTGAGTGATATCTCCAGCCACTGTCACACTGAGCCTCATAGGTGTCCAACAGGCAAACTCAAAGCTGCAAATTTGTACTGTTATATTCAACAGAAAAAAAATCCCCAAGCCTTTCTTGTTATTCCTTTCCCTAATATGAGCTTTAGCAGGGCTAGCAAGTGGAATGGGTGCCTGTTAAAGTTCAGTGGGAATGTTGGAATAGCTGCTCTGGGACAGAGCTTGCGAGCAACAGTCCACACTTATCCAAAGATACACGTTTTATCCAAATTATTGTGTTTTATCCAAAAAGAGAAAACTGAAGGAACTCTGTCTTCTCAAACTGAGGTTGCAGAAAGTTTCCCCAGTGGGGTTTGACTGCAGCCTTTGAGCAACAGAACCCCCTGGTCTTTATCCTTAGTAGTACTGTGTAGCAAAGAAATGAAAAATCCTTCCTGATCCTGACCTCTTATTAGCACAATCCATTAGCAGGCACAGTTAATAATTTGGCAGTCTTGCCTTCCTGAGGTACATGCCAGTGTCAAAATGTCATACTTTGAGAAAGCCTTGAGGCAAATTAGTGAGCAATTGAATTTACCTGGGTCTTGGCTAATGAATTGAATTTAAGCCCAGGTGAGTGCATATGCCTGTGCATGTGCCTGTGGCAATCTGTGTTATTGCCTGTCATGAGAGGCAAGAGATTTCACAGCAGGTAGTGGGGGTGCTGTTTTGGGAGCTGTTGGATGTCCTCGTGTGAGTGTATCTGAGCATCCTATTGCTTGGCTTGGCTGGAGATGGGGACATGTGGATCAAACCTTGAAAAAAGGACTCTGAGGAGTGTGAAGGTGCCCAGGAGCACCTCTAGATGTTAAGGAGGTACTTCAGGACCCTGAGACTAGCTCAGCTGAATGTCTCTTGAGAAAGCTTCAGTTTGTTCTTAATTGTATCTTCTCCCATTTGGAGGTTTTTTCCCTGTGATCTGAGGCTTGACCAAACTCTTTCACTCTGCTCTCAACACTGCATGGATGTATGGTGTATTTTGGTGTATTTATGGTGTATTGTGTTCAGTTTTGCTGACTTAATACTCCGCGTGCTTAGTTGTTGCCTGGAGGGGATGTTGCTCCTGATGGTCTTTCAGTTGGAGAAACCTTGCAGTGTGTTTGCTACCAAAGTGTGCCGAAATTATATGTTAGATAGTGCCAGCGGCACTACAGCAGGGTAGTGCCATTTTTAAAACATAATCAAGATGGAAAGGAAACTTCTAGCTTTGCTCAGGCTGTGAATACAAACAACTGAAATGTGAGAGACCTTGGGGCCTCCAGCTTGTTTCATCCACAAGCTGTGGTACAATGAGGGAGGCAGCAGCCTGTGGGTGCTCAGGGCAGTGGTTTAAAAGTGATAATATGGATGCTCTGGGCTGTAGCCAGACCTGAATCCAACTTGGCTGGGTAACGAAGTGCAGCAGGGTCTGATACACCTGTGATGGTCCAGAAACCAGCAAAGTGCTTCTAGCAGTGGCGAGTTGGCTGGGTTTTACAACAACCTCTCATGCCTCTCATCTGCATTGTCTTCACATCACCCTGTGTCTCTTTGGTATGTGGTCTGGCATGTCCAGCTACAGGAGGACTCTGGTAGGCAGAGTGGAGGCTTGAGGCAGCTGTAGAAGAACTTTCTCCTCTCTTGCAGCAACTGTTTAATGTTTCCTATGGTACTATGTGTGGTTTCTCTAAGCTGGGGCTTCAGTCTGTATTGCATGTAGCTTTTCAAGAAGATGCTTGCTAGTTAGCTAAAGGTGTCGTGACTATAGTTCACCTGGCTCATTGCTTCAGTGATGCTAGGTCCCTCATAAAGAGTCTGAGGCTTGTGGTTTTTCTTCCTGCTTATTTTCTCCTGACAAGTAGCAGAGCTATTAATGCTGCTGTAGACAGAAGTGCTTGTTGTGCAGCTGGGCTGTTTGAGCAGGGGTCTGGTGGGGACAGCTGAGGTACTGGGCACCCTAGTCCAAGATGCTTTGAAGTACAGGGTGCCTAACCAGCATCCAAGCTCTGGTGAACCCAACACCTTCATCCAGGCTCTTTCTGAACTATTTCGCCTTGTTTTTCACACACACAGCCCTGTGCTTCCACATCAGCTTTAAAACCTTATCTTTGATTTGGGAAGCAGGCTTTCTGCTGTGCACCCCTGGCAGGAATGGCTGTGATGTTCTTCTTTGTGCCTATCAGGAGCAACCTGTTCAGTTTATGGATCAGGAACAGTTACACCAGCCACAGAAATGAATTTTGATGTTACGGTTCAGCATGTTAATCCTGTGGAGATAAAGAGAAGCGAGGCCCTCTGCCTGCCTGCCAGGCAGCCCCTGAGCTGTGTATGCGTGTGTGGCTGTGTCCCCTGATGTGGTGGGGAGGTCAGTCAAGGGCAGAGGCTGCTGAGCTCTGACATGATGGGGGCTGGCAAAGTGCCACCTGGGAGAAGAGATTCCTGTTTGCAGCACTTCAGGATTCCTTGAGCTTGGCACCCGGCCTGGCTGATAACAGACACTCCAGGGACTGCTCTGCCTGAGCGCTGTGAGAGGTGGTGAATGTGCCTCCTTTGCAGGGCTGTGCTGCTGCACGGGAGCTTGGCTGGGACCTGTTCATCACTTGTACAGAGCTTGAATGGGGGTTTCCCATGGTGAGATGAAACCAGAGTTGTTATCAATTTATTCCTTTCACTTCTCCCCTCCGTGTAAGAGGCAACTTCTTTCAGTGAAGACCTAGTCACACCTAGACAAGCTAGTAAAACTATCAGCATCCTTAAAATGAGACTAGCTTTGAGAGAAACTGAGGACTGGCTCCCTACCCACTGGGGTGAAGGCTTAGCAGGTGACTCAGCCTGACACTCACATTGGATGCTGATGCTTTTGCAGGGTGCTGTGCCCAGCCTGCAAGGTGCCATGGCATCTGTAAGGAACGACTGTTAGACAGCCAGCTCTTTGCTGCTGGCATCTGCCTTCCTTCAATGCCACACTGTTGGTGACATCCATGCTGCTCCTGGGCCATGTCTTATTCTCCTGGGCATGTTGAGATGAGGATGGCTTAGAAAGTGATGCCATTGAAGGGAGAGGGAAGAATCTGAAGCTACGCAGACGCCATTGGGAAGATGCTTGTACACAAGGGGCATAAGCATGGTCATGGCAGCTTTTGTCAATGTCTTAGACTGCAGCTGGGGATCTCAGCAGGGCATGTGGAATTTCCTTCACAAGGAGCATGTCCACATAGGGGCTGGGAGATGAGGAAGGTCTGGTGGCCAAGGGGGAGGTGTCTCTTCTGCCTTCCAGCAGCTCCCGGTGGGGCAAAGCCTATTCTCGAAGCCTCTCCAAAGTTCCTTGAAAAATCTCGAGATGGATAGTGCAGAGAAAATACAAACATGACTGCAGAGAGGGGTAAAAAGAAAAACATACTCAAAGTAGGGAAAGGCAAAAGCATGTGTAAAGAAAAAAAAAAATATCATGGAAGTAATTTGTAAGACTACATAATTTTTATGCTAATTTTGATAAGATGACTCAGTTTGGCTGCCAGAGCTGAAGCATATGGGATCAGTAAAAATAATTCAGAGAAGAGAGCATGTATGTAAACAACAAGGGGTAACTCAGCAAGAATCAAGCATGTGTTTTAGTTAATTAAAAGCAAAATCCTAATTCTAAGCTTTTGATGGCTCACTATCCCTCTGAGTGTTTTGGTCACTCTTCCCAGCTGTGTCTTGGGTTTGGACAGCCTCAGGCCTGGGTCTGTGGTTGTACTCAGTGTTACATGTTTATGTGTGTCCCACTGCAGCCAGTCTGGTCTGTGCCAAGTTTGTGCCTATGCATAAACTTTGTGGGACAGCAACTCTGCAGGGGAATAGCCCTGTATAAACCATGGCACTGAAACTGCCAGGGTTGCATGCCTGCCTGCCTGCCTCCTTCCCTTCAGCAGTCTCATCTAGTGCTGATGCTACCCAAGAGAGTGGAGGGTGGTGCCCCTTTCCCCTCCCAAGCACCATATGTCTCCTTCTGGTCTTGTGCCCATGTGTTTTGGATGTTGCTGACTCATGGCTGGATCCAGACTTCCATTTAAAAAGGAAGGGCTAATGGGACTTTACAACATGAACAATAAACACCTTCACTCTGGAGTAACTCCAGCAGACCCTGGAATCTGCGCAGGCTGTTGTACCCCTCAACAGTACAGGCTGTGATGGTGCCCTGTAGGAAGGCATATGCTACCCTCATATATACCCTGGCAGGGAGGTATGTCCTCAGCTCAGCTCACCTCTTCTCCCCTGCTAGACTGATTTGTACAGAAGCAATGGAGTATTGTGTGATTCCCCTTTCCATTCCTCTGGGAAGGCAAGTCCCTCTCAGACCCAGGGTTTTGTGTCAATCTGTGTCTGTAACCATCATTGAGCTGAAGTCATGTGGGAAAGATTAGCAGCAGTGGTGACCAGGGTTACTTATGGCCTCAGCAGTGGAGGTATTGTTATAAACCCCATTACTTGCATGTTATCATTATCCAAACATATAGAACATCATTTTATATACTTCTCATTATCTAGCTATTTATTTATATGTACATAGTGATCTTGGAACATGTCAGATGACCAATTTCTTCCCAGAAATGACAGTCATAGAATGGTTAGAGTTGGAAGGGGCCTTAAAGATCATCAAGTTCCAACCCTGCTGTCATGGGCCAGGACACCTCCCACTAGAGCCGGTTGCTCAAAGCCCCATCTAGCCTGGCCTTAAACACTTCCACTGATGGAGCATCCACAGCTTCTCTGGGCAACCTGTTCCAGTGTCTCACCACCCTCACAATAAAGAATTTCTTTCTAGTATCTAATCTAAATCTCTCCTCTTCCAACTTAAATCCATTACCCCTTGTCCTGTCACTACACTTCCCGACAAAAAGTCCCTCTCTATCTCTCCTGTAGGCTCCCTTCAGATACTGGAAGGCTGCTATAAGCTCTCCCTGGAGCCTTCTCTTCTCCAGGCTGAACAACCCCAGCCTTCTCAGCCTGTCCTCATAGGAGAGGTGCTCCAGCCCTCTGATCATATTTGTGGCCCTCTGGGGATGCATAGTCATTTCTTCCTAGAAAAGGCCATGCTCCAGCCTATATAAGATTAAAATATATGGCAGCTGTCTAAGGCCTGGAGAAGCCCAGGGGTGATAAGACACTGGGACTACAAAGGACGTTGTTTTGGTGGGAGAAGATTAAGTTAATTTACTCTTTTCAAATCATGTTCCCCACTTCTCTCTTCCCCAACCACTTTGATCCCCGACTTGTTCTTTGAAATGACTAAATAGTTTTGGCTGAAGTTATGCCCTCTGCCTCTTCTTACTGGATTTTGTGCGTCTATCACCAAGGTTCCTGTAAAGCCAGCACTAACGTGGGCCTGCTGGGCCTGCTGCTAGGCTGCAGCATTGCCAGAGCCTGGCAGGACAGATGGAGGAGATACTACTTTACATCCTGTGGACTGCATCAGGCAGCATATATAGTAATAGCTTCCTCTCCAAGATTTGTTTTTAAAAATGGATGCTAATGTACTAAAAGGAAAGATACCATTTATTTTTAAACAGGGTTTAACTAGAAACCCTTTGCCCTGTCTCATGCTGTATTCTTTGTGTTTCACTTACATTTTGTGCTTTCATAAAGCAATGGAGAAAAAGATGTACAAGTCAAAAGAAAGATGAAAAATGAAAAGCAAATACTGCATTGGATGTAGGATTCTGCCATTTACTATTACAGTACCCACAGCAAATCCCTGGGTACTATTTGATGAGTCTCTGATATTAGCTGGTGATACTAAGGGTCAAGTGCAGGTAGTCCTGAGACAATCCACCCTCTCTGCTGGCATCCCTGAGGAGCATGGAGTGTATGATGTGTGAGAGGAGCAGCAGCACAGGATAACAACTGCTCACTAGTGATGCTGTGTAGAAAAGAAAGGGAGAACAGGAGCAAGAGGCATACGGTGATGAGTGTCAAAGAGTGTCTTATACTCTACAGAATCTGCTACTCTGTCATACCAACCATTGGGGTGTTATTGCAGGTTGTGCTACATCATCTCCACTCTTGGGAAGCAATGAAGCTGCCAGAAAGGCTCTGGAGTGAGTGGCATTGATTGCTGGCTCTGCTCCTTGCTCTGAAACTCTTGCCTATGTCATGGCACGGAAGCAGGTAGTGAAGGAGGGATTATGCAGGTGGACAGACAAAATAGGGGCCAGGAAATAAAAAGCAAGTTGTGATAATGGTCTAACTCAAAGGCAAAAGACCAACACAGAATTGTGGGAAGCTGATTTCACAAAGTGATTTAGTTTGCTTTTCCTTGAATGTTGTCCAATCTCTGCTGGGAAACAGTTGGTGTGGGCACACTGACAGACTACTTCTGCTCCTGAAGGAATTGGAGGTGATTCTGGACTTTGGAGGTGGGTGGTTGAGTGAGAGATGGGTATTTCAAAGCAGTAGACACCATGGCACGTATTGCTCTATGGAGAACTGCACGTATTGATGACATGGATGTTGCTGCAGGCTCCACAGGGCGCAAGATAGGTACAGCGCTCCCCAGAGGGGTGGCATGTGGGACCCATTCTGCCTCCAAAGGTCATGCTGGATGGGCCTTTCCCTTTTTCCTGGTGGATCCAGCATGGGGCTGCGACGGAGTCCTGTGTTGATATCTTGGACATCATCAGTGTCTAAGATTTTTCCACTTCAGCCTCTTCAGGGGAAATTTTAGAGGCTTCAGGTGGGTACAGCTTCCTTGAGCTGACCCTGCAGAGGGGAATCCTGGTCACTGAACACCTTCTGCCATATAAGACTTACAGGCACCTGGTTTGCACATCCTTCTTGTTTATGCTTGAAGGATCACGGGAAGCCGTGCAAGCCCCCACATGGTAGCCAGCTCCCTGCTCCCTGACCTTTAGGAAGGGTGGGAGTAGAAACAGGATAAAGTAGTGAAGTTTGGCCCGATGTCCTCTTTGCAGCGACAAGAAGTTAACTGTCAGTTTGCAGCACGGCTAAGTACAACCTCAGCTTCCCTCTCCACTGTTCTCTAGTGGGTGATCCTCCAGAGAAAGGAGAAAATTCAGTTGGTGGAATTAGTTACATTTTCCAAATGTCATAACATCTGACACGTCCAGACATGGTTTTAGTTGCTGGGGTGATGCAACTTCCCATTAACCGAGATCACAAGGATTTTAGCACAGATTGCTGTGCACTTCAGCTGTGGTGTGTAAGGCTCTGTGGGAGCAAAGCAGAGTTTGTTCCTTTTCACTGAAGTTAAAGGATGCCTCTGAAATATTTCAGAACTTTCACTATCACTTGCAAGAACAGAGCCTTTACAAGCTTGGAAATAACCTGGTTTTCCCTTGTGTACTTAGAGGCTCTCTGGGGACTTTTTTTTGCTACTTTACCCTTTCTGCAGGCATGACCCAAAGCAATGGCAAGGAGAAGGGTCAAAGGGAATTGCTGATTATCTTGCCCATCTGTCAGACAGCTGCCTTCCTGGCAGGACAGAGCAGAAAACTAACATGTAGATTGTGGCCAAGCACCATTTTAGAGCCTAATCTGCATGAATGCCCTGTAACTGGAGAAGCAGCCACCGTGGTGAGGGCTGGGGACCAACCTTCTCAGCAGCTGCTAAATGGAGCTGATGAAGGTAGCCAGCCCTTTGCCTTTCAGAAAACTGATTTATGTCTGCATGGGCACCAGAAAATGGAGTTACCCTTTTCATGCTAAAAGCTTAATAATTTTCTTCTTGGTATGGGCTCTGGAGGCTTTGGAAATGCCAGTGACTCCCTTCTGCTACCCTTGAGGGCTCCCTGGGGCTGCTGTTGGATCTGGTAGGAAAGCTTAGTGTGGCTGAAGACTGGTTACTGCCAGCAAACACAGTGAAAATATCAGTGAGGTTGTGCTGCAGCAGGTTGAATTAAATGCTAGGAAGAGATCAGATGGGTGAAATCACAGACCCTGGTAAGGAAACAGGTGTCTCTAAACAAGATCATCTGAAAATAGAGATAATAATGGTAGTGGTACAGCAGCAGACCAGCTGAGGCTGCATGAGCCATCAAATGCTCTAGAATGTGTTTTGAAGGAGCAGCTTTACTGGAGAAGGGGAAAGCAACCTTAAGTAGGAGGGAGAACAGAACACGTGGACAGTATGAAAGAACTCTCTGTTTTCACTTTACTAGGTTTCTTCTCCCACTAGTCCTTAGAAACCCAGTGCAGTGAAGAAGGCACCTGGGAAACGTTGGCAAAGAAGGGAGAGGGGAAATGGGTTAGCTGGCCAAGTCTGTGCAGCTTTAAGGTACAAAGTACAGGTCTGGCAAGATGACCTCTGACTATTTCAGCCTGTTGACAGCACTGACAGCTCTCATGTACTCACGACCTGCCATGGGACCGGGACTCTAGAAAATAGCTCAGGGATGCTGAACACCTTAACACCCCAGCCCCGCTCAGGTGTGTCCTGGCTGCAGGCTGTTGATGTGGTTGCTGGTTCCTGCACCAGGCATCTGTGGCAGAGCAGGCTGCAGAGGGTACACGAGATGTGAAGTTTCCTCAGATGTGGACTTCTCTGGTATTGGGGCCTTTCAGTACTTAAATAGGACTTATAAGAAAGATGAGCACAAGATTTTTAGACAGGTCAGTTGTGGTAGGACACGGGGTAATGGTTTTGTATTGGAAGAGGGTATATCCTGACTAGACAGAAGGAAGAAATATTTTACACTGGAACAGGTTGCTCAGAGAGGTGGTAGATGCCCCATTCCTGGAAACGTTCAAGATCAGGCTGGATGGGGCTCTGAGCAACATGATCTAGTTGAAGATGACCCTGCTTATTGCAGGGGATTGTGACTAGATAATCTTTAAAGGTTCCTTTAAACCCATACTATTCTATGAAGTGGGAGGAGCGCAGTTTTGGGAAGAGGAGAGGACAGAAAAGGCAGATTGGGTGCACATGCTTCTAAGCACATCTGATGTCAAAGAATAATTGTGACTTAAGCTTTGGCTGTCCATCAGATCTCATCCTTCCTTGAGTGAGAGATGTTCATCATATCTCCTGTTGCTGATAAGTGATTTGCAAGGTGGATATGAGACTGGGGGAATAAATTTGTGTCTCTGTTTATTTTCTGTGGCTGAGTTTGGGGGGATTCAAGGCTGGTGCGAGCAGGTTTGCCTGCCTCTCACGAAGAGGCAAGCAGCCTGCAGAATTGAATACAGGGGATACATGTTTTATGTTGTACGGCATGAACATAAGCACTGTGCTGCTGTAGGCCAAGGATTCACATCAGTCTTGTCCTGACACCTTTACTGATAGGATGAGCTTAAAAATGGAGCATGACAGACAGTGCTGTACCCCAGTACAACCTCTTCAGCTTCTCTTGGGCAACGCTTGAAGGCCCTTAAAACAATCTCTCAAGGTACTTGGTGGTTACCATTGCTCCAAGAGGCTTGTGAAGGGTGCACAGTTTGAGAGGTTGCACAGCTGGGTGCCTGTATGTGGGAAATAAAGCTGGGGAAAGCAAACCTGTGAGCAGCCTCATTGCTCCCAGTTCTTGTGCCACAGGAGAGTTTGAGCCTGTTGTCATAAATTTTAAACAGCCTACTTCTTGTTGCTATTTCCAACCCTGGATAGGAGGCACCTAGCGTGTTGCTGAAAGCAGGATGTTTGGGAAGGCTTGCTGTGCTCTGGTGACTCTCCTGCCCCTTGAGAAGAGCTGGCATGGGATATCATGTGGGAATAATGTGTGGACAGGCAGGTGACAAAGGTGTCCGTAGTCTGTAAGCAAATACTGAAAACAGAGTGAAACAAACCCAATGGGATACCACAGTTATGTTTTCTGTTCTCTCCTCTGGCCTTCCACCCTGCCAGGTGGATGAGGAGGGTACCTCTGTAGGTATATCAGGATGGAGGGATGAGCTGGGGGAGCAGGAGGCAATTCTGTCATGCAAATTAGAACAGGTCTGTAAAGGGAAAGAGGCAGTTCTAACAGAAAACAAAGTAAAATAGAGGCTGGTGAAAGAAATAGAGGCCTTTGAGCTGCAGGAGAAGAGAGTGTGTGTGGGAATACTGCCAAAAATCTGCCCAAAATTATCACTGGGAGAAAACAGCCCCTTTGGAGGAGAAAAGATGGAGGAAGTAGGTTATGGCTGGGGCTGAAGATATGCTGAAGGGCCTCAAAAAGGGTCTAGGTTGGCGAGGCAATGCAAAGGAGAAATGGCGGATAGGTGAGGAAGGTTTGCAGACAGCACAGAGCACTCTGCTGTCTTCAACTGAGTGCGTATGACCCCTGCTGTTTCTACATGGAGCTTGAGAAAGCATCTACTAAAGAAATCAGGGGCTGGCAGTGAAAAGATGCTCCTAGCAGGTATTTCCTGCTGGAGGTCCAGATTTGGGATGGGCTGGAGATGTTGAAGTATTTTCCAGCAGATCCCTCTCCATCACCTGGATGTACAACATTCATTGTTGGGAAAGACAGAAGTGACGCGGGGCAGGGGGAGGTAAAAAGGGCAAAAATAGTAATTTGGAAATGGAAACATTTCTCCAACTAGTTGGTGAGGCAACACTTGCCTGGATTGTGAAACTTGTGAGGTTTTGGTCTCATTCTATTTGATCTTAGTGCGCATGAAGGATGCTATTGGTTTTGTAAGGCTGCTGGACTACGGCAGGCAGCAAACTGTACCCCAAGGGACAGGTCTCTGGAGTAAAAGGGATCAATACCCTCCGGGAAAAGCCGTCTCCCCGCCCCGAGGGGCCGAGTCTGCCCGCAGGCAGGTCTGGGCAGGGGGAAGCCGAGGCAGGCCATCAAGCTGCCGAGTGTAGTTTCTTGCTGCCATCTAGTGACTTTCGAGGGTACCTAAAAATGTAAAAAAAATGCCTGCTTGTCGAGACGGGCTGCAAACAGAGCCGCTAAACTTGCTAAATTAAACAGCGGGGAAATAATGCTGAATTATCGTGTTTTTCTGTTTTCTGTATCTCCTGAAAAACAGCCGTGGGAGCTTTAGCTTTCCAAGACAGATTTCGGTAGATTATTTGCCAAACTAGAGACAAAACTGGAGTTGCTTTTTTCCCCCCTCCATAACATTGCTTCACCTGTTTGCTGTTTTCCTTCTGATGATACCCTTGTAATGTCTGCACAGACACGGTGAAAAGCCCTGATAAAAACTTTGAGTAAACTGGAGTGATCTCATTAAAAATGGAGATAGACCTTTATTTTGGAACTTTCAAGTGCTTAGGGCTTACCTAATACTGATGGATCATGATGCATAAGGTTATTTTTTCTATGGAGAGCTGTAAGGAAGACCTAACAATCCAGGCAAATAAGGCATTAATTGATTGTTTGAGATGGGTTATTGCCATCAGAGATTTCTTGGCTCTCCCAGCTCTAGGAAGTTAATAAAAGTTAAGATGAACTCTAATCCTAAAACTGGACTCTTCTGGAGCTTCCACATGAAAATATGAGGGCTTTCTACAGAAACCAAAGGGAAAAGGTCCTATAGATTTTGATTAGGCTAAGATTTCATCTTAAAACTTGAGCATCGATTTACTACTTCTGAAATAATAAAACAATGAAGAGAATTTTTATTTATTTTTTTTTTAACTTGGAAAAACTTTTGGAAAGTTTACAGGAGCTTCTTTGTGTGTACCGATGCTGTGGCTGCTCATTCCAGTACAGATAAGTTACAGGTATGCAAGCCTTTCTCCTATGTCTCTAAATACCCTAGGCAAGGACTAATACCTTTGCATCCTGTTATCACCTAGCAGGCTTCTCCCATCTGCTTCCAAACAGTGGCTTGCAAGAGCAGTGATGGAAATAGAGTACTAGAAAATGACTTTTCCTTATATCCCTTTTCTCTGTGCCTCCCTCCCAGCCTGAAGCTTCGCAGGGAGACCTGCTACAAGGGTTTTGCCCACTGAGAGCAGGATGCCTAGAAATACTTCAGGTATCCCATTACCGTTGCTTCAGTCTTTCTCATTCCCTGGCACCTCAGGGAGCCGTGGTGCCAACGGTGATAAATCATTTCTGCTGCTTGTGTCCTTGGGGGCAGTCACAGTAATTACTTGGAGTGACCCTTGCTTTCAACCATTGTGAAAACCTTGCCACAATCCCAGAAGAGCTTAAATCCTTGATAGGATGTAAACTGCTGGCACCAAGGGCAGTGCATGTAGCCAAACAGGAATATAATGCTCAAACTACTACCCTCCAACCTGTGTATTTTTAACACAAGGTTAATGATCTCTTGTTAAAAAGAGAACAATTGTGCAGTGATCTTTAAAAGGTGGTGACTGTTTATCCATCTATAATGTTTTAAAGACAATTACCAGGAATTGAAGATGATGGTCCCCTTCACTGGGTGTCTGGAGGTTTGTGTGGATGCATGAAGGTGATGTGTGTGTGTCACCTAGGGGAGCTGACAGTGCACTCAGGTGGGGATGGGAGTGGTGAGTCGGGGGTTGCTTGTGGGTTGGAGAGCCTCATGAGGAGCTGGTGGTGTAATACTTCCCTCCTCTGAAGGTGAATCTGACTTTGCCATGACAGGTTTGCTACACTCTTTCACAACTGGAAAGGGACAAAATCGGACAAAGTCAAAAAGCTCCTGGGGGTGTGCAAGTGACTCTCAGATGGTGAAAGGCACGCAAAAAGCAGAGCTGTTGGTGTTGGCAGGCTCTTTCCAAAGAGCAGTGTGCTGCCACAAGGCGAATGGCTTTCCCACTCTGCTGTGCAGGGACACCTTTACTTTATCTGGCACATATCCCAGAACCCATCTGAGTTTGATGAACCCCTGTTTTACCCTGATTTTTCCCCACTAGGAAGCATGAGAGATGCTCCTGCAAGCTTATGGGCTTGTGGCTGTGCTTGTGGGGTGGCTGTGGAGGATGCAGCATGGAGGATGGACATGGAAGGCTCCTAATAGCCAGTGCATTGCTCCTTTGGCACTCTCATCAGAGCTGCAGCTTTGTGAAACATCTGAGCACACCACATCTGGGTTTTAATTCTGGAGCAGTATACAACTTTGGGTGCTGCAGGCTAGATGAGTGTCCTCTGCATCTGGAGCTGTCATTGGTCACACTTGAAGAGGAAGAGTCACGGCGCAGGAAGGATTTTCCACTTGTTGTAGTGAGATAGTCTGGAGAAATTTAGCCCACAAATACCAAACTCTGGGTGTGCCCCATCCAACAGGTATAAAAATGGCAAATTATGANTAATTTCTAATAAAGGCTGTGTTTAACTCTTGGAACACTTTGCCTGGGCAAATTCTCTATCATTTGGAGTCAACCAATTGAGATGAAATGTCTTTCCCAAAATCACGATGTAACATACTCATGAGTAATTGGGCTTAGGGCATAGCAACAACAGTAGCACATGCCCCAAATTTATTAGATGATGTTTCACAAGTTTCAGCTGTTGGTGATATCAAACCCTGATGTCTGTAATATCTTTCTTCCAACTAGCAAAAGATTCATGTGCTTTGTGTTTCCAAAACTGGTATGTGCTATTTCTTACCTTTTGCTAGAATAGGAGCTGAGGAGCAGACCCTAGCAGAAATCATGCTTAACAAGTTCTTGCCCTCTACCCTAACCTTCCCACTGTTACATCTGAGGACATCAAAATGACCAACTGGCTTCAAAGTTCCTCAAAAACAATTCAGAAGCTAGCTTCGGCAGAGTCACTTTTGAGGCAGAGGGAAAAAGAGAATGATTATTTTATGTACAAACTCCCATTCACAGTCTTTCCTCACATCTAGGAACCATGTGTGTGGCATTCAGATCAACTTCATAGCCAGCTGCAAAAGGACAGTCCAGGACCAAAATCAGGACTTCAAAATTCGAAGTAAAGCTAATGAAAAACATCTGAAAAAATGTTTTGCTTTATGTGGTATGGCAGGCAGAAAACTGCGCGTGTCCTTTGGGGTTTGGGTGTACAAGTGTAAGCACACAGGTAAACTATAATCCTCTGACATTGCTTGAGTTGAATAGATGGATTAAAAAAAAAAAAAAAAGCCTGGCTTTGTTTTGAAAGGATGCCAGAAGATACAAGTTGGGCAAGAAATCTAAGTGAGATTGCTGAAGGAAGCATGTTTATGTATCAAACCTAAAGCCCCCAGGCTGCGTGTTGGATGTTAAGAAGAAAAATTGCAGGCTTAAAGTTTCCGCCAGTCGTCTCTTATCAGTCATTCGGGCTGGAACTCCTCAAGCAGAGAGTTTGATTTAAAAGTGTGTAATTTTTTGTCACGTTCTGCCAAGCGGGATTTAACTGAGGGCAACCTTCGGAGGAGGAGGTGATACGCGATGACCTCTAGTGGTGGATACATGCAGAAAAGAAAAGACGCGATCGTGTCTGTTTTTAACTTCGTGATCAGTTTATTTCCCGCCGGGGTTGACAAGGCAAGCTGAAGGCATCGGCGGCCACCTCTGTGCAGACTGGCTTTCTGTTTGACATGGTGGCACGGGGCTGACTTTCCTCTCTGTTGGCTAAATGCTGCCTTCAACTGTATCTTGACACACATGGGAAATTTTTGCTGTAAAAGTACTTTGAGTCCTGTTATATCTGTGCACAGTCCCAAGCGGTCCGAGGTGCTTTTTGTGCCTGTCGCACTGGGCATCATCACAGTGTTGGTCTCTGGCTGGAATCAAACCTTCCCTGTGGAAGCAGTCTTCCCTTGTTCTCTCTTTTGGGCACCCCTACTGCTGTTTTCCCACTGGAACTTTTTGGTGTGTGGTAGGGCTGACATGAGCAAACGCCGTGACTTTCACAGGGCTGTTTGCAGCAGCAGTCGGCAGAGGCACAGGGCTGTAGCCGTGCAGTGTACTTCCCTGCCTGCTGGGGCACCGTATACGCTAAAACCCATGTTGTAGCCTTTTATTTTCCTTTACCTTCACGTACATTTTAATTCATCAAGAGATCAAGAAGAAATAATTCTTTTTTTTTTTTTCCATTTTTTTTTCTTTTTCACCCATCAGCATTTCTCTGCACAGATCAGATGAGGCACAGCCCGTCTCAATGTGCTGCAGTTTGAGGCTGTATTCCAAAATTACTGCATGAAAGGGACCATAAGTTAGCGCAGACATCCTCCATCTCTCTTTGGCTGTGCCAGCGCCTGTCACCATATGTCCTGTCCAGCAATGGCAATCTACCTGCCCTTGTTCTTTAACTGCAATTCAAGCTCATCACAAGCTTATTTCATTGTGATTGTATGCTGCTGCTTGCTTGTAGCAGTGTTAAAGGATGCTTAATATACTAAAGGTGACAAACATAGGTCACTATACCCTTGGCAAAGCCACCCATGTTTTGCACGGGTCTCTGAGTCTGTGGAATAGCAGTTCTGCTGCTGTGGTCACCAACAACAAACAAATGAGAACCAATTTTCAAAGGAGCAGCGTATCTGTGTTGTACTAGGGAGAGAATACAGATCTTTTACCTTAGGCAACCGTCCCTGTACATTGGTTGCAATATAGGAGAGGAAGCCTGGAAAGGACCTCACAGGGTCACCTTCTCTCTGGCTTCTCTGAAACCTTTGCTGCCACAGGTTTGTCTAAGTGCTTGTAGAAGGGCTGAAACTCCCACTGCTCTGCCTTGGCTGTCTGCTCCTGTGCCAGCTGCCCTCATTAGAAAGCTGGCAGCCATCTCTGCCAACTTCTCACTTGTTCTTCTTGACCTAGCAGTCTTGGTTGTTGTGATGGTCAATGGACATCTAGTCTCTGTGTTCAGTGGAGCTGAATTTGTCTGTAGTCATCTATTTCGGACAAAATGAATCTCACCCTAACCTTCACTGATGTTGACTTCTTCAGCTGAAGATGCCTACAGTGTAGACACCTGTGTTTAATCAGATTAATCCTATTCCTGTTGTTTAACCTGATTTTTTTTTTTTCCTCCCTTGCTATCATGGTGTTGCAGGACATCTGTTCCTTGTCTTTGGTATAAAGAACAGATTTTCTTGGATAAAAATCTTTTCATTCTTAAACCCTTTTCATTGGTTCTCTCAGTTCTGTCTCCTCTGATAAATTGACACTGTTTAGCCTGATTTTTCTCACATGCAATCTCTTTGAGACCTCTGATTGTTCCTGTGGCTCTTTGCTAAATACTTTCCTACTAATCCTTATCTTCCTTGAAGTGTGATGCCCAAAACTGGAGACAGTACTCCAGCTGAGGCCTTATTTATGCTGAGAAGAAGGAACATATCATTATGCATGGAAGTAGCAAAATTTCTTACCATTTCCTCTGCTGCTTTCTAAAATTGGTCTTTTCAGTATTTACAGAAAACTATCAGTGCTCTGTCGCATGTTCCTTCCTCAAAAACTACCCTGAAGCTTCAATATACCTGGGGTCTGTGTGCATTAAATCATTGTCTGTCCCTCTGTTCTGCCTGTCCCTGGGTGTGAAGTCACACAAACTCCAGGGATGATGTGGATGGATGTATTGACTGTATATGCTGGAGGAATGGGCTGGAGCAGCCTGACCCTTCCACTGCTGCTCCTCTACTAGCCAGATTGTGCCTGGGTGTTCTGGCACCTCATCCCATACGAAATTTGCTCCTTGTATAGCCCGAAGCAGTCTGGGTCCAGGTCCCTTTTATAAAGTATTTGTCTATCTGTACTGCTGTGGTCATTCATGAGATTCTTAAAATAACATGAGAGAGCAAATACTATCAGAGTGTTTCTGTGGTTTCAAGTTCTGAGCTGGTGTTTAGGTTTTTTTTTTTTTGTGGGTTTTTGTTTTGTTTTGCTGTTTCTTGAACTTTTTCTTTAAATTGCATTTTGCTTCTATATAATCTCAGTCAATGATTCCTCAGGAATAATGCCTTTACAGAATTTTTCAAAGGCTTCAAATGTAGACTTTTTGTTTGATGTGGGCTAGATAAAATTTCATAGGGCACTCACAGGAATTTTGTGACTGATACAACTTATGATCTGTAGAATATGTGTTTCCTGATATTTTTAAGTGTTTGAGTTAAAAATTTTCAAAGGAATCTGGAATTTGTACTTACTATAACCTGATGTGTTTCTTCCACCGGATGGAGGGTGAGAGGCATCTTGACTTGGTGAGACACCTTGTTGCCTAAATACCAGGGCATCACTCCCATGTATGTCTATTCATCTTGTCTGTTAATCCAAGCTCAGGGTTTATAGTACTGAAAATCTCAGAGCAGTACCTGTTTTAAGATTTGATTCTAAAATCATCCATTTGATTCTCCAATGGATGAAGCTAAACCAGAGGTAGAAGGCAATTTGTGTGAAAGCAACCAGGAAACAACAGAATCGCTGTTGTGAGGAATGAGAAGAGCAAAAGGAGCAGAAAAAGGGTCATGAACTTCAAAAAACAGACATCAGCAAGCCTGGGAAACAGGTAAATGTGTGTCTTCTGGGAAGATAATCCTGAAGATAAATGAACTGTCAGGTACTGAAACTGCCGTTAACAAAAGCAGAATGGTAAACTATCCTGATGTGAAAGAAAGAGGAAACCAAGTAGGAGACCAGCATCCAACTACACCAGGAGCCAAAATGTAGAAATCAAAGGGACTTATGTGTTAGGTAGAAATGAACTTGTAACGGACAGTGACTGCAACAAAGCAGCATAAACATGCTGGGGTGCAATCAGAAAAAAAAAAACACCAAAACCAAACATATGCAAAACCAATTAGGAAAAAAAATCTGAAATGTCACCTTTCTATAAAGAGATGGATGAAAAGATACATCTTTAAATTAATGAAAAGAAGTACAAATAGCAGATGAGGCATAAGGGCTGGAAAATTCAACATTTTCTTTGCTTCAGTTGTGAGAAGAGAGTATCTGGTCAAACTCAATTAAAACCTAGAGAGGCTGAGTATATTCAGATCAGCATAATAAAGTGAAGAAGAAATTAACTCCATGGTTCTCAGAGATCTGAACATAAACCAGGATGATTCTCATATCTAAAAAAGGCGGGGAAAGAAGAGCCTAGAGATGTTTAACCAGGATGCCTAAAATAGAGGCCTGAAAAGATACCTCAACAAATAATTTAACACTCTTCCTTGTAAGTACAAAGAGGATTTAAAATGTTATTAAAACAGAACCAACATGGGTTTGTCATGAGTAAATCATGTTGAACCAGTCCAATTCCTTTCTCTGATGGGACAGTCATCCAGACGGGTGAGGGGAAAGCAGTCAATGTGGCATATCTTGGTTTGAGTAAGACTCTGGGGACTGTCTTTGCAGGTAGCAAAGCATGGTGGAGGAGAAATGACCAGTTGTTGGGTCTGTAAGTACCTCTATTCGGAGAGGAGTGACCTCTGCCACACTGCTAGAATCTTAGTGGACTCTTTCAGATGTTTCTTCTCAATCCATTTATCCAGTTAGACCTCTAATTCGCTGGCATATGAGAAAACTGTATGCTCAAAAGTAATGTTATGACCTCAGGTACTATGGGGCTTGATCTTCTCTGGCCTCAGGCTGCTGGTGGCATTGTTACTGTGGAATAGAAGGACACTTCTCACTCTGGTAGGTGGGAGAAAAGTATTCCTTTCAACTTTGCAGTGCTAAGTCCTCAGTGAAGGAGTGCAGTTCTGGAAACTGCATTTTAAGACAGACAGAGGCTAAAGGTGGCAATAAAATGGGGCTCAGAAGGCAAGGTAAGATTCAGAAAATACTGTTGAAGAGGCAAAAGTCCTTTCAGTCCAGAGAAGTGAAGAGAAGGGAACACAGCACTGGTGGTTTGTGTGTGCATGAAAAGTTTCACAAATGCAACAAAGGTCAGTTGGTATCCGTGTGCCTCGAGGCAGAGCAAGATAGAATCCCACTGTGCTACTGGAAGAGAAGACTTGGAAGAGAGTCTGTGGCCCCTGAGTCTCTGTGGTCACCACTCACCATCAACATTCACAACTCTTCTCCCGGGGAGTGGCTTTGCAGCCCTGGAAGTGTTTGCCAGGCAGGCACAACCACATCAGTGGCACGCAGAGAGACGTGGAATTGCTGCACAGCAAAATCAGGAAAGCACAGGCTGCACATCAGATGTAAAAATTTGAAAACCCTTACGTACAAAATGTCTCCTGCCGCATTTGTGGTCAGCTTTATGGCTCTTATCACTGTGCTTTTTCAAGGAGTGAGAGCACATTTCCTCCATCTCATGCAGGAAGGAGCTCATTATTCCTTATTAATTAGGTCTTCAGTCACTAATCTGTTATGTACCTTTCCAGCAACTGTTTACAGATAAGTGTTGTAGGATCTAATTGATGGAGGATAATTAGCTCCTCCCTAATTAGAGTGAAGTGTGCTTCTTTTCACTCTGTGGATGATCGCTTATGAATGAAAGGCCACAAATGGAAAGCTCAAGATGTACAATGTGTCAGGAGCTAATTTGCTTAAACTATTTTTGAAAGCTTATTCAATTAATACACAAACAGCAGGCTTACGCATGAGTGTGTGCGACTGACTTCAGCTGTAGGCAGGCGTGTGGTTGCCACAGACTTGAGAGTTAACATCATGCTCAGTTACAGTAGGCTGCACAGACACCATGAGCAGCAGGTCCGCAAGCATCAGCGAGGGTGATACAGCATTTGGGAATAAAACCTTCTGGAATTTTTGCCTGCAGCTTCATTGTTTTACACAATTGTCTCAAGGCTGAAAGAGTTTATGGCAGCCGGCAGCCAAGTGGCTGGTAAATTTTGGGGTGCCTTTTTGTCTTTTATTTTTTTAATACCCAACCTCTGAAGCTTGCAGGTTATCTTATTGACAGAGAACAGATATTCAACACCCTTTGGAAAACAGATGCTTTTATCCAATTGAGCACCAAAATTACTAGCTATGTTTCACAAAGCTTCTCTACAAAGACTCTAGATTATTCTTTCTGTAACACAGCTATGGGTTATTTTCATAATTGGTCTTAGTTACAACAATTTTACTTCTTTTCAAAATGTGACCACTTTTGCCTGTGACTGCCTATGATCTGGCTGCAGAAAGAAAACTAGAGAGTAGCTGAGCCACTTTCTATGGGTGAATATTCATTGTGAAACACAAGTATTGATGTTTGGAGTATGTGCTGATGTATCTGAAAACTTGTAAGAGAAGATGTGGAGTTCATATAATTAAAAATTATGTGGATTCATAACATAGCCTGAACGCAGCTAAAGCCTTGTAGGCAGATATGCTTTTTGTATTGATGAAACTGATGTTAGGTATTTGACCAGAAGCCTCTGTACTGCTGAAGATCCCATTGAAATTAATAGAAAGCCTCTCATTGACTTTCAATGGACTTTGGATGAGAAGACATAGATAGAAATAGAAAGGGAGAGTAAGCAGGCCTCCTCTCCCAGTCACGAAGAAAATCTTGAAATTGTGCCCTTTAGGATTTGAAACCCCAGAAAACAACAAAACACATCCCATAAACTTTTTTCCCTTAAGAGGTTTAAATCAGTTTAATAATTTGGGAAGATACATTCTGCTGCAGTACTGCTGACCTAACGTATCGAATGCAACAGAAGCTGGGGAGGCAGAGGGGACACAGACGAGGTTAGAATTACCTGCAAATTTCTAATGTTTGCTGAGACTGGAGAATTGCTTCAGTGGCGGTAGCTACGTTCCCTAGAAGCCTAATACTGCTAATCAGAGAAGAAAGATTGCACTGTTTCATTACTCGCTGCAGCTGAAACTCAAGGAAATTACTTGGGTCTCATTATCAGATAAAGTTAAGATGCCAGTATGAAAGAAAACTCTTTTTCACACTCAGGTCGAGAGTAATTTATTTTTCCGAGCTTAGATTTTAAAAATAGAGAGCCAGCACAGGAGAACACAATAGAACACACAAAATCTGGATACCACAGATCTGCTTTGATACAATAACATTTTCCATCCTCTCTTTATCTTTATAACCGTTCCTAGGTATGGTGGGAAGAGATTAGAGTGGCAAGCTGAGCTTAGCATCCATCCACTGCTAGGCTCTAGCCCCACTCCATTATTTTGGGGACCCTGCATCCATGAAAGGGGCTGTTGCTGTCACTGGGACCTGATGCTGCCCAGCGTGCCTGGGGGACGAAGCAATGCTTGGGCTACAGAGCATCACTGTGCAAATCCGTTCAGGAAAGGAAGAGAAGACTCTCGTTCCCGCTTTTCCCTTGTGAGGAAGGACCCTGCATGCCTTCCCCTGTGCAGGGTACTTCTCCCTGGCACCAGCACCACGCTTGGGGATGGAGGCTGGGGCCCTGTCCATCTTCTGTGTTCCCTGCTGTTGCACGGAATCTCCTAGGGATGTCTGGGAGATCCTGCTCACTGCCTCTGGGACCATCCTACCCTGCTGCTTGTGGGGAGGCTGGGAACAGAAGTGTGTTCCCAGTCAAGTTTGTGTTGCGTTGCAAATAGCTTTTGAGCAGTATGGGTAGTGCTTTTGTATGTTTTAGTGCTGCAGGACCTGGGCCTCTGAGGCTGTAAATCCTAAGAAAACTCCTTGTTTTCAGTCTTCTGGTCATTTTCTCCTGGGAAATCTCACTGTAATGAAAGCCAAGCTGAAGGGCTCGGTTACGTTCTAGGCAACAGCCAGTTTCCAGTGAAGTTTTGATGCCAAAGTTCAGATGTTTTTCTTTTCCTTGAAAAACACAGCACTGACTAGCTTAGGCTGGTTACAAGATGCAAGCTTACAGAAATAGGATATGCCAGCAGGGATGACAGCATGAATGTCCCTTCTCCCTCATGCCATTAGAGAGGGATGCAGCTGGCAGCTCAGGTGCCTGAGCTCAGAGCGGGACCAAAACAAAGGAGAAGCCCAGCCGGGTTCTTGTTTTCCTTCTAAATAACTTACTAAGTACTTGGCAAAGCCTCTGGGAATCTCAGTGGTGAAATGTAAAACCTTCCTGTCCCCTTGAGTTTCCAGCCACCTCTGAGCAAGGATATGTGACTTTCTGAAGTGAGCTGAAACGTGTTAATTAGGAAGTGCTATGAACTGTACTCTGCCTGTCTTTGCCAATGTCCGTTTCTTCCTCCTTGAGGTGGGTGTATGGAGGGACTTGCTTTACAGCCCAGGGGAAGGATGGAGTGCCAGGGTTGATTCAAAGGGGAGGAGCACAAGGGCTTGCTCAGCTGAAGTCTTGAGAGTTGGTGTTGCCTCAAGCACAAAATTGCTTGGTCTTTAGTCTAATGAAAACTTTTTGGATGTGCTTCGTAGTCATTACAGGATTTTTTGCTTTTTCTCATTCATTGACAATTACCAAATCAGTCTGCTTTTTCTACACCAGCTAAATGTGACATAATGACTAAAGCCAAAAGTTGAGGGTCTTTAACGTTATTCTACTTAAAAGGAAAGGCTGACAGAGAACTCGATTATCTCTGAAGTCAGAAGTCCCATGCAGAGGGACGTGTTATCCTGAACTCTGTAGCAATCAAACAACTAGGAGGCTGTATCTTTATTCAAAATCCCAATATCCTGTAGCTTGCTCTCTAGCTCAAAAGCCTGTTCTTCACTGCTCCCATGGGCTGTGTACTGTGGCACACCTACAAAAGTTCATCCACCTCCTGCACCTGAACCAGCTTGTCTCCTGATTCCCTCTGTCATCTTGGTGCTTTGAAACAGAGCTCTGCCCTATTTCTTTTGTGTGAGAGCACTTTAATTCCTAAGGCATCTTATTTGCCTTGTTTTAGGTGGATAGGTATGCTCAGCTTTCCTCGTCCGATGATCTGGATCTAGCAGTTTCCACAAAACTCAAATGATAACATCGGATATGATAATATGTATCAAATGACTGATTTTTTTTTTTTTTTTTGTGGTTTCAGTGAACTGCTTTAGCTATAGAAAATGTGCATGTGTATTTGGACACAACTTAAATTTATTTTCAACTGTCTTTTCCTGGTGAGAAGGAGGTCCAAAGTGTCAGCATACAGTTATGACTGCTCCAGAGAATGAAACTCTTGCGGTCATGAACCCTCTGGCTTTTCAGGTCCAACATCACTGGCCTCTCCTAAACTGAGCGCTCCCTTCTTTTTAATAGGGAGTAGAACAAGACCTGCAGCAAGTCTGGATACCTGGGACTCTCCTCCAGCACTGTTGCAAGGAAAGGTCCTGTACCTTTTGCCATGATCCACATGTTCCCCACCTTCTCAAGCCCAGGGCAGCTCACAGTGTGCAGGGAAGCAAGCTGAGTAGATAGGGAAACAAAAATGAGTCAGTGCTGTGGAAGCCTATGCATATTCCAGGAGGTCTGTGCCTTCAACTCATTGCTGCCCCTTAAATGCAACCTGGCACATAAGTGAATAACAATCTAGACAAACTGAGGAAACGAACCACAAAAGCGGCTTTTGAGTAGGCAGGTTGCTCCTTTCTCTTGCATTGGCATAAGACAAGTGCCTCTCTGAGGCTTTGCTTTATTTATTTATTTTCTGCATATGCGGTGCAAATGAAAGACAAAAATATGGGTCAGGTGTGATGGTCTTGGATAACTAACAGCTGGAAATAATTACCTGCTACCAGGAAGAAGGATGATGGATGGGAAGCGAGGAGCAGCTGTGTGGCATCTTCAGCTGGCTGCTGAAATGGGGTGGGGGATGGAGGGGGGGGGGCGGAATGAGAAATGCCCAGAGAAATAGCTTGGAGGGCTGAGGCAAAACGTGAGTGCTACTAACAGGTCACACTGCAGCAGCCTGCTAGGGGGAACTCTTCCAGAGACGTTTCTTATTGTGAGACCTCGTGCTTCCTTCTGGAAAATCTAATATTAGCCTTGGCTACCAGCAAGACAGGTATTTTCCTAATGGGCTGTGGGAAACTGCCACTCCACTCTTTTTTTACCCTAGGACCATGAGCAGAGGTGCCCAGCTGCTTTTCAGTGTGGTATGAAGCAGGAGCAGAGCTTGGTGAGGAGAAAGGGGCAACAGGCTGTGGCCAGTCTGAATCCTGCCATGGGAGCAGAGATGCTCACGCAGCTCTGGGGTGCTGTACTCGGTGAGGATGAGTTGTCTTGGACAGCCCTCACTCTCCAGGAAAGTGGAGCCAAACTCACCTGTCATGGGCTCTTATATGGCTGGGACAGTCCCCATAGCTGACAACTTCTCCCTGTGGCTATTTCCTACAGCTGGGCTTGGGAGAGGGAGCAGGGGGATTGCCGTCACTGAAATGTATGAGAATCTCCTCCATAGCCAGCAGGCCAGCAAAGAGCCCAGGAAACTGGTCCCCTTAAATAGTTAAACGGCTGCCTCTCAACAAGCACAATGTCACATTGAATTTGAAACAGGGAACTTTTTATATTTTCCCCCTGATTGTGCTGGCACCTGGCAGATGCCTATTTACCACAGGCATCAATACACATAGTAATCAAAGGAAATCAGAGGCACAGATTAGCAACAGCTGCAAGTCATTAGTGGCAGCCATGGGAAAGCACAGCTCTGCACCCAACTTCGAAATAACCAATATGAGTATTTCAGAGCACGAGGGTTACCGCAGGGCACTCTGCGAACACCAGAGAAAGCAAACAATTGCCTTGCTTGTCTCTCGAGATGGCTTCTTCCCTCTCCCAAAGGCAGCGCCGTGTTATCGATGAATCAATCATGTTTTATTGGCTCATTGAATGTTAACTCTTTGAGAGGCTGAATTTTGACGATCGGGAGTAGCCAGAGCTGGAGAACAGGGTCTCTATCTGTACCAATTTCCTCATGATTCTTTATTTCCTCTGGGTGGCTTGATACCCTGGTTGCTGGTATCTTCAGCAGTGTCTTGAAATGAGTGAGAGCTTGGGATCTCTGAGAGTTAATGCTCATTTTGACAGTAAGTTTTATTGGAGCTAGTGTAGAGCAAAAGCTGACTAAAAGACTTATTTGTGTATCTGATTTCTTTAATCAGTTCATTTTGAAGCAGAATAGAGTCCAGTTTTTATTTAAAAGCTTGGTGTTGATTGAAATTTCCATTGCAGATTTAGGCAGCTTGGATTTCTATTTTGATCAGTCTCCGGAAAAGCCGATTTTACTTCAGAAGCATCTCTGACTCTTGCAGGAGCAGGAAGCGGCTGCCCTATTAATAGAGAGAGCAGAATCCAACATAGCTGAGGTGTAGCCACTCTCCAGCTATCCTTAAGTGCCCAGCTGTACCTGCCCTTCTCCCACAGTAGGGCTGTTGCCATCATAGATGCAGCACCCAGGCTGCGTGAGTGGTCTTCGTGGTGCACAAAAAGTGCTTTCCAGTGCTGCCTGCCCTGCCCCTGGCTGATAGGAACCCCATGCCTTGTGCTTGCCCGGGTCTTGGCCACTGCTACGAGGAGGTGGGTTTGTGTGAGGGGGTTGGCAGTGAGAAGATGTGCAAATACTGATTGCCATTGCTTCAAAGTACCCCTTGAACTTTTCCTGCTATACCAGTAGAAGATATTGGAGTAAGGAGAGTAGTCACAGAGGCTGGAAACATGGCAGGCTGGGAGGGGGAGAAAAAGACCTTTCCAGAAAGGCTGTCTCCCACAGCAAGCCTGATCCTTGTCCCCCCTGGATCTTCTTCCACACCCTAAACCTTCAATTACTCTTAGCTTTCCACTTGCATCTCCTGTCACAGACACAAACCTTCTTACCTGCAGTCCTAAACTTCAGCCGGCTTCCTCCGAACTCCTCCCCGCTGTCTTCTCTCAGCTGTTACTGGAAAAGTTTAATTTAGTTTCTCCAGGGATAGCAGATAAAATTTAGGGGGAAGCAAAAGTGAAATTTATCCTTTTCTCCAAAGACCTCTTGAGCTGGCTCTGTAAACAATATGGAATATGCAAACAGAACATTAAAGGTAACAAAAGATATTTTGGTTTTAAAGCAAAATAAAAGTGAATAGTCTCAAAAGATTAAGCACATTGCAAGTGCTTGCATCTCCTAGTGCTAAGGTGAAAGCAAGGAGAAAAGAGGGGTGGAGGAACGTTAGTTCTGCCACTCCCTCAGTCCCACAGGTGCTCCCATTTGTAAAATAATGATTTTAGGATCACAGAAGTCTGTGGTGAGTAAGACAGGTATTTAAGATGGGAGCTTTGTGGCTGCTAGTTCCGTAAAGTGGGATAGTTTTCTGTATACTCGTTGGGGGAAACAGAATGGTTTTTGGGGAAGTCCTAGGTAAGTGCTTGTTTTTAAAGGAGTCTTTGATTTGTCGCTGTGTTTGTGAAAAGGACTAGTAGGTTGCTACTAGTGGGTAAAGGAAGTTACAGTTTTTTGAAGATCTGGGTGTTTTTTCAGCAGGAGGCTGTTTTCTGTGTGTTTCTGCTTTCTATGTTCAACTTGAGTGCTTAAGCTTTATTTGCCAAGGTACAAGTCACACTGATTTTGTTTTAATGTTTTTAAGAAAGCCTTTTCCCCTGTGATTCAATTCAATGTAGTTTCACTGACCAGCATTCAAAACATGCTGTATTATGTTTACTTGTGCTGCCCAGGTGATCTAGGCTCTTCTCTATCTTTGCAATTCCTTCTGATTCTTATTCCAGCTAGATATTCTAATCCAGACACGAGTATGAGCTGGCTAATAATTTTTAGATGACAGTCTGTACCTATGTTGTGAGAGGGACTTTGTTTTCAAAACTGGTAAATAGTTATATAAATGTTATGCCTTCATAAAAATTAACTTCCTATCTTCTTGATATTCCTTTTTTGTGGCGTTTTTTCTCTCTTCTTCCTTCTGCTGTAACTGTCAAGCTCATTTTGAAAGGAACGATAGTCCGTCTCTGAATTATTAGTAGAATTGGTGCTGCCCTGCAAACCAAGCCTAAGGGAAGGCCAGTGAAATGGTGAGGGTGCTAGAAAAATCTGTGTGTGAGGGGTGAAGAGGTTAGTCCATATAGCGTGTCAAAAACAGAGTGAGGGATGATTTGATCACTGTGTATAGGTACCTATATCTAGAAAAGTCAGACACCTTTTCCAGAAGAACTTTTCTGTGGAAGAGCTGATGGGAGATTTTTGCTGGTTATGTGAGTTCAATCTTGATGGCGTTCCAGGTGTTTGATTCGTGCAAACAGAGGAGCAGCTCAGCCCAGAACAGTGTCACTTGCTGCTTTTAAAAGGAGAAAAAAAAGCTGCATGTGGCTCTTTTTTTTTTGTAATGATAAGGTTGTGTGTGGGCACACTACTTCTTGGTACAAAGATCCCTTTGTTCATTGCTGTGTTCGAGGATCTTCAGGAAAGTAGGGTTTCTTTTGATGGGGTGGCAGTGCTGTGATGCCTGTTGGGGCCCAGGCTGCAGAACAGATCTTGAGCTTTACTCCTCTCCTACTTCCCAGGAATAGAATTTTCCCTGCTAGGGAAACTGGTGAGACTTGATCTCCCGTTTAACTCTCTTCTGATTTTTCTGTGAAATGTCCTGGTCAGTAGAGCCATCCTTAGGGCCAGAGCTCTGGGTGGAGAATGTGTACCCTGGAGATAATGCTGATTACATACTAGCTATGGTCAAAATGATGTGTGGGGCCAAGTGGTGAAGACTCTAAGGCTTTGTTTGCCTTCCTTTATGGTATAGGGCATTAATTGCCTTTTCTAGTCATCCAAACATTGAATTACCTTTTTCAGTTGTCTCACCTATTAAATTTGCAGCCGTCACAAGTTTGTGGGTGTTGGTAATGCCACCAGCCCTTCCAACTCTTTTTGGAACACATCAGTAGCAGTGTAGGCTCTTGGATCAACTTTTCAAAAGTTCAAAACCTGTGCTTTGTGGGTCACGTGTAACATCCTGATATCAGAAGGATAAAGTGGTCAATTGGTGCACTATTCCTATTGCCGCTTCAGCCAGGCTCACGTATGAAATATGAATCTTACATTAAAGCACTGAATTTCCATGTATCAGATTCTATGTAAAATGCAGAGTTGGGTACCTACCTTCATAACAAGGTGCTGTGAGTACTGTTGGTAGTTTGCGAGTACTTGGAAAACCAGGCAGCTCCTGTAGGTTATTTATGCATCGCACATGCAAAGTCTGTGGAGAGAGGGGCCTGTGAAAATGGAACGATGATGCTTAGATTTAAATGCTAGAAGAAAGTAACTCCATGTCTTCTGCTTTTAAATTTTGAGTCTGTGCAAATAAGTAGGTGAAAAGAGTAGTGTGTGTAGGCTTGATAAGCCCTATAAAGAAATAGAGACCTGGCAATTTTTGTTGGTTCCTCCTTAAAACTTAAAATCTAAAGTTTATCACTGCAGTTCTGATTCTTTCTTTACATCAACAGCCAGGTGAAGAGGTACACAACATCTTAATTATCTTATTCTCTGTTGCGCTTTCAAAGCTACGTAAAGATCTTGATTGTAGCCCTGTTATCTGGGAAATGAAACCCATCATAAAGCATTTAGACTGGTTTATCTTGTATGAGGTTTGTTGCACACAGATCACTAACTTGTGCCTCAAAAAGTACCTGCGTGGGAGCAAGTGGTTGTCACCCTGCCTAGCCTAGTGGAGGCAGTCAGCGCTGTGCTTGGTTGGTCTCCTTGCTCTAGGGACTGCAGAGGAAACTTGGGTTTCTGAGTTTAGCTGCTGTGAATGATGTCCAAGTTGGATGGCTGAAACTGCTCTAAGAGGATGCTATGAATACCCGTCTTTATGTAGCACTGGCATCTCTGTTCAGGAGGGCCTTGAATAGAGCATCTATACTGACTTAACTGCTTTTCACATCTGTTGGAGGGTGTATGTATGTATCCTTTCAGGTCAAGAAAAATGATTTTTGTAGAAACCTCACTGTTAAAATGACTAGCCACTAAGGATTAAAAACCAGAATGATTCCATTTTCCACTCCTGACAAGGATCTCTAAGTCTGCACAAGCAGAAATACTCAGGAAAGACACTATCTCGTTCCTTCCAGGGAGCTGTGGTGTCTTTGACAAATCGCAGTTTTCTTCCCTTTAAATAAAGCCCTGGGGTGCTTTGCAAGATGCTCTTGGTTCTGATTCACCGTGTGAGTGTCTGTAGGAACAGGGGGAATGAGGCTGTGTTGCACGTAGCCCTAGAGGCCTCATTAAATTGTGATGTGTGGTGTCACATTTCAAACCCACAAGTTCTTGCTGTCCCTAGTTTAAAACTTGATGCAAATAATGAGTAAGGGTGGCCCAGGAGCTGCCTTGACAAACAACATGTGTAAAACAATGGCTGAAATGATCTAAAACACCGATTTGTTTTATGTCCTTGGCTTTTTCAGTTGCTCAACTCCAAGACCATCATACTTGAATTGTCAGAGGTGTGACACATCCTTTACCCCCCTCCAAAAGACAAAGCATCAGAAACTAGTAAGCATTTTGGAAAATGCTCTTGATGACTAATGCGTGACTGGCTGGCTATGTTTGGTCATGTCTTCACACTCTCATTTGTTGTTTCCTCAGGAAATATGTCAGCACTGTTCTGATGAAGGTCAGCATCTGTTTGTACTCATTTAACAAAAAGAAATGTATTGAGAAGGTCAGCAGCTCTCTTACACCTGAGAGAATAATTAGCAATGAATTATTCTAATACACAATTGTATTTTTTCCCTATTTGTTAATTATCTGCAGCCAAATTATAAAATGTGTCAGCAATAAAAGAATTATTCACAAGTAACTACTTGACAAATAGTTTGAAAAGGTGCTGGCAGGTGGTATGGAGGTGGCACGGTCTCTGCCTGGAGGAAGGCCAGCAGGGTCATGCCATGGTAGAGGATGGGCAGGGACATTTGGTATTGGACTAACCTTGGTGCAGAGCAGAGGCTCTTCGTGGCCATGCACGGTTGCTGTTCCTTTCTGCTCCAAGGGAAGCTCTTGATGCCTCCTGAAACCCCCAGGCTGGCAGCAGCGGGCTAGTCCTGAGGTTTTGCAGAATGCAAGCTGCTGTTTGTTTGTCCATAAGAAATAATGAAACAAATCATCCCTGTGGCAGGAAGTTGTCCTCACTTCACAGGGATAATGATGCTGTGAAATGGCTCAGCCTCCATGTGTAAGGCTAAGCCTGTGAAAGTCCACAGTTACAATAATTTTCATTTTGAAACTTCGAGTGAAAACTACACCTGAAGTTCTCAGCCTGCTGACTTTATTGGGTCCCTTGCTGCCTTTTTTTTTTTTTTTTTTTTTTGTGTGTGTGTGTGCGCTGGTGAATCTTGCAAGATTCAGTGTCCAAATGATGACTGAGTACAGTTACGACTTACTATTTATTTGGTCAAATGTGTTCTGTATGTACATCTTTGGCCCCTTTGGGACCAAGCCTAAGAATAAACACAAAGATAATGAAAGAATGATGGGCTGGTGGTGTTTTAGTAAATAGCTGACTTAGTTGAGATGTAGGATTTGCACCACAAAGTATTAAACTATCTCCTCCACTTTGAACATGTTGGCAATTTGTGTGAAAGGGAACTATCGGAAATATCCATCCATGGCAGGTTCAGGTCCAAGTCTGTCCTGGTGAAATTTTGATGTGAAAAAGGCATGTTAATACTTGCTGATCTGTGTATACAGTACAGTACTCTTTAAAAACAGTTTGCTTCTCATTTGTTTGAGTGACTTTTCTTCTCTAAGATATGGTTATATTTAAATAAAAAGTTGCTTTTTTGTGTGGTTTTTTTTTTTGAATAAATAAAACATTCCTTTATTTCAGAGTTGCAACTATTGCTGTGCAATACTATGCTTTCTGCATAGTTGGACTTACAGGCAGTGTCCTTGTGGAATCTGCTTCCTTTTTTTTAAGCTCCTGATTGTGTGTGTGACTGGATACAGTAACTTGTTAACTTTTGCTGTTCTTATGTGTGTGTCCTCTTTCTAGGAGTTTCTGAAAGTGTTGACATGAAGAGTGCTTTCTATAAATGGTAAAAGATAAGCCTGGCCATATCTAGATGAGACTTTAAACTTCAGGGGCATAACTCAAGGAGGACAAGGATGTAACATAAATGAAATGAGCTTAAGTGCTGGCAATCAAGTTAATTCCTCAGGATATGTTTGATCAAGTACTATGCTGGCTAGTAAATAACTCTCCACCTGCACCGATTTCTTTTAAATTTTGTTTGCATGGTTTATGCTTAAGTGGATTTAAAATATCTTCAGAATAATCTTGATGTGAAGAGGCTGCCAGAGGACAAGAACAGTCTTTCCTCATTGGTTTACTCTTTCCACAGCTCAGAGAATCACAGCTAATTGATACTGTTTCCATTTTAATTACACATAATTTTTCTGTTTTGCTACCCAGGGAGCCAGGAGAAGAAAACAATACTCTGTCTACATGCAAATCTTCCAATCAACAATTTAAAACCTTTATGTTCCCAAATTTGTTCTTTTTATTTCAAAATGAATATGTACGTGCTTGGGCAGATCCTTGCAAGTTTTCATTGAGTGTGAATACCGTCATTTGAAGTTCAGACCTGTAATATAATGCAAGAAGCTTCTCCCTCCCTTTCCCTGTCTGCTGGGGTTCAGGGTTGATGTTCAAGGCTGTTGACAGTGTTCCCAGATCCTGTGTTTTTTAGGAAGAGGGGTCCCACAAACGGAAGGTCTTGTGGTCTGTGTGCCTTTTGTGCTTTAACTGAGTCTGCTTCTATGCTGTCCTGCTCCCCCTTCGTGCCTGTGCAGGAAGGGCTGTATTTATGCTTTGATAAAGGTTGTGGTGCAGGTACGTGGGAAGTTGTGTTGCTTACACTGGTTGCATGAAAGATGCTGAGGGAAAGAATGAATATGGACATAGAAGTTCAGTGTGGGGAAAGTTAGTGTCTTCAGTAATGCGGGAGTTGGTACCCCAAGGTGGAAGCCAGTGGGAGTTTTCTTGTGGACTTGATGGAGCTCTTGAGTGGAGAAGGATTTTTGTGGGGACTGCTGGAGCCAGGTTGTGTACAGGTGAGGTGCTCTTCCTCTGCCCCCTGTTAACAGTGGAGTCAGCAGAGACTTAGTCAGAAAGACAACTTTTGGAGGGAAAGTGAGTCCTGCAGGAAAGGGGTGGGGGGGGGGCAAACGAGTATTTTTAGTAGAGAACTGTCCGTATTTCCATGAATGATGGCAAAGTCTGCCTGCACAGTTTGGAAAAGTAAATATTGGCTGTGGGAATGGTGTTCCTGATGCACTGAATCTCCCTTCCTAATGTTGGTGGTCTTAAGCCTGTGGACCTAAGGCTCGTATTTGGTTAATCTAGAGGCTTCAGAGGGCAGGAAAGCAATGATGCTTTGATGCCTTGCCATGCCTTTTCTGATTAGCCAAGCACCAAGTAATGCTTCCTAGGCAAAACCAGGCAGTCTGTACCCTAAGCAAGCCTTACTGACCTGTACTGCAGCTTTATGATGAAGAGCTGAAAGCTGTGATCCTATAATGTGACAAAAGTACTGAGGTTTTTAAAGAAACTATTATAGGATGTGAGCTGTGCTTTTCCTTTTGCATGAGAAACTTTTTTTCCCATACAAGTGGAGTAGTTGAGTCCAGTCATTTGGAAGAAGGATGGGGTCACCTGGTACCTTAGTGAACAGAGGTGGAAAGCCACCACTCAGAGTGATCCCAGGGTGCTGTGGGTCTGCTGGACACAGTGAGGTCATGCTGCTTGCGACTTCCTCACCTCCCAGGGCCAGGATGCTCTTTTGCCCTGGGGTCTGTGGCACCTCTTCTTTCCTTCCCTTTCTGTTTTAAATTCTTGCAAATCCATCTGTTTGTACCGCGGTTGGTGACTAATGCAGTAACTCTTATTAGGTCAAAATAGCTGAAATCATATGGCAATTACACATGCATGCAGAGGGGCTGTTTCTCCTCCCTGTGCCCCCCTTTCCACATCTCTGGAACAAAACATTCCCTCACTGCTTGGAGAGCTGGAGCAGCTGCCCAGCTGGCAGGAGCAGAGACATTAATGCTGTCAGTGAAAGGATGAGTCACTTTGCAAAAGTTATTTAGGAGGGTCACCCTTCTTGTCCCCTTTCTCCCCCGAGCCACTGATTCTTTTGGGTTCATCAGATACGGGACTCTGCATTGGCTGCTGCCCGCAGAGAGCACAATGAAGGCTTTTCAGGGCAAGAAAGCTCCTGATGGGAGTCACAAAACCAACCAGTCCTGTGCTTGGCTGATCTGTTGGTCTCCTGAAAGAAGCTTCTGCCTGTCTTGGAAGCGTGTGACACTAGCTCTAAGGCTGCCTTCTTTTTCTTTCTCATTTTTTTTTTTTTTTTCCTTCTTTCTCTCTTCCCTCTCACCCCCAAGTTAATTAGATGGGAGTTATCAGTGTGTGAGGGGAAAATGGAAAGTAAAAGACATAAGGATAACAGAAAATGATGACACAAAGAACTTGCTTTTGGTTCTTATTTTTTTTGGAAATAAGTTATCAAAAAGCTGTCATCTTCCCAGGAAAATCATACTCCTCTAAGCTCTCTGGAGGATGCTCTTCCAAGACCCCTCTCTTGCTGAGACCAGTTCCATGCACTGAACCTTCTCCTTCTGAAGGTGACTAATGTTTACTGCCTCTCCAAACTCATGTGTGGCCAGAGTATCCCAGGAGCCAAATATGCCTAAGCACCACTTGTCCCCTAAGCAAGAGCGTGGCAATGGCTTCTTGAGTCACCACCAGTTCTGTCACAGGGCAAACTCAGCTTGGTCACTGGGAAAAGCTCTGACCATAGTGTTTGAAAGAAAGCTGAAGAGCAACTAATGTGAAGGCTGGTATTGGTGTAGGCTTGGTAGTTTTCCTTGTTATGTATCTTTTGGTTCCCCATCTGCAGAGTGTGGCCTGTCAGGCTGAGCAAGCATGGTCTTCTCTGTGTGGTCTGAACCACCTCAGGTGAGGATGTCCTTTCCAAAGTCTGGGTTATTAATGCCAAAACTAAGCTGTGGCTTACACTGAAGAGGTGGGACTGGGGGTTGTTCTAGCCGTTTCTGTGGTTTGCAGTGTATAAAGCGGCCACGTGCATGCCATGCATGGATCATCTTGTGCATCCTTCTCCTTAAGTCTATAGTACCTATGAGAGGCTGCTGAAAACTTTCCATCATTTTTTAATGTTCATAATGTCTGCATCTCCTAATGTGTGTCACCAAGTCTGCTAGACATTGCTCTGGCTGCTAGGAGGGCTCAGTTTTCTGGGTTAAACATCTGATAGGCCTAGAATTTATA
>VXBJ01005108.1:1201546-1214760 GCA_013400055.1 Nycticryphes semicollaris
CAGAAAAGCTTCTTATGAGAATATTCAGGCATCCTTGATGACAATAGTTCTGACTGGGCAGAGGAGGAAAACTCAGAATAAAATCTTTTGTTGCTTTCAACACTTAAAATGTTTTGACACTTTTCATCATTCCTTTAGAAATGTTTCTTATCACTTCTTAACTGATCTCCTCATGACAGACAGGAATGCAGTATCCCTTCCAGACTGTGCCACAAGCAGAGATGCGTTGGCTCACAATACTGCCATGGCAAAGACTTCCACTGATACCCAGTTGCCTGTTCGTTCCTGAGCACCCTATGCCCTTGCTGAACAGCTAAATATAGCTGGTTAATCCCTCAATTAGCTTGCTAATTTTGTGGGTTTTCTTGTTTGGTGTTTTTTTTTTTTTTTTTTTTTTAGATGATCTGATATTGATACAACAGCAACAACAAAGTCCTGATTTCTAAAAGCCAGGAAAGTGTGTGTGGGTGTTTTCCTCCTTTTACTCCCTCCACCATTTCCCTAGTGTACCAAGGTAACTGTTTAATTTTGGTAGATAACTTGAAATTCTGGTGTTTGAATACTGCATGTAGCCTAGTTAAGCAAATTTGAGTACATCAGTGGGGGAAGATGGTCTCTTGATGGTGTTTAAATTAGTATCGCTAAGATATTATCTTCCCTCCATTGCTACCCCCTTGGAAAGACACCCATAAGTTGACCATGAAATAGCAAGTGACTAAGTGTACTAACAGAAGAATTACAAACCCAGAACACTCATCACCGACAAAAACAGTCTTGTGTTATTTTGTGGGTGTCTAATTGGCCTGGTGTAAAATACCAAATTAAGCCTGACTATTCAGATCAGGAGACTAAAATAGCCTCTCCCAGAAGTTTATTTTGTTTTCCGATATTTTTGTCCTATTTTCAACCTTTATAGAGGTGACACATCCCCGCTCAGCGTTACTAGCTGCGTATTGTCAGTCTGGAGTACTGGCGCTCCATCTGTGAGCTCCAGTTAGCAGCAGGTACTGTAAATCATAGAGATTCATGACAAGGCTGTGAAGTTTCTGAAGGACAAAATGCAGTATCTGTGTAGAAAATCACTGTATCTAGTAACCAGGAGTGGCTCTTGGTTTTTCAGACAATGCTGTGATAACGTTGTTGGGTGATACCTTAACTGTTGTGAAGTAAATATCTAGAAACCACACGTGCATTCATGTATGTTTTTGGGAAATCAGTTCACAGCTTAGTATGAAAACTGTGTGTAAAGCCAAGAGAGAACATGTATGCATGTCCATGTGCGTTGAATTTCCTTGTTTGTGATGCACTGCCATCCTACACAAGACTTCCATGCAAAATATTCTTTTGTCCTTGGTGTGCCTGCTGTGGTGCCCTTAAAAACAGGAGACATGAATCCTTTAGGGCTGGCCCCACTCCAGATTTTCTGGAACCCCAAATGTGCCCCATAGAGCACCCTCACCACCCCTGCATGCTGCTATTAATGTTTCTGGTACTAAAACACAGCTGGTGACTCCTGCCTCTTCCTTCCCTCTCCACCATGAAAGGGTGGGTGGAGGGGGAAAGAATTATGTGCGTTGGAAGACAAACTCTTTCTTGTGGGATTGAGAAGTACATGCATCAGAGGAGAAACCTCCTCCTGCCAGCTCAAGCTGGAACTAGCCTGCTAACCACCCTGCTGCCCTAGAGAGGTTGCTTTTAGTGGTGGTGCCTTCAGCACCTCACCTGAGAGCAGCCATTCTCTTCAGTTTACTGCTCCTCAAATGTACTTTGGGAAAACTGCACTTCTGAGCCCAGTTCAGAGGACTGTTTCCACTTAAGACAACATTTAATGGCATGTTGGAGTCAAACTGAGATTGAGTGGGACTTGAGTGATGCTTAAAGAGAGGGAATATCCAGCTGAAACCTGGATCTCATTTACAGGTTGTAACTGTTCAATTGCACCAAGCAAGATGTGCAGCTGAGGCAGGCCTCATCCCTCTCTAACACTAGCAGTTGGATACAAGGAGTGACAATGGGGCTGACCACCCCTGCCAATACAAGAGTTTGAATTTTGTTGATCCTGTGTGTCCTGCACCCCAGGGGCATCGGTGGAGGTGGCAGTGATCATCCCAATCCAGCTCCACATGTCTGTCCCTGGACTTCACCTTAGCTGAGGTGCTGGCTCTGGGCCCCCTGACATGATGATGGGTGGTCCTCAGAGGGGCTAGAGCTGTGGCTTTTGCAGGGGAGGATTGTACAACAGGATGGGAACCCCATGAATAGACAGTGTTTGGGCTGTTGTGGGAAGGGGCAGTACAAGGTAACCCCTTTTTCTTGTCCCTGTTGCCAAAAAGATTTCACAGGGGGCTATGCTACTGACTTCCTTTCCCAGTGCAGTGGGGACTTCAGGCCCTTGGGGACTATGAGTGTGTGACAGGCACCAAAGGAAAGGTGTGTGAAATATGGTCCCTCCTACAAGTCCTTGCTGGGAAGCAGTCCTAACAAGGTCTTCTTGGCTGTCTTGAGAGACAAGAGCATAAGAAACAAACATGTCTTTGCTTTCCTCCAGTTTGAGTAGCTCCAGGTGATTTAGCGTATATCCTCTGGCAAGGGTGAGGCTCTGGCTTTGCCTATTGTATATGTGGGCTTTGGTCATATAGCTCATGACCAAGGACACAGAGTTTTGAAACTGGTTTTTTTTTTNTCAGAAACTTAGTGTGGTCAAACCCAGTAATTTTCTCTACAGAGAGGTAAGCCCAACAAAGCTTTCCACCAAGGTTGTTTGCTTCTCCAGGTTTTTATTCTTGGTTTCAACAAGTAAGTTGAACAAAAGTGGGTAAGGACCGGAGACCTCACACAACTCTGGTTGGAGAAAGTCTGCAATTCCACCACTGAAGCAGTGTTTCCTAAAATAACAGCCTCGGGAACCTCTGCAATCTGTTTCCCTGTCTCTTACCCTTTTTACAAGAACTGAGAAGTCTTTCAGCGTTGTGAAGCAAGGCTGCAAAATAGCAGCCAGAACAAGAGTGCCTCAGTCTCTTGCGCTCTATCTGGGGACCTGTTGGGCTATTATTAGTAGGGGATACCAAATACATTTTGTAAATATTTGAAAAGCCTTGCCAAGCGGCGTTGAGAAGAAACATGCTCTTTTATGAGCCCCACGATCATTAAACCCAGGAAAAAAGCAATGAAAGAGCTGGAGCACTTCATGTGTATCATCCCATTTTGTTCTTGTCTGGGTAAGAAAATGTGCTTGTGCACCTCTTGGGTCAAAATTGAAAATCCTGCCCCTAATTCTTGTCAGAGGGGTTTTCTTTGCAAGAGGAAATTGGGCAACTGGGCTTCTGAGCTGCTGGGCTGAGACGTGGTGGTCTCCTGGCCCGCATCTCCTGTGCTGGGGTCCGAGACCCGGTCTTAAGGAGTCCTCCGACATAATGCGAGGTACCTAACTTTTTGCTGCAGGGAATGTGGGATTTCCTTCTAGACTCTTGTCCTCTTCCAGCACAGAAGTGACCCGCAATCTCGGTTTCCATCGCTAGAGGGAGGGAAACTACACGGAATTACCACCCCCTGCACTCCTCTGGTCTCCCCCTGTTCGTCGGTCCATCCGCTCCAAGCAGGGCACTAAATGCTCTTCCAGCATGATGGTGTGGTGTGTTGTGTTTTCAAATGAGGAACAGGTCACAGTGAAAGTGTGGTGGGTGGGCTTTTTTCCTTCGACGGTACCGAACTGGGGTTTGTGTGCATCCTCGAAAGTTGCTGCGAGCAGGGTCCAGGAGCCGTCTATGCTCTGGGAAGCTCTGCACGTCCCTGGGGACCCGCTGAAGAGGGGGACAGGGGCCACAAGAACAAGGCAGGCTGCAGGCATCTTCCAGGGCTGTCAGCAAGTTCTGGTCATGCTCTCAAGGGGAATTTTTTGGGGAAGTGAAATTGCAATGGGGTGGTGAAGAAGTTGCATCCCACCCCTGTGGTAACTAAATTGATGGGCAAAGGGCTGAGAGAACTTAACATGTGCAACAGGGTGAGGACACATGCTGAGTGTTGCACAGTGGTGTGAATGTGCCTTTCTGAATTGAGGGGGAATTTGTGCTTTATTTCCCCAAATATATCCTTTAAAATACCTATCAGCTCTTGTACATCTTTTAGCTTCATAATCTGTGATGTGGCCAGTTTAGTGTGGCTAAACAAATCAAACATTAAGNTATATATATATATATATATATCAAATGCTAATTTGGCTGAAAAAACCTGTTTAACAGAAGTATGCGCTGACAGAAACTTATGGGTATTCCTGAAGCAGTATACCATAGATACTTTTAACTGTTTTAAAAGTATAGTAATTTTGAAAGTAATTAGAGAAAGATGAGGACAATTTCAACCTAGGAATAGGAATACAGCTGTAAAGGCAACTTGCACCCATGGGAAGTACTGGAGAACAACTTCCCTGATTTTGGAACCTATTTAAGGAAAGCTGGTAGCTCTTTACCAGTTCCCCCCTAGATTTGGGATTATGAAGCTAGTTAAAGTCAATTTTCATCACCAGAATGTCACCACCTATCTATAGTACTTTTAGCTTTGTCTGCTGAGGGGAGCCATTCGTCTCCCCTACAAGATGTGGAAGGGTAAAAGGAGGCATATAAGAATGAGCTACTGTCTCTGTAAGAAAACCAAAGGTGCATCTCAAATCTAGATTTTCTTATGATGGCCATGGTCATAGCACTGTGCTGTATAGCACTGCAGGTAAGGGTGTTGTCATGGCTTGGGAGGCTGTGGCTCTTGAGGGATGACAGTAGACTGAGCTTTATTTAAAAATAAATATATTTAAAATGAATAAAAAAAAAAAGATGAGTCAGTTCACTGCAACATGGATATAACTCATAAAAAAAAAAAAAATAAAACAGTCCAAAAATGAATGGGACTGTGACTTGTGTGTTGCTCAAGCCTGAACAGAGTGAAAATAAAGACAGTAACAAACCAAAAGGGAACAGGCACATGTGTGGGTTTGTTTGGTCTTTTTATTTATTTATTGTCTTAAGTACAGGCTATCATATATTGTTGGTAGCAGCAGGAAGCGAACAAAAAAGTGCACACACTTTTTTTTTTTCTTTTTCTTCCTCAATGAAAGGGAACATGAATGGTGCAGAGCTCTAACTCTGGGAAAAGATTGAAAGATGAAACTGTAATGAGGGCTTCTTAATGTGTGACTTGGAGGTGGTCACACTTCTAACTGTCTGGGTCACTATCAGCAGGGGAAAAGAACAGGGTAGAGCAATACTGAGCTTACTCTCCGCACTTTTGATACTAAAAGAAATGTGAACATCCACTATGTGCAAAGTGTGGCTTCTGGCAGTGAAAACAACACAAAATGGGCTGAAGCAGCAGCAGGTCCCTGTGGGAATGGACCCCCAGGCATCGAGTCGTGCTTTGGGCTCGGTCTTCATCAGGGAAAGCCTCGGCCAGCTGCAAGTGTTGGACAGGGCCAGCAGTGGTGAAGAGGAGGCAATTTTCTTTGTGGAAAGGCTGCCCGAGCGTTGCCGGCAGTCGGGAAGAGAGGATAGGTTCCAGGAGGGGACGAGTGCCTGAGAGGAGGGTATGCCAAAAAGATCTGGCTGGCAGTGGAGCAGCTGGCCTCTGCTGCTAATTCAGATTGGCTGGCCCAGGAGGATCCTAATTACAGCACAACTGCTGTCTCCGTAATCGCTGCGGCAGGAGCAACGCAGGCCATAAGGCACTGAAAGGGACCTGGATGCAGCAGCGGAAGATTATTAGAGTTACTGTGCTCTGTCCTGGCTACCGAGTTGCACAAAACCTACCAGATGTCAGGGAGGAAGAAATGGGTCATCCTCAGCATAGGCTTGTGGAAATAATGTCATTGCTTATGTGAGCAATGTGATTGCACAGTGAGGCTGGGCTCTACCTTACTGAGGGTGTTCACAGGCAAAGCATTGGAAACGTGGTGAGTCTGCTTGGACATCGGGATCTGATTTGCAAAGCAGCAGCTACTTGTATGGCCAATGTGAATAACAAAAGCTGTTCAGATAACTCCTGGTGTCGGATGTTCCCTGTGTACCAGTTAATGATGGCCACTCACCCACCCACACCAGCTGCTGACAGATGAAGTTGTCCTCAACAAAATTTGGGCCCAGCAGTTATCAAGAAAAGCTGTGATGAGCAATGAGAAAACTATGTTTTAGGATGTGAATGTTATTTTTTTTGTGGATTTCTGGTGTGCTCCCAAGGTCAGCTTCTTCAGATATATTTTGAAATCAAAATAATAAGCTCAAGCAACAAGCATTCGGAAGGGATGCATCAAAGCAGATATGATCTTTGTAGCATGAGCAGTTTGTCAGTCTGAAGTTATCACTGGTGCCCCTTGCATGTAGGATCTAGGCTAGAAGGTGCTCCCTCCATTTCCGTTGCAAGACAGAAGCATCAATGATTTTACAATGCTCTCTTTGGAAGTGCTCCTTCAGAAAAGGACTGCAAAATGCTAAGCCGCATCTTTGACTTGCAGCCCAAGCGTTTCCTGAGTGGAAAGTCTTGGCACTCCATGCCTAGATGTGAATAAGGGAAGCGGAGCACAGGTAAAGTGTTGTTCCCTGCATCATCCCACTTGCTTCCCAGCAGGGAAGAGCCTTGCTGCTGATTTCCCACAGGCTGCGCCTGAAGCACGTGTTTCTCTCTTGCGCCAGACTTTAATCACAGGCAATCACCTTATGGATAGCCAGGGCAATAATGGTGATCTTAAACATTGCTGGATGACTCACATTTGATTTATCTAGGTCTGTTCACACTGTTGTGGCTTTTCTTGCTGGTGACGACGTGGCAGAGAAGGATGGAGTGAGATAGCGTGGAAGTGGGAGGCCGTGCCAAAGTGATGAGCTATTTTGCATTGGCATCTGATGGTGCTAATCAGTAACAATATATTTTAGAAGGTGTCTTTGATAACGCTCTTTAATAATTTAACCCTCCTCATATTTTTGGATATATAATTTGTGAAGGGATTACAACCTGAATCTGCTTAGGTGCCTCTGGTTTCTGACACAGCAGCAGCCTTTGAATCAGCGAGCGTCTGCTCTTGCTGCTTAATCTCTGAGGCAGCCAATTTGAGGACAGAAGGAGTTTTTACTTTATCTGCTCCAAACACACTTTTACTTTATTCCTTTGTATTGGGAAAACAGGAGAGGGAGGGGGGGGAAAGGCAAAAGCCAAAAAAAAGCGCTGTGTGTGTGAGCACGTGTGTGTGTTTATATAGTATGGGAGACAGAGACAAAACTGAACAAGTGTGGGAGGGTGAGAACCTTTATTGTGCAACAAACTGATGGCACCAAATATGCTGCATTTGTTGTGAGTTAAAAGGTTTATACAAAGATTTTCTTAGTAGTGTCTAAGATCTTAATAGGGTAATTAATCTTTCTAAGTGTTAGTGCCAGATTATGGGATCAGCTATTACCCCTGGCTACAGAGTACTCCTTTGTGTGTTGCTATGAACGGGGCTAAGTGATGAGACTACTCCATTTGCCAAACAAAGATATGGTTGCTGCTAGCTTGTTTATGTTTGAAATGCATTTTCTGGTGCAGTAGGAGAAGGCGGCATCACTTCCTTGTGAATATTGGGGCCCTTTAAAATGAGTCCTGTTAGGAGAAGAAGGGGTTGGAAGCTCTGTAGAATTTGCAGAGTTTTATGGAAAAGTGCACATATACTTTAAGAGATGTAATGGTGAGTTGCTTGGTTTAACTTCCNGAGGTCTCTACTTAAAATCTTCTGTGTGGAATGCAGAAGGCAAACACTTTAGTTGAGGGATTAAAATCCAAGTTGTACTGCAGCAGGACAGGATAGGACATAAAGGACATGGGAGAATTTTCCTAGGAAATAGGCTTTGCTCAAGCCTGCTTATTCAAAAGGGTGAGTCAAATGTATCGGTTGCTTAATTTAATAGATAAAGGAATTTTTTTTTTTCCAGTGACATGGGAGGGGAAGAGAGGAAAAAGTAGTTTATTACCCAATGGTTGTCACTGTTGAAACAACTTGGGTGTCCTGGAAAAATGGCTACTGGGCTGAATTTTGACATCTCCCATACTGCTGAATGAGCAACCTCTGATCAAGGTCAGTATAAACCACTCTGTCCACATCATCTAGTTTTGGTCTATTGAAGGCTGTTCTGTTCTTAAGTGATGATAAAGAAAAGCTCCAACTCCAAGCTTTTAAGGCTAGGATTGCTTTTAAGACATTCCAGAAGCAGTTACCTGTGAGTGACTGTTTGCATGTGGGTGAATGGACTTCATGTAAAATAGTACTGGTGAGGCTGTCACATTGAGATAAAATGCTCTAAACTGGTTCAAGTTGCTGCTATGTCAGTTTGACTTCCTCTTAGATATTGAGAGTGGGAGGATGGTTACACAGGGTATGTGGGAGTAAACTTTGTATGGTATGTGGCTGGAGAGCTGGCCAATTTGCAGATAAGTGACGAAAAGGGCAGTCATGGAGGATGGAAGAGGAGGAGAGGGTCTTGCCACCTCTTGCCTTGCTGATACCTGCTGATGACATCCTGCAAGGCCTCTAACAAAGTCATTCCCTTTCCAAGGGCAGGTACCTGTTATAGGGTCAGCTGGAGAATCTGGCAGTGCCTGCTCATCTCTGTGGCACCTATGGGGCCATGTGCTCTCTGGCCTTGCCTGCTGTATAATGATTTACAGCTGAGCAACAATGTAAAGGAAAAGCTGCAGAACCTGGTTCACCCTCGTCTCTGTCTCAGAAGGAAGTTAATGTTTATACAATCTCAGGGGATCAAGGGAGAATTTTGAAATTGTTCCAAACCACCAGAATGAAGTCATAATGCTCTGGTTTGGCATGAGGTTGAAGAAGTCTTCCTGTGGGCACAGTGGGTAGATGTAGGATTGAAGAGAGTGGCCAACCAAGCCTTGTAGATGTTTATTCTAGATGGTGATGCGTGCTTGCACAGCTTGTCCCAAGGCTGAGAGGACAAAGTGTCAGCACTGCTGGCCTGGTAGGGCTTGTACAACACTGAGCAGCTCTTTGGAGGTTCTGCTTGGCTTGTGTCATGGCAGGGCCTGCCAACAGGCCATGTGTTGGGGTCCAGGGAGATGTGTGGCACCAGGGATGCCTGCCTGGTTGCTGTGGGGGGAAGGTGCTGCTTAGCTGATGGGAGGTAGGTCACCGGTTCCTCCCACAGGGCTGCATTCCCCCCCATGAGAGCAGAACATGAGAGTGGTGCTCACCCCACTACCTAGGGGGAATGTGTGCAGTTGGAAGTCCCCGTAGGCTTTCAAGCCTGCTGCACTGACATCGCCCTTTCTTTAAATGACTGGAATATGCCTCCTAGAAATCAAATGCTTGTTGTTGTTTTCAGGCAAACTCCTGGTTCCACCCTGTTGTCCCAGCACCTGCAGAGCTTCTTCTCCCACACTTAACAGAGGGATTGCTCATTCCATGATGCTGCAGATACGTGCTCTTTTGTAAGTAGATGACTTCACTGGTCATTATAGCTGTCTCTTTTCAGTATTTGGGACTTGTAATTTACTGTACAAATCTCAGTCTGATTCTAGAGGTGATATGCAACACAAGGTGCTAAAAGCTCTGAAAGAAAATCTTTGAAGATAATTACAGCTACCTTACCACAAAGAAACTCTGAGGGTTACAAGGGGGGGAAAAAAACCCCAACCCTATTAATTCAGAGTTGTAGCAGAGACTTTTCCAAGTGGAAAATTCAAATCCAGGAAATACAGAATCAAGGTACATGCCAATAAAACATTAACTCTGCCCCCCTGGATCTGGTAGTACTCGCTGGGAATTATCTGCAACCACTCCAGCTGCAGTCACTGTATTAGCTGGAGCAATATTGAATGGTGGGAGGATTAGCTGGAGTTTGGCAGAGCTTGGAGTATAACAGGCAAAAAATTCAGGGCGGGTGAGAAGAGAAGCTGAATGCACATACCTGTGTGTATATGCATGCAAAAAGGAAAACAGCACCTTTGTGCCAGGTGGAACTTGAGGGAATTTCACTTCAACACTGAGATGCAGCAAGGAGACCGATATTGAGAAACAAGAATTTAGTGGCAGCAAGGCATAAGACAATATCAACTGACAGGTTTAGTAGTGGGTTGAGGTATTGCTCAATGTAGCTGTGTGTGGGATAAGCGTGTGCAGCTTCCATTTGGTACAACACACTTATGCTCCAGTTAGCATTAGCAAAAAGGTGTTGAGTGCTGTCCCATGATGGTTGTCAATGGTTGTTGCCCTTTCCTTTCACCTGCAAAGTGTGTTCTAGGGGAACTGAAGTCTGGGGACAGTTGTACAGCTGAAATATCTTATTTCCAATGGAATGCTTATCTGGAAAGCCTGTGTTATTGGGCAGCTCAGACTTGCTGATAACAAAGGTATTTATTAGTGAATTTTCTGTTTATTTGATAGTAATATAAATTATTTTTTGTTGAAAATAATGGTGACTTAAGCAACTGAAGTTAACATATAGGTTTTACCTGAAATGTATATCACTAAAGGGGAAACAAGGTGTCTTAATGCTAAGTGGTTATGTTTTTTTTGTGTAACAATCATTTTTGTTACTGTGGAATGGAAGTTACAGTCTTGTTTCAAAATACCTATGGGCTAGCAGAAGAGAAAGGGAATTCAAACCTGTGGTCTGTCTCTCCAAGTCTTCAGTGCTTTCTCCTGTGGTGGCTGTAACAGTTTGAAGATTGTGAGAGCAGGCTATGCATCTCGTGGGGCTTTTTTGTTTGTGTTTAGGGGTTTTTTTGTTTGTGTGGTTTTTTTTTTGTTTACCCTGCTGCCTGGTGTTTCAAGGAAGACATGAAAACTTGCTTGTATCTTTGGCTTGGTCCCTTTTCCATGCCCTTACAACACTAATACCTCAGAAGCCATATATTGAAGTCCCCTGTGATTGTCGTCTCTAAGCTGGGTTTCTGGAACTGACCCAGGGTTCAGCCCTGGCCATTGTGTTGCCCCCAGCACATGTTGAAGAGGTGGGGCTCCAGGTGTGAGCATGTTCCCCACCCCTGCATCGTGCTGGAGTTCAAGGTTGGAGTGGGTTAGAGGCAAGATGCATTAAGCACTGTTCTGTCAGGCAAGGCGGGTCTGGGCTGTTCTGGATGCACTAGAGTCCATGATGCCCTTGTTTGGATGTTGTCCTGGGAAAGCTTTAGGCAGTGGAGGGCTGCAGTGAGCTTCTGATAGTGATGCTGGCATGGCCCTCTACAAGAGATAGAGTTGGAGCTGGGATGTTTAAGACCCAGGCATGTGTCTTGCAGAGGTGTTTTGAGTTGACTTTTCTCAGAAGCCTCTGACTTCAAATGACAAACAGGCCTGTTTGAGGCACAGCAAATTCACAAGTAGCCTGAGTTGGCAGAGATTTCAGACCTCTTTGAAGACCCAACCTCTTCACAGCAAAGTCTTCTCAGTCTGCATGACAGTGAAGCTGGCCATCCACTACAACAGATACACCCAGACGTATCCTCTTATCCTTGGGTTTTAACATACTAACAATATTAGGAAAAATGTCACAATAAATTCCTAACGTTATTTCAAAAAGTAGCTAAAAAAACCACCCCAAACCAAACCCTGGGAGAAAAGTGACTTATTAACAAGTCATGGGACTTTGGTATGCCTCAGGCAATGTTTTCAAACTATTGCTCTCCAAATCAGTTGATATAATTATACCGCTTCCCAAATAGAAAAGAACAATGTGGGAAATTAATCTTATGTAATATTGTAGGTCTGAGCCTTGGAGCAGAACAGAAGTGGGTTATTGAAACATAGTGGTAAAATAGGTGTGACTGCAGAATAGTGGGTCAAAGCAAATCCTCAGATGAGTAATTAATTCTTACTATCCTACTTGCTGTATTTCATCCTTAGGTATTTAATTACACAGTTTTTCTTTCCTCCCATCCTAACATGCACCACAAGGCATTTTTTTTTTTTTTAATTTGAGCCTTGGAAACAGTAAAACTTGAGTGCTTTATTGGAACTACTCTCCTAAAAATAAGTCTTTGAAAGGTCTGAGCAGCGTAGGACCAGACTTTGTAATTACGGCACTGTCTGGAGGGTATAAGATGGATGAGGACGTCCTTGTGCGGGGTGCTGTACCCTATGTGTTAAGGCAGGAACTTAAGAGCAGTAGAGCACTGAAGAAAACCAGTGTCTTCTGTGTGACTCGCAGCCCTTGCTTGAAGTTAATTCCATTATTCAAAATGTCTGGTGCAAGTTACCACAGGCCTTGACACAGTCCCTATCTGGAGGTGAAAGCCTAACCTTCTTGCAAGGATGTATGCTCACCAACTGTAGTAAATGCTGCCTCCATGTCACTAGCCTGTAAAAATAAGACCCAAGTGTTTTCTTCAGGAAAAAAAACAAAAACAAAAACAAAAAAACCCAAACAAACAAACAAAAAAAAAACCCAAAAAAAAAAACCCAACGAAAAAACACAACAAAACCAACATTCCCTGCCCAGTTAGGTGCTTACAATGTTCCTGTCATTTTGGTCTTCAAACGCCTACTATTTTGGCGACTCAGCTGATAGCACTGTGAAAAGTAAATCTCTCTCAAGCAGTTTCCTCCTTCTGGCTAATAGCTAATCTAATAATAGTTTGACTCCTACCACCACAATAGCTCTCTTTATAAGTTGCGTAGTGGGAGGAGGCTAAAGATTTCATCTCCCAAGGAGTTTTAGATCACCACGGAGAAGTAGTGGATTGGTACTGAGTCAGGGTCCTGAGCTGCTTATTTATCACCCTACAGACTTACATAGGCCTAAACATTTCTCATATTTGACTTTTAAAAAAAAAAAAAAAAAGGCAACAAAACCAGGCAGCTAACTCTTCCCAATGATGCATGGCCCTCTTGGTTTTCATTAATTTATTTTTTCCCTTTTGTGTTAATATTTTCCTTGTTAGTGTTTCTGCGTGAGATCTTTTTATTTATTTATTTTGTGCTTTTACATCAGCCCTAAATGATCTTCCTATTAGTACAGGAAGCTGGCAGCAGCCAGTCTGCAGCCTTTGGATAGCCAACTAATTAAGGGAAAAGCAGGTGTGGATGGATCTATTGAGTCTATAAATAAGTGCCAAAATTTAAGTTATTGGTCTGTGAGTGTTAGCAGGTGGAGAGCTGTTTTTATACCTTCAGTGGAGAGAAAAAGAAGGGTTAGAGGAAATGTGGGTTTTTTTTTCTCTCCCCTCCCCCCCCCCTCTATGATTTACAA
>VXBJ01005108.1:1214795-1298824 GCA_013400055.1 Nycticryphes semicollaris
AATACAATGTGTGTTCTAAAAAAAAAAAAAAAAGGGGGGTGGTGCGGGGAAGAAAAAATTCATTGTTTTGTATGAGGTTAGTCTTGAAGGTAGTGCAGGGGCTCTTACTTCTATTGACCTAGGCTGGGTGATGAACTGGATGGTCTGCAAAGAAATAATTCATATTCTCAGGCTGGCACTCAGAAACATAACTCCAAGTGACTACAGATGTTAGTGCCTATTGTTCCTTTATGGTTCTGTTTATAAATAAACTTTCCCTGCCTTTCATCAAATGCTCAAAATGTTCTATTTGCAAAAAGCCTCTTCCCTCAGTGCTAAAGAAAAATACAATCTATTGAACAACATATTATGCAAGGGAGTTTGTGTCTAAGAATATATTCTCTCCTCGCACTGATTTCTCCTCCTCCCCAATTTCTGTACCGGCTTTCTTCCTTTGTGCTGGATTTAGTAATTTATTCAACCACTTCTAACCAGGGGGCGTTTTTCACCAGGGTGCAGTGGCAAGAGACCACAAAAGCATTTTGCAACACATACAAAATACATTAAAACACTTTCAGAGAAGTAATGTGTGATAGGATAGTGTTAGAACAAAAACATGTAGAACAGCCACCTGCTTTCTTGATGTGTTTAACTTTTATATCAGTCAGATCAAAATTGGTCTCCTTCATGGATATGTATTAATATTCTATGGGCTGTGTATAAATTTAAATGCAATCAATAAACAAATGCTTATAGAGTTGCATGTGTGACTCTGGGAAAGGCATGGTCAGGGGAAAAATCTAGCACTCAAGGCATATTCATTGTTTATTTTTTAAAACTCTGGGAGCATGTGACCAAACTAGCAGGTGTTGATCTGGAGTAGTAAGGAAGAGGACTTGTGGTCTGAGGCTTTTTGGAGGCACTGCTGGCTTTAGGGACTTTAATTTTTGAATGTGCATCTTGAAATCAGAATGGAATTTTCCTGCCTTCCCCCTCTGCCTTTTTTTTGTTTTTTGTTTTTTTTTTTTCTTTGTCTCCTCCTTAAAGTGTTAAAGATGTGGGGGGAAAGGGGTTTCTAGGTTAGATTGATCATTGAGGCTCGCCTTTTATTCCTGAGTCCAAGTCTGACCCTCAGGGTGCTCAACCTCCACTTCCATAGGATGCTCTCTGACTTCAAAAGGGGAATGTTTATAACTTGTCTTTTGCCCCTGGTTACTCTTTGTATAGATAATGAGATACTCACTAGAGTAAGGACTGGGTAACCAGCCTTCCCAGCTAAGTGTACTAATTAGTCTCTCTTTCTCTGTCTTTTAATGAATTTATACATATTCATTGAGAGGTAGAACAGCTCCAATAAGAGAGGCTCAAGGAAAAACTTTTTCTTGGAATACCCTGCAGTCTACCTGATGGTTATAACTTTCTCCTGATGGTTAGAGACCATAACTTAATTTCTTTCAATCGAGTGGAGAGAAGAATAAAGCTTTTTAGCTTCTAGGGTGAATAGTCTGGCCGCTATACCATAGCAGAGAAGGAGAATATTCTCCTTATTCAGTATGTGCGTGTGCTGATCCTTACGTCTTATGTTCTTTCATCAGAAGTGCCTAAAATACAAACTCTTTCAAATGGTGTTGAAGGAAAAGACTGGCTTGTACTTATTTAAACTTTAAAAGCTGTTTTAGATATTAAATGTTTCCTTTTCTTCTACCACCCCAGCAATATTTCATTGATTTGATAGAGGAACAAGGAATCAACTTTTGCTGTCATTTTATTGAAGTGCTCTTTAGAGCACTTGGACCTTACGTGCCTTCCTATCTAATCCTCAGGAGCATTTATGTTTTGCCATATGAAAAATTGTCACGAGAATAAAATATAATAATACTAGTAATAATAAAAAAGGCTTGAGGATAAGTTGGTAAGTTAAGAGTACCAACAGAATCCATCCTGTTGGTGAAAGCTGGCTGTGAAATGAATGCCAAAAATAAACCTCAACTTTAAAAGTCAGTTCTGACAGACCCGGGTCCTGCTTCTCTCTGTAATATAATTTCCCACAATCTGTGGGCTGATGTTGCAGTAAATTAGGTTCCCGATACTTACTGTTAATGAGTCACTGAATAAATACATCTGTATAAATTAGCCCACGATTTGCCTGTTGCAAAAAAACAGTTTTGATTTCCTGTGTGAACAGCATGGCAAGCACTGTAAATGTAGTTTTGCTAAGTACTGAAGATCTTCACCTGTGGGAAGAGAAACCAGCCACACACATGGAGGTGAGCCATGTGTGGTGGGATGGAGAGGTTCAGCCCTTGTGCAGCATCTTGTTATGTGGGAACAGGGCCATACAAGGCAGCACAGTGGCGGGGTGTGGGGTGTCAGTCTATGGATTGGGAGAATCAAGAGCTCCAAATCTTTAGAGCCGTCATCTTGTTTTTGACTGTGTGTCCTCTCTGTCAGCCTGAGAGAGACCAGAATTAATAAATCATGTACTTGGCATCAACATTCAAGATATTATTTGTGTTTTGGTAGTGTGGAGGTTTGGGCCTTGTGGCACTAGATGCTGTGTAAGACCAAAGTAGGAAATGTTCCACTCTGAGTATTTTATAGTTCAAGACTGAGAAGATGTCATAACAGTTGGAAGGAAGACAATGAAACCAGCAATGACAATTTGGGTTTATATCGGCCAGATACTTGCACAGTCACAGTAGATGACTCCTTCTCTTGTGTATTTTTAATGCCCAAGTATGGTAGTCAAAGTGCTCCTACAATTTACTGAGTCTGAAAAAGGTTCCACTACTTGTTTGGGTTTTGGTTGTGTGTTTTTTTTTTTTTTTTTTTTTCTCTNNNTTTTTTTTTTCCAGTGAAAACACATCCACTCCTATGCAATGACTTCATCTGAAGATATGTGGAAACAGAAATGAGTTAAATTCTCAGTCCCCGTGAGTTAGGCAGCACACTTAGCTGAGGAGCTATGCTTCAGTACAGGGCATAATCGTATCACGTCCATCTCCCTGAAATGACTGTCTTTAAGCGCTGGGTCATTTCTAAGGGTTGCATGGAGTTGTCTGTCTGCTGGTGCTAGACATGTGACCTTATTGAAATGTCTCCTTCAATATCTAGAGGCTGCGATGTGTCACACTGATACATGTTTTTACCTTAACACTCACTCAACAGCAGCTCTCTGATGTGACAGTGCTTTTCTACTGCACAGATGTCCAAGGAGACGGGTGCCTGTGTAATGTTACTTCTGTTTGCCTAGCTGGTCTGATAAAATGAACATCCTGGCACAAAGACATCATGCGGGTGACTTGTGATGGCATGCAGGAATAAGGACTTTAGTGCTTATTCCACCTGAGGTTCGTGTAACCCATTGATGTCCAATTTGCAGGCATTTGCTCTGGAGGTGAACGATCGTATGTAGTGAGCATAAAAGGATGAGTTGTGTGTTGTGTTTGGTCACAAGCGATGGAGTCTGCAGAGAGCTGGGACATACATGAAGGAAGAGGTACTTGGGACCTGCCTGAGGTGGGAGCATGAGCAGTGGAAATTGTCAACACCATGTCAATGTCAACATTGCAGTGGAAATGATCAACACAATGCTTAAGAGTACTCAGCAATTTGTAGGGTAAGTTTTGGTGGCTTCTTTGGGTTGGAGATACCTTCAAAATCACCTGGTAAATCTTCCTGTACAACCAATACTATTCCATATGGGTGGTGTTTACTAGGCAAACAGATGTGAGATTTCTATACAGCTAACTTCTGTCTCTCCTGCCATCAGGCATGGTGTCTATGCTTGTTGACACATAATGCTGTGGTTAGTCATCCACTCTTTGTCTCTGTACACTACATGCGGCTGGCCAACCTGATTTGGAATTTACTGGTTGGCTGCCAGCACAGGGAGCACATGAGCCCTGCAAGAGGATGCACTTGCCAGGATCCACCAATGAGAGAGGACAACGCATACATGCAAATCTCACTTCTGGGGAGATCTTGCGTACTGTGGGAAGAGAAAGTACAAAGATGTTTGGAAAGCACAAAATGAATTATTGAGCCAACTATGCAGTAGCAAACCATAATCTGACCAGGAGAAAACAGGGAGAGAAGGGCTATTTAAGCTTGACTTTTTTTTTTTTTTTAACAAAAACATGCTTTTCTAAAAGGCTATTTTGTAATGAAACATTTGAAACATTAATTGCAAAGTTGTTTGTTGTGCAGGTACATGTGATGTGTGTTCACGTACATACCTGCATGTGGTGTATATGCAGCTGGCCCAAGTCAATTTGATTCTGCAGAGCGGTGTGCAAGCTTGTACTTGGCTGGAGGACTTGTAAATTTTCTCATGCTGCACAAAAAGTATTTGCTGAGGTTATCCCTTGCCCAGCAAGGTTAACGTCTGTAGGCTCCTGCTGTGGTCAAGGGGAAGAGTGGAGCTCCTCCCAGGTACAATCTAGAGCAGCACTTTCTGGTCATTTCCATATGGGAGAGCTTTGCTCTTGACAATGAGGGCTAAGGCTGCTGTGGGTCTGAGTGCTCTTCACAGGGAGATGTGAACTAGAAGAGGCTAATTTTATATGTGTATATATATATATATTTTTTTTTAAAATAAAAATGTATTTAAAGTTCAGCTTCCAAACTCCAACATTGAAACAGATGCTTGACTTGTGGCAAGAGCAGAGAGCTCCTGGCTCTGCCCCCAGCCAGCAGCAGCAAGACCCGGAGGGGTTGCCCACTTGCTGCAGGGTGAGCTTGAGGGCCTGAGGCTACACTGTGCTTCCCCTTTGGTCTGCTCTAAGCTTTGGCTCTGTTTCATGGCTCTTCATGGAAACGACTCCCTGTTCTGGGAGGGGCTCAGTCTCCTTCTCAAATGATAATGGAATCCAGACATGAATTGGAAGAAATGTCATGAGACTTCTTATTCTTGTGTATTTCCAGTGTGAACATGCTCAAAATATCCTGAGAAAGGCAGGCTTGGCATATTTTCTGATGAACTGACACTGACCTGATAGTTTTTTTTGTGGTTTCTTCCCCAAAAGACAGTTACATAGGAAAGAAACTGAAGGAGCCGTTTCCCATCCCTAGCTTATTTTCCAGCTGTACTAATATTAAAACCCGTATTTTTTCCACAGTGTATTCTAATAATTACTGCTCCATCTAAATACTTAGTTGAACACCACCTTTAAGAATATGCTAATATTGATGTGAAATTCATCTACCTGATCTAGCTTGTGGAACCGATCTAGCACGTGCACTATGCATTTTGGGAGGCTTAGTGCACCAGGTAGGAGAGGACACGTAGAAGTTTAATACAGTCCTCTGAACACAAATTCAGAAGGGTACCTTCCTCTTCCAATACATGGGCAGGTTAGGGTGAGTCATCTCCTTCAGTGTTGGCAACTAAATTTACTGCCTAGAGTTGGGCAGAGTGAATAGCCACAGTTACTATTTTCATGTGTTGAGAGGACAGAATCCCCACTTGTGAAAATCAACTAAGAGATTCAAGAGAGAAGATGACATTACTTCTTCATGTGTTATTCTAACATAGCAATGAATGGGTATAGCAAGGTAGGTGCAAGTGATTTAGCTCTCACAGGAGAGCTGTAGTGGAGCAAAGAACAAACCCCGCTATTCAGCTGCACAGCACTGACCTCCCTGTGGGCAAATGTTTTTTGACCCCTGAACCATAACGGCCGTATTTCACACCACATATATGCATAATTTTTCAGAAGATGTAAGGTATGAAGTGCTGGAGAGCCTGATCTGCTACATTTTTCCAGCTGGTGGTTGTTGGGCAGCTGTGTTTACTGGCTATCTGCTCTAATCTTGGCCTGATTCCTCTCCACTGGGGCCAGGCACCTCTGTGATTCCTGGACATTTGTCCCCAGCACTTGACCACCAAGGCAGATGGGATTGTAGATGCTGCTCAGAGAGGAGATTAGGAAGAAGCTTTCTTCCAGTTCCTACCTCTCCCGAATGCCTCTCAATGGCAGTGGCATGTGGGTCACCTATGGAGGGCTGAGCTGCTTCTTCCATAGAGGAAAGTATGGGAGCAAAGCAGGTGAGCCTCACCAATACTAGTTTTGGGCTAGTGATTGAGTTGAGCTAGTAGTTTGTATATGTCTGATAGCAAGTCAAATGTGTTGCTCAGTCAAGCACATCACTTTATTTTTTTNTGGGGAGATCTTGCGTACTGTGGGAAGAGAAAGTACAAAGATGTTTGGAAAGCACAAAATGAATTATTGAGCCAACTATGCAGTAGCAAACCATAATCTGACCAGGAGAAAACAGGGAGAGAAGGGCTATTTAAGCTTGACTTTTTTTTTTTTTTTAACAAAAACATGCTTTTCTAAAAGGCTATTTTGTAATGAAACATTTGAAACATTAATTGCAAAGTTGTTTGTTGTGCAGGTACATGTGATGTGTGTTCACGTACATACCTGCATGTGGTGTATATGCAGCTGGCCCAAGTCAATTTGATTCTGCAGAGCGGTGTGCAAGCTTGTACTTGGCTGGAGGACTTGTAAATTTTCTCATGCTGCACAAAAAGTATTTGCTGAGGTTATCCCTTGCCCAGCAAGGTTAACGTCTGTAGGCTCCTGCTGTGGTCAAGGGGAAGAGTGGAGCTCCTCCCAGGTACAATCTAGAGCAGCACTTTCTGGTCATTTCCATATGGGAGAGCTTTGCTCTTGACAATGAGGGCTAAGGCTGCTGTGGGTCTGAGTGCTCTTCACAGGGAGATGTGAACTAGAAGAGGCTAATTTTATATGTGTATATATATATANTCTTTCTCTGCCTCCCTGTTTCCTTGAGCCACAGGTACATATATTCCTGATGTATCCCAAATGATGGAGGGAGAGAAGGTGTTTTGCAGGCTTTTTCCAATGTTTTTTCTGTATGCAAAGGGGATTACTGATATGGCATGAGAAGAGCCACTGGGGAAAAAGACTGAGGATGGCCAGAGTCAAGTGCTGTGTTTCCTGAATCTTCTAACAGCAGGGAAACAGGAGTGCCTGACTTAGTGAGTGCTGTTGTTGTGGCTGTGCAGTGATATAGAGGGACCTTAACACAGACCCTGACCTCCAGTGTGTGTACTCTGCCTGTTTTAGGGGGAGAGGAAGACTAATCATGACTTCTTTGCCTAATCTGGATATACCTCCCTAAGAAAGAGATCCCCACTTGTGAAAATCAACTAAGAGATTCAAGAGAGAAGATGACATTACTTCTTCATGTGTTATTCTAACATAGCAATGAATGGGTATAGCAAGGTAGGTGCATGTGATTTAGCTCTCACAGGAGAGCTGTAGTGGAGCAAAGAACAAACCCCGCTATTCAGCTGCACAGCACTGACCTCCCTGTGGGCAAATGTTTTTTGACCCCTGAACCATAACGGCCGTATTTCACACCACATATATGCATAATTTTTCAGAAGATGTAAGGTATGAAGTGCTGGAGAGCCTGATCTGCTACATTTTTCCAGCTGGTGGTTGTTGGGCAGCTGTGTTTACTGGCTATCTGCTCTAATCTTGGCCTGATTCCTCTCCACTGGGGCCAGGCACCTCTGTGATTCCTGGACATTTGTCCCCAGCACTTGACCACCAAGGCAGATGGGATTGTAGATGCTGCTCAGAGAGGAGATTAGGAAGAAGCTTTCTTCCAGTTCCTACCTCTCCCGAATGCCTCTCAATGGCAGTGGCATGTGGGTCACCTATGGAGGGCTGAGCTGCTTCTTCCATAGAGGAAAGTATGGGAGCAAAGCAGGTGAGCCTCACCAATACTAGTTTTGGGCTAGTGATTGAGTTGAGCTAGTAGTTTGTATATGTCTGATAGCAAGTCAAATGTGTTGCTCAGTCAAGCACATCACTTTATTTTTTTTAAAGAAGCTCAACTTAGATGTGTTGGTAATATCTGGCAATGGTCCTTCACAGAGAATTGAACTGCTGCACACTTGTTAGAAAGGCAGAAAATGCAGTCAGGACCAAAGCTGCAAAAGCACCGTACTGGTAAAATATCATAGCACGACAGGTACATTGTAAATCAATGCTACAGAAGACTTTGAAATAGTGTGTAGAAATATTTACAGACCATGGAGATTCATAAATATTGCTGGCATGATTGGAGGAATCAATACATGAGGGCAATTACGAAATGCTGCCGCCTTCTGAAGCAAAAAATGTAGGTCTCCTTCCAACCTTAGTAGCAGTTATATGTGAACCTTTATTAAGGTTCACATATAAAGTTCAAGGGGTTTCTTTTCCTTGACTGAGTTATCTAACTGGAGCCAGTATTAGGTTATAGAAATGGTTCCCTTACTTCTAGGTATTTTAAGGCAAAAAAGAAAAAAAAATTCTGAAAAGTAGGAAAACTCAAAGATGATAAACGATTGGAGAAGGAATTGTTTAAAATGCAGAAAATTTAACATAAAAATGCTAAAAATAGTTCCCCAAGTTTTCATCTAGCTCTAGGTTTGATTCTGGAAACAGGGCTTAAAGTGAAGTATATGTAATTCAGGATTTCTTTTTTCTTTTGGTTTCTGTAGGTGTGATTTAGTTTTCCTCATGCTAAAGCAGATGGAGGGAGGATAATGCTTCTGACACTGTTTCATATAGCCTCTGCTTGCAGTTGCTGAGTGGATTTTTATTTTTTGGGTTTTTTCTGTCTTGTTACTGAGGTGTGAGTTAATACGTGGCCTGTCAGATATGTCAAAACCCGCTTAACTCTTGGGAAGGAGGAAGAACTTCATGTCTGCAGTAAACTTAGGAGCAGGATGGCACCAGAGTCAGATTGGAAGAGTTTTAGCAATTCAAACAGCCATGGCCAAACTCTGCAGTAACGTGATCTTGCAGCTGCTGCCTGGTTGGGTACAGCCTGGAGAGGTCAGGATCGACAGTGTCCTCTCTGGTTCCACAGACACATGAAAACAAAGAAGAGCAGATTTGTGCCTCTTCCACTTTCTGAATTTTGTGGAGCAGGGAGAAGGTGGGCCTCACATCTCTGCTGAGAAAACCAAAGGTGGGTTTTAGCCAGTATACATCAGAAAGTAACATTTATTGAGGAGATTAGCCTGAGTTTAATGAAGGCTTCCTGGCATCTCTAGCCTCTATGGCAGAGATGCTTTGGTGATGAAGCTGTGCTATTAAGCCAAGAGGGAAATCAGGTATTCATTTCTGCAGGTGCTACTGGCCCTTCAAAGGTGCTGAGGGAATATAATGCTGCCGTGTTCGCTGTGTGGTCCATGCCATGAGGAGAGGTTTCTGGGTGCTTCCAGGATTTCCATTGTGGCATGATGCTCAGAGAAACATCTCCTAGCAGACCTGTCACTCTGGCACTTGATCCATCTGGATAGCCCAGCAGAGACTGTGGTGAGGTCACCTACTAGCCAGTGCTCTGATGCTGTCCACTCAAGATGGCACTGCTAGAGTGATCCAAATTGTGCCTCAGCAGAGTGTTTTGAAGGGAATCCATCTCCAGATGGTGGAAAAAATGAAGCTGTAAGGTAGACAGCCTTAGAAGAGAGGGGGTGAGTTGCAGGCATGTGTTGCACCAGGTCTCTTTAGATGCTAGTTGAACGAAGAGAAGTTACAGCAGAACCTGTGGGTTTGGAAACAGCCAAGGAGGAAGAGCCAAAAAATCTGGAGGCAGCAAAAGCCGAGGCTCTGCTTGCACCAGAGACCAGTCGACCCAGCCCAAGCATATTGTTACTGTTTTATTAAAAGGGTTGATTTGGAGAATGTTGTGTTTGCAATTCAGCATCATGCCTTGGAGCCTTGATTTCAAGCCTTTATTTATATGCTTAATTGTTGCTATGGAAATTCAATATTTAAAGAGGTAATTATTGCTGATCTTGTTGCATGTGTCCATTTCTGATGTCCAGCTGTTAGCTCTTTAGCTCTAGTCTAGCAGATTAATTACTACTATTGATTACTTTGAGCTTCTCTCTTCACACCTGCAGTCTGTGTAATTAGCCGGTGGCCTCCTCTGAAAATTAGGAGCAGTTTCATTTTGGCACCTTGCCATTTCTCAGCCATGTGCATTACACTGATGAACAAAAGCAAATCTATTTTAAATGGAGATATCTGGACGATGAACTCTTTTTGTATTTTTGAACTATCTGTGGGTACCGCAAATTACTCTGTTAGCAAATATTGCACCCCACTGCAAGACCACAGATAGTTAAAAAAAAAAAAAAAACCAAAAAACCTCCAAACGAACAATTCCCAAACACTGGTATTTATTCTGACATTCTGACTGCCCACCAGTCAGTAAATGCTGTCCTGGCTTTTTGAAGTTTATTGTCTGTAGTGATTTTTGCATTAAATGGGGCTCAATGGTTTGATTGCAATCACTTCTTCCCTCAACCTGCCTTCCTGAGGTGGAGTTGTCCTTTTCTTGTTGTGTGAGACACTTCTTGCCTTGCTTACTGGATGCTACTAGGGCACATCAGAGGAAAGTTAAGTGAGAGTGTGTGCCTGTACCCAGGAGACCCTATCCATCCTCTCCCTTCCCAAGCACTGTGGTTGTTTCTGGCCATCCATGGTTTTCCAGTGGCTACACAAGGACTGTGGCCCTTCTTGGAAAGACAGGTCTGTGCTGAATTTCTCTCACTTTGCACATCATGAAGGCAAAGGCTGAGGGTCTGAAGGCTTTGTTTTGAGAAATAAAATACACTTTTCTTGCTACTGGGGTTGTGGGTTCCTCCTCTCAAAACAGAAACCTTTCTAAAAATATGTGGAGTTATTAAGCATGGGCCATGCTGACATTGTGTGATTTCAACGTAAGAAGTGCACCAGGAGTGGGAGAGAGAGTGAGGGGTGAACTTTATCTTTGCTCTCTCTGGGTGAGCATCTAGTCTGGATTTATAGCAGACCAAGGACAGTCCAAAAGTGCAATATGGGTGGCCTGTGAACTGAAGTGTGCTGAAATTCAGTGTTCAGGAACTAACTCTCATATTAATGCTGCGTGACTGGACACTCTCCACATATCAGTAGTTTAACGTTCAAGGTGGTGAGCCTCCAGAGTCAAGGTGGCAATGAAGGCACTCTCCGCTTCATGGGTCAAGCACCATCCCAAAAGTTGTTGTGAAGTTCAAGGGAAGAGAAGGGATTCATCCCCTTTCTGGTTGGGTAAAGTAGTTGCTTTAGCCTATTTGGTACAGTACAGCACCAGCCTCCAGACCAGAAGGTCCCCAGCTGGAATCTCATCACCGCCACTGTTTCTAGATTAAATTCTAAATTGTGTACTGTCATTTGGAGGCCTTCTGTGCAGGGTCTCACTGAGTCACCAGTTATTAGGAATGCCTCCTATTATCGCAGCCCTAAAAGCTATTTGAACAGAAGCCTAATGTGACTGTGATTTCCAAGGGCCATTTGCTGTTATTGCAGCTCTGCTTTGCTGTGAGTGAGAGAAACAAACCAAAGTTGCTTTCAGATTACATGAAAGGAAGGGACAGGGAAGCAATGGAGCTGGAGTGACATTCAGCTGCCAACAAATGTAAATCTACCAAAAATAAACAATCTTTTTATTAACTAGAGCGGGGTCATTCCTCCTACAAGAAAACAAATGGGTTAATTTTCTTCAAGCAAATACATTTCTAGGATTCTGTAATTCTTCTCGTTTTTCTGAGTAGCTGCAGAAAGTAGTTGCTGAAGAGGTATGTGGAACTGCCCTTCCCCAGCAGGCCAGAAGGGTCTTCTCCTCTGTAGAAGAGGAGGACATAGCAGAAAGGCAAATGTCTGCTCTCTGAAAGAGGAAGGCAGTAACTTGTGCGCACAAAATGGGGAAACTACAAACATAAATATTATTCTGAAGGCAAGCAGATATATCTGAGAAGTCTATATAAGGTGGTAGAATTTGGAGTCTGAGTAATATAGTTTAGGGCCTGGATTTCAGAGTAGTCCTGTTTCTACTTTATTAGGACTTCTTAGTCCTAACTTCACTCCATAAAACGAAAGTGGGATTTTGCCTGAAGAAAGGCTGATTAAGGTACTAGGAAAATAGGTCTTTCATAAAGAATTTTAGAAGTTCTCTTGTGTCTGCAGCTAAACGTGCTGTGAACAGCTTGCTCCTGTTAAGAGGACTGATGTGAAATGGCACTGATCCATTACAGCTAGTGGTGTTAGGTTCAACTCTGGTTGAATATATGGCCAAATGTTTGTATTAATCCTGGGTAATACAGTCTTATACAAAATTCAGGCCTGGCTCTCCCTTATCTAGCCTAGCGCTGGGCTGTTTGGCAAGGATGAGGGGCTACATCACAGAGTCTATTTAGAGCAGGAGGTGCCAGACGTCATCTTTATATCAAATGGTCTGCAGCCAGCCACGCTCTCAGAAGGAGGACAGACGGCTGGCGAGGGAGAAGACAACCGAAAGCTGAAACTGTTAGAGGAAGGTACTGGTGCTGCCAGCTATTTGCCTTCCCTGTTCCCAGCTGGATATATCCCATTTAAGATGCTGCTGTCTCTAGCAAACAGATCAGTAAATTGGGAAGGGAGTAAAACTAGCTGTGGGGTAATGAATAGGTGGCCAGGAAGAAGAGACAGCAAATGTGTTGATGCATCTGTGTTATGTGTCCAAGTGCCCACAGCACTTCAGTGTGGCGTGGGGATGAAGCATGGGGATGCTTCTGTGGCTGGTTGTCTGTACTTGGAAATCTCTGAAACTTAGGTCTGACATTTCAACGATTTCAAAGTGACCAAAATCCCACTTACTGCAGCAGAGATCACAGTCTCTGGCCAGTGCAAGGTGCAGAAAGGCCATTCCTTCCATGATTGTCCCCTGGGATCTAAGAGCAGCAACTAATATGATTCCTTTGAGAATTAGAAAGCCAGCCTGGTCAAAATCAGGCCTGCTTGCACAATGGAACTGCCTGGGCACCAGCTGCCTGCATACAGGCTTTGCTTTTACTTGAGATGGAGCCTGGAGCAACTTGCTTCTACCCACACAAGGAACTGGATCTCACAGCTTGGGGCTGCAGGTGGGATGGTTGTTGCCATATTGATGATGAGGCAGACCTACCAGACTTATGATCTAAGTTTCATGTTAAGTGGCAGTGGCAACAAAGGTGGGAGACTTCTGAGACAACCGCTTTCGTTCTGGAGACGGGTAAGGCTACTGGTAACATAGCTTGGGGTTGCTGGGCAAGGAAGTGCTCTGTAAACAGGCTGTGACTAAAGCTGTGCTTAAAGGTCTCACTCATCCTGAAATTGTTAAAATAAGTTTGTTCAGCAAAGCATTCAAAGACGCTAACTGGCATTATCAGAAACTGAGTGCCCAACTCAGGAGGATCTAAATACTGGCACTAATACTGGCACTTTAGGTGTGTAAACAGTCTGATGTGTTGCTTAGTTTAGAGCATGTTAAAGATATGAGTTGAACAGCCTAATTGCCTTTTTAAGACATCTTGTTTGATTTCTCATTGTTGGTGCAGATTTTTTCTTCCTTTTACTAGATTGTGAGGTACTGCCTCCTGCCACCATACACTTATGTGGCTCTCAGCACAGCTGGTTCAGACCAAAGTCCTCCCAAAATGCAGGTAGTAAACAGGAATAAGTGCATAAGATATGTATGCAATGACAAAAGTGAGATGCTTACAGCTGGCAAAGTGTGTATCAGAGGTTTGTAGATTTGATATGCCATTTATTTCTTGACTGTGTCTCAGTGTGCTGACTTTGTTCAGATGTCAGGTGTTGCATTTGGCCTTTGGCATCAGCCTATGCAACCCTCATTGACTTCACCTGAAACTGTGCTTGAAGTGCTGCACTGCATCATCTTTTCCTTCCCCAGGATTTAAGTTTGAATTTCTGTGTGGGATCCTTCTCCTGTAATGATGTGCGTTGGTTGCACTTTGTCTTCTGTGAGCTTGGAGTTTTCCTTCAGCTAGCTGTGAGCTGCTTTTAGGTGGCTTTTGTTTGGGTTTGCTTGGTTTTTTTCTTACTAGTCCCATAAATATCTGTTGCCATTGCTGGAGAAGGATGTATCTGGGAGCACAGGGACCAGGACAGGCTTTAAGCTCTGATCTGCATTTGAGGTGCTTGTTATGTCCTGCTTCTTCATGACACCAACTCAGAAAACCCTACCAACCCACTGCCTCTAGGAACAGGCTAAAGGAGCTGATAGCATGTTCTGCATAGGGCTGCTCCTGCTGCATACCCTCTGCCTTGCTTAGCTAGAGCATTTGTTGTTGAAAAGCCCTCCTGTCAGGAAACATTCTGGCTGTAATAAGTATCCAAAGAGATTAATATGGTATTTGTTACCAAAGCATCTCCTAAAACCACAGTACTGACTTCTGTGTCATAATTGTCCTGCATCTGTTTCCAGCCTCAGAATATTACCACATAGGTAGAGGGGCTGATGTAACCAAAGTGTCTCTTGGTGTCCATTGCTTACTAATGTGGCTTCTGCATTGTTCATGAGCTAAGGAAATAGCACAGTGCTATAAGGATTCTAGGAAACTCTGGACAATCTGGGTTCTTTGTATGACTAGATGTCTTCAGGAGGCATTTGAAATCCTTGTACTATGCTCTTGATTATAAAATCCTTTTCTTGAGAGCACTTATTTTATGGCTCACACTTTTTTCCTCTCTGAATGTAATTAGGTGTACATGTGTATGCATGTGTCTGTATTTGTGCATGACATATGAGAGGTTTTTTGTTCCTAAATAGGTAAAACATGGGTTGGTCTATGTTTACGTGAGCCTGTGTTCCATCCACATTATCAGCTCTCATTCTAATGAGCTGAAGCTACATTAGCAAAATCCGAGACAGATAAATTGACTTTAAACCTTGGTTTGATGATCCTACTAAGACATTCAATTAATTCTATTTTGCTACGAGCTAATTTATGACTCCGTGTTTATTCAAAAAAAAAAAAAGTTGAATGTAAAAATCAGTAGGAGACAAGGTAATGATTTATTCTACCTTCCTTCATGCTCTTGTCTCCACACTTCACTACTATATGAATGGAAGAGGAAATATGAAAGAAATGTTTTTGATGTATGAAATGTGGGTATTTTCTCATACTGAGCTGTATCTAACTGGTGTAAACACATAATCAAGCCCTCTAGGAGATGCTAATTAGTGCAGTAAATGTTAGTTTATTAATTGCCATTACGTTTCTCTTTGTTTCACAAGTGAATGTGTCTTTTCAGGAGAACAGATTTGATATGGTGTGTCTGTAGAATTTGTTTGTGTTCATGGCAAATGAAGACAAGTAGCCTAGCAGAGCTGTGATGAATTAACAACCGTCCGTGCGATCAACGTTTCTGTAACGGAGTCCACAAAGTGCACAAGCTTCTGTGTGATCTGAGAAGCAAAACAACACAAAACAAAAAGCCCCGGAGGATTTGATAACAATTTTCTGCTCCATCTCTCTACTTGGTGCGTTTTTAATGAGCCCTCCAAAAGCACAGGTAGTAAAACTTTCCCTTTTTGATGTGGCAGAACACACTGCCAAGACGTACTGCAGGAGAGGTACTTCAAAGGCAAACAGCCAGCGAATACAATTACATTAGGTGAGGCTGCTGGGTATAATTGAGTTCCTCCCATCCTTGGAAAGTGATAGAAGACAGTCCCTTAACAAATCCCTCTTCCTGCTCCTCCAGCTTGTTATTATAAATCAATACTTTCCTTGTGATGTTCACATTTGTAAACTACACCATAATCACATGCTACGTTGCCTGTGTCGGGTACCATGAGCCAAGATTATGCCCACTGGTAAAAAATAAAGGATTAAGTAAGCAGTCCCCTAGTATGCAGGAGCAGCATAGGCAGTGGAGAGGGCAGAAGAAGTATTCAGTAGTCTGCCAGCCTGGAAGCCATCCCTTCCTTCCTGTGGAGGCTGCCAGAAATTGCTGGAAATGTTCATGCAGGGAGGTACTGGTGCTGTTGGGTAGTAGCAGAGCAGGCCATGTGTGTGGAAGCAGCCCAGTGTCCCAGGAGGACCAAGGTGGGAAGCAACTTTGCTAGGAGTGGATGTAGGGGATGACTTGACCAAGCCCTCAGGACTTTTAGACTTCGTATGGGTAGAAAGGCTTTGCATAGGAGGAGTTGTTTCTTTTTCCTTTTGTGTGGCAGGTGAGCTTTTGATTTGTTTTCACGGATGTTGGTTAGAACACACCAAAACCCAGACACCTCTCCTTCCCCTGTACAATCAGCTCTGCAAAGCCTTGCAATATGAAACAATGAAGGCCTCTCACCCACACATTTGAAAATGCTTGTTTTTTCAAATCTGAGGCTCATTCGGTCTTTATCCTTGAAAGCAAGGTTGTTCTGCAACGTCTTGGAGTAGCTTGAGTCCCTAATCCTGTTCAGAGCAGCTTCTAGTTTACGTTCTTATATAAATAACAACAATCCAATGTCAGAAGCCTGGACTTCTCTAGATGTCTGTTCTAGAGGCAGGATCCTTCTTGCCTCTTTCCCCTTAGGTACACAACTTGCCTCTGCGCTTCATTTAGTGCAGCCGTCAAAAGCAGGCATGGCTGCCTCTCTTCTGTGACTCTGCATGGCAACAGTGGGTGTTGCTGCTGCAGGTCTTAATTAGCATTAAGTCATTTCTGATGATAAATAATCATAACTAGCCTATAAATATGTATTTCTGCTCTGACTGGAGCACTGAATTAGAAGGTTCTGTCCAAACATTTGTGTGATGAATGGAAATTAAAAAAAAAATATTGGAGCATCTTTTTTGAATCTTCCCAATCTGGAAAATAAAAAAGTTTCAAATTTTGTGTTCAGTGTATTGCTTCAGCATAGCTTGAGCAAAATTCCATAATACTAATGAGAGAGCTTTTTGCTGGACTCTGTAGCAGAAGCATGATGGAGGATGGCCCTAGCTTAGAAATTTGCTAGAAATCTGGAGACAAAAACTAGCTTGTCCTCTGAGACACGCTCTATATATGCAGAATCTATCTGAATAAATGAGCCCCTTACTTAACTGGGAACGTACTGTATATTCCATCTGCAGACTGAATGATTGCTCCATTTCAAGCCTCCTGACTCCCATGGAGCCATCTGGTACACGCTAGTTTGTGCGAATAGGTGAGGATTCCTGCTAACACAACAGCCTTCAACTAGGCAGAGTGCTGATATTTAGCACTCTGCTCCACATCTGCGTGCAAAGCCGTAACAAAAGCCCCAACACTTTCCGTGTTTAATATTTAAATGAACCTTCCTTTCTCTCCTGGAACACCAGTTGGGATGGGAACAATTAATGCAATTACATCAGAAAATGGGTTGAGCTATTAATACTAAATCTCTGCTTAGTTAGATGTATTATATGGCATTGGGAATTATTTTTTTTTTTCCACCCATTGCTTGTTTAGAGCTGAGTGGGGAGGAGGGTGGGAGAGGGGGAGAAGGTATATGTCATACAGATATTTTTATATCACTTTGAGATAGTCAAAACTAAGCTAATGGATATAATTCATGTCTGTAAACAGCAGGGTGTTGGTCATAGGACTTACCAATAGGTATGGAAAGGTTACATCACTTTTGGCTGCTCTGCTATGTCTGAGATACTCGTATGGGATTACCAGTCAGTGGCACAGCACTACAAAGAAGATGGCTTGGTGGCACCTGAATCACTCCAAAGGGTTTTGGTGAAAGTGGACAAAACAAGATGAATAGGGGAGAAAGGGAAGTGGGCTAAAACCCAAAGGCTCACTATACAATCACACTATTTTATTCTCTGGCACACTGATCCAGGGATGTATTTAAGATGTATAAAAGATATATTTATTTAGGTCAGAGAGACCTGTGTGCTCTTTGGCAATTTAATAAGAATAAAATAACCTTAGAGCCCCCTTTTCCTCCAGGTACATCTCAGGAGTCTGGAGTGGAAGGAGGTCAGGATGACTTTGCAGCTGCTGCATGGGACGTGCTGCTGTCCTGGGCTGCACAGTGGTGGCCCTTACGCCTATGGAGTTTTTAGGGAGCTGTCAGCTCAGAAAAGTCCGACCAGGTCTTGCTCTCGCCAGAAGTTTTTGCAGAGTGTAGCTTACTTAAGACTCTTGCTTAGTCCAGTATAAGACTTGCATCTGTAGCAGACACCTGTCTGGCTTTGGTTTGCTTTGTTTATTTCCTCATCGGAATGAATGGTGCATCTTTCTAAAAAAGATATATTTCTTCGGAGCAATTTAAGCTAGCTCTAGCTTCTGATACTTCCTGACTAAAGGGGAGTGAGCGTGAATGGTGCAAAGACCGGTGTTTTCTTGTAACATGGTGATATGTGGTTTACCAGTGTAGGACTGGGTCTGTGCAGAGTCTTGTGATTTGCACCTGGGCAATCTCACTTTGTTTTAGTAAATGTCGCCCCTCAGACATGGGATGGCTTACAAACTGGGATTTGTGCTCACATGTCTATTGCAAAATACAGCCTGCTAAAAACAGCTGTAAGGAGCTCCCTTTGTCTGGTTAGGGTTCTTCACTTAAGTGCTTGTGGTGCCTGATTAAATTAGTAATCAGAGATATAGTCATGCTATTTTGTGACTCTGAGAGCCTTGATTGTGGATTATATTTACACACTGCAATTTCTTTCTAAATGGGGCTTTTTGTATTCAAGGACTTTAAGAGTCTTTCAGCCTGCGATAAAATCCAGTTTGCTACATAGACTAGTTCTTGCAGTGGTGCCAAACTCTTGGTCAGGCATGCTGTGTAAAATGTTTTTTCATTTGCACCGTAAATACAGCTATGTAAAAGTTCATGTGTGGTGCAGTGGTTTTGCTGACCTGCATTGTGCTGGAAAAACTGCTCGATGGCAGACTGGCCTTTGTGTCGTGTTGCCTCAAAATGAGTTTCCTTTCCTGTTAAAATGGGATGGCTTGACCCTAAGCGCCCTGTAAGGTGGTAATAACAAACTTTGTGGTATTTAGAATGCCTGCATGGATCTAAATGCTCTGGCCTGTCCCAGGTCAAAACAATAGGGCTGGAAAGTCAGTCAGCCCTTACAGCATGTTTCATTGTGTTTAAAATCCATGACTTGCTAACCCAGTGGCTCTGTCCTGTGCTTGTAGGTAGCAGAGTCAGGACTCCTCTGCTGATTTTTGATGCTCTGGAACCTGTCAGAGAGACCTATGGGTGAACCCCTTTCAGTAGGAAAGTCCCTGTTTAAAGTTTCTGCTTGCCCTGTTCTGAAGAGGGACAGGAGATCTGACCTCCTGTATCAGCCCAGGTGCATTTGTTTGAAAAAGGATGCAGAGAAAATGAGAAGGGCTTGGTCTACCACGATGAGGGGATACCTTGGGCCCTTCAGTGCTCTGAATCATCTTGGAGTTGGGTTTTAGCCCCTTACAGCTTTCTCTAGGCTTGTCCAGAAGATTCACCCTGGTTTGGAGAAAACTTTCCCATGTTGGTTTGCCTTTTTTGTTTCTGCTGGAAACTGATGAGTTCTCAGGAACAAAAATCTCAGTTCTTTCTCTGACGACATCTGATTAAAACTCTCTGAAAAATTTCTGACCAGGTTTAGTGGGTATGATTTATTTGAATATCTTGTATTGAAACTAAAAAAAAAAAAAAATAAATCCTGTTTATAAATGTATTATTGGTACTTAAAACATGTCATTCAACTGCTTACGTTGGTACCCTCCTGCAGCAGCACTTTAAATCTCTATGCCTCAATTTCCCTTCCACCCATTACTTGCCTTCTTGATAAAAATTTTTGGAACTAGATTTTTAATCCTTCCTTGTGCTAGCAAATCTCACTTGGGTCTTTGTTTTGTAAATAATTAATGGAATACCTTTAATGATTATTTTGAGGTATGCTACAAGCTACAGCAGCCCTTGAGCTTATTAGGATGGTGAAGCCTTTGGATGAATTAACAGACCAGATGAACAGATACAAGTAACACACTTTATAATAAAATCAGTTCTTTCCAGAGAATGTTAGTGCCATCTTGCAGATTGTTGGAATGATGCTGCCTACTGGCATTTTCCTTCTGCCACAGATAGCTGCAAATCACCCTCCAGTGAACTGTAGAGTCCTACAAGATAACAAATGAATCAGGAATGCCCCCGGAGTGAACTCCCTTGAGTTCAGAGGGTTTCTGTTCAAACAGCTGGACCTGCTTTGCCTCTTATATTTTCTTTTCCAGCCTAGATGTGGCTGCAAGCTTGTTGAAGCAACCCACCAGGAAAGAAAGATTAAACTCATGGAAAAAAACCAAACCAGCCTTGCATGATAGTAGCTATACTCACTGTAACTCATGTATACTCACAGCATGCCTCTAACAAGGCTTCTATTCTCATCCCTGGCCAAATGCAGATAGTTGGTGAAGAGCATAAGGCTGACATGGTTATGGAGATACGTGTCTGATCACCCTCCTATTGCTCCTTGGCTCTTGACCAAGGCTGGTCACAGCTCAAGCTAGTGCAGGGACCTGCCATTTGTAGGATGTGTACCTCCAGAGCCAAGCCTGAGGGGATAGAGGGGTGGGCAAGGAGACATATGCAATCATGGAAAAGAAGGGATGTACCCTGGGCAGGCTGGAGTAACTGCAACATGCTGTCTCTGGTACAGTCCTGCCTGATCACATTCAAATCAGCCTTCAATCTTCAATAGCTATTTAAGTAAACCGTTTGTCATACCTGGTTTTGCTACTTAACTGTTTTTGCTAAGTGGGTTTTAGTGATCTTGCCCTTCAGAAGAGAAAGGGGACTGTTTTAGGATTTGGTCTCGGTTAGGTATTTGATTTGGGCTCTGCCTGAGCTTGAGGAGCTCAATGTCCCATAAATCAGAGGAGCTACACAGTACCCTCCAGCCTAATTTAGGTACAGAAAAGTATGGTGCATAAGTGCAGTCCAACACTGCTCTTTTCTTGGTACATACAGCCTAGCTGTGATCTTGAAGAAACCTGTTCCCATGGGCTCTATGTGTTGTTCAGTGTTAATGGTAACTCATAAAATCCTAGCCCAGGCTTCCTCCTGAGCCTGAGTGCCTCTGCTGGCAGCCTGCTGCTCTTGCTCCAGGCTCCTCTGCTTCACGCATTCAAATGTTTTTATTTTCTGTGGCTGGATGTAATGGGACTCACCTGGTTCAACTGCCAAGCTAAGTCAGCAAAATAATCTTGAATCTCTGTGAAGATTTCTTCTCTTCTTCTGCAATGACTGGATTAGTGCTCCCCTCCCTGAAATGTTACCGTTTCCTTCCCCCGCACCAGAGAAACCCTGAAGCCCTCCAAAGCATCCGTGCAGGAACTAAAACTGTCACAGTCATTGTAGTTTCCATAGGTAGCAGATTTCATGTTGGTTAATAAGCATTTTGAGAACCTTATTACTCCTGTGGTAGAACTGCTTGGTGGCTTGCATGGCAGAAATAAAGTGGGACTAAAATTGTGACCGCAAAAGTTGAAATGTGTACAGTTACTGGGTGTTTGTTAATTCCATCTTTGCAAGAGGATAGCAGCTGCTTTTCTTTTATTTTTAACAGATGGAGTGATTTCTCATGTAGTGTTACAGTAATGACCAATGTGACACAGAAGGAAAATTCTGTGACAATATGGTGAGCAAGATCTTATTGACAGCTCCACTTGGTTGTAATTTGTAAGCTCTATATTGTTGCTCTATTCTTTTTTCCTCCACCCCCCCCACTTCCCAAATGCTCCTTGTCTTTTCTGCCATATAGAATTAAATTTCAAGTTAAATGAAACAGTTTAATTTTCAGAACTCTTAACTAAAAGCTGTTCAAAAGCTTTACCAGAACTTACTCCCCATCTTAAGTTTAAAAAATAAAAAACTTCACTGCATCATAATGTGATGGTGCGAACGTTATCTGCTCTTTCATTTGTCTATTGAGATAGCTGCCTTGATTTCTCCTGTAGCAGCTGGTACCTGCTGAAGGTCAAGATTTACCCACTTTGCACAAGGCAACCTTGCCCATGAAGATGTTGCAACTAAGAACCAGTGCCCGAGCGTGTGGACCATGAATGACCAGGGAGAGATTTCTATACCCTGTTCTGTGACTAAACATTATGCAGGGGCTGAAAATAATCCCAGGGACATGACTACCAACCAAAATCTGTGGCTTCTGCCATGTGCAGAGGTGCTTAAAGCAAATTTGTAGAAGAGCTGAAAATCCAGCTGGAGACACTCACCCACAAGTCATGGGTAGTTCCGTGTCACTATGTACATTTAGCTGCTCCTGTATGGCAAAGAGCTCACAATGTCCTCGTAAGCTTCTTGGCCATCTGTACGGGGAATAAGTCACAAGGTAGTTTATCTGTGGGATAGCTGGGATGTGGTTCTGCTCTTCCTTTGAATCTATTTTGTTTTCAAGTATCAAACTTAAGAAAACAAAAAGTGAATGTTTGTTAGCTTGAGTAAAAATGTGCACTAGGAATGTTTGGGATTTCTTTAAGAGGAAACAGTATGAAATTAGACATTAGGAAAAAATTCTTTACTGTGAGGGTAATGAGACACTGGCAGAGGTTGTTCAGAGAAGCTTTGGACGACCCATCCCTGGAGGTGTTCAAGCCTAGGTTGGATGGGGCTTTGAGCAACCTGGTGGGAGGTGTTCCTGCCCATGGCAGGGGGCTGGAACTCAATGGTCTTTAAGGTCTCTTCCAACCCAAACCACTCTAAGAAATAATGAAGATTCTCCTTGTCTGCAGATAAGGAAGATGGACAGAACGATCCAGTGGATTCAGCAACAGCGTAAAGCAGAACTGCAGAGAATATTGTGCCAGTAGGAAGAAAGCTGGAGCTTGTACGGATTGCAACCCTCATCCTCTCTGCCCTTTTCTGAGGGTTCTGTAGTCATCCTTGCTCCTGAGAAGAGTGGGCTGTCAAATTCTGCTCTTGGAAACACTTCCCTAAGAATAGTCCCAGGGGTTGGTTTTCATGCTTGCTACCAAACGACAGTGACTTTTGCAGATCTGTTACACACTGCATACAGTGCAAACACAGCCATTTCTTGATAACAGGGAGAAATACCCCTAGGAGACACATTTTCTTTTACAGTCCATAAATGAAACTTACTTTGTGTGTGTCCTGCACACACAAAATGGAGCTGTTTTAATCTCCATAGCAGATTTGTCTTTAACTTCTGGAATTGGTGGCAATTTGTGATAGTGTTTTTCAGAAGGTTAGTTAGAGCAGGGGGAGATTAGGCTGATTCTGTATTTTGCATTAACTGCTTTTAAAATTTCTCCAAGTGAAGGGCTACCAGCCTGCTGCTCAGTGACTAATAAATTTGATTCATCCTCACTCCCCACAGGGTTATCCTCCTTCTTACTAATGTTTGACATTTTACGTTTTAATTAAAATCACCCTCCAAGCAGCAAACCACTAAGAGAATGACAGATATTCTTACTGCAACAAGATAAAAGCAAAAGGGCAATTTGCTAACTATATCTTTGATAGTGCCTCTCACTTACACTCTACATGACCACCTAATGTTTGTGTGTGTGTATGAGAGAGAGAAAAGGCAACAACAATCTTAACATCCAGAGTATTTTTAGTGTCCCAAAATGCTATAATATAACACCTGTATTTTAGTAGGATCAACTGAGGCTCGGGAGTAGCAGTGCTTGGCTTGGTTGGTGCTATATGAACACTTATATAAAGCTGTGTAGCCTAAGAGAAGTGAAGGAGGGCAAAAAGGAGCAAAGTCATTCAAAGCTCTGAAAGCAATTGCAATGAAAACGCTGTAAGTTGTGGGGTTAAGTAAGGGTCTCTACTAATGAGCATGTTAAAATATCATCACAAGAAGCTGAAGAGCATCCAGCAAAGCTGGTGTTGGTGACAACATGGAGGAGATGGCTGGTGGGAGACAAAGCAAGAGGCCAGAATGCATAGGTGAAGGTGTGAGGCATGTGAAGCTGGAGACCACCTTGAAAGGAAGAGGTGTTGTTACCAAAAAGGATGGATACCTTTTGTAGACGTGAGTGTAAGCCTTGAGAGGGGGAGTAGCAAAGGCCTGGAAAAGTGCTTTGATTACTTGAACAGAAAGAAGGAACACCTGAAAATATAGTGATGGAAACTTGGTTTTTTAAACTGTGCATAAGGCAGAGAAAAGACAGTTTATTGAAGTTGCCCTCTAGGGTACAGAGCGTGACAATAATAAGATGATGAAGCCAAAAGGACAAAGATGGTTACAGACTGATACTATGCAGTTCTGTAAATATGTTGGGCAACTGGTGCCTGATGCTGTAAGGCCGCAATCCAGTGGCTTGGGAATGGCATCAAACCCAGAATGAGCCTTCAGCTTATGAATCTTATTTACCTTTGACAGACGTTTTGGTGACACTTGTCCAGGTGATCATGACAAACCAATCTTTTTTCAGATGACAGTGAATGGACATGTGTGATGTGAGAAATGCCATCTTTCCTCTTCTCATGAAGTCTACGAACGTGCAGTGATGTTGTGAGAGGACAGCGACACAGCCTACACCTCACTTGTTTCTAAACTAATATAGCATGTTCGTGATTTTTCACTCGCCTCTCTTCCTCCATCTCAAGCCCAGCAACAAAAAAAAATATTTTTCTCGCTATGTATCGAGTCTGCTGGTATTGAGGATATTATTTCAAACCTCGGTAGGAAAGACAGCATGCAGGAAAGATTTGCAAAATCCTGCAAGTTACAGGCTTGCCTGGGCCTCTTTGAATTATGATATGAACCCCAAAGGAATAGTGGAGAAATGACAACTCCCTTTCATGTGATATTCTGCCTGCCCTTAGGAGATGAACAGTGAAATATGTGACTTCTGAAAAGAAACATACCTAATAGTGAAGGAGAAGGCTTAGATATATTGGTATGAATATATGGAGGAAGAGAGAAAGCTCTGAGACAGTAAGGTTTTATATTCACAGCTCATTTCTCCTTTCCAAAACAGAAAAATCGGAGAAACCTAAATGATCTACATTTCAGCGTCACCAAAGCCATACAGTCAAGTGAGACTAACTGGTCTCCTCTAACTCCAGGGAGACGCCTCTTCTTGGTTTGTTGGAATAGTCAGTAGATAGCAACAACCCTGTGGCATGTCCTGTTGGAGATAACAGCTGGGTGACTAAGAGCTGTTATAAGACAGCGGTTATGTCTCCCCATGATTCAGTCCTTAGGAAGGAATTTACAAAAAGTGGCAGAGCTGCCTCCTTCTGTTGGGACATCAGAATTCTGCATGGAGGAGGTGCTTGAATCAACCCCGGTAGAACCACATGGACTTCTTAAGGGCCATCGCTGGGCATGTGTGTGTGGTTATGATGGAAAGCATTGTGGCTGTTTTCAGAAGCAAGTTTCTTTCAAGAAGATTTATGTGTCAAAGTCGCAAAGGAGTTTGGGTGTTCTTCCCGGCTCTCTGAGTACATATACAAAAATAGGAAGCAGACAGGAAAATGAGTAGAATGCTGTACAGTTTCCTACCCTCTGCCAGCCATCCCTCAGACATGTCTGAAAGGAAAGAAATCTGAACTGGATAAACAATCTGAATTTAAAGTAGATTCATCAAACTGCATTAAATCACTGTGTAGATGTTCTTCTTCAGAATTAAGGTAAAATAAATCTCATAAAGGCCATGTTAATTCTGAAGGAGAACATGTACGTAGAGTTTTAATGTATTTTTAACTAATCCTTTTTAGCAGCTAATTCATATTAACCATACTTAGTGTTCCTCTTCGGGAAAGCCCTTCAAGAGAACAAGACATGCGAAAAGCACCAGGCTCAGAAGTGCAATGTTTTTAAACATCCAATGCTGTTGAATACAAAACAGATAATTACTACCACAGTACTCCCGCGCTGAATGGCTCCGTGCAGACCTACCCATGTTGGTGCTGTCAGAGGGGGGCACTGGTCCTGGGAAGGACTTGCTAAGGGCATCCTTGCTTCCAGGAAGGTGCTTTAGAAAATGGTGCAGCATGCTGTTAAGGCCTTGGCTAATCCACTATGAGGAATTTTGATCAGTAATGAGATGCCTGTGCTAGCAAAATGCATCCTCCTCACAAGGAATGTGGAGTCGGCTGATACCTGTGCCTGTTCATTGTTTGTGTGCAAAAGAGGTGGGATGCTGTGTGAATCTTGATGGTTTCCCTCCTGCCTAGAGTGATGGCTTCTTTGGCCGAACCCTGTCTTCACTCCTATGTGTAAACTGACCAACCACACATTGCTTAGCGCCACGAAGTCTCTCTTTAGTGTAAAAAGTAAAAATCTGGAGTTTAAGCTTTATTATTGATTAAAAAAATATATTGTGAACAGTAACTTGCAGGGAAATGGGAGAACATGAATAAATAATGAGGTGCATAGGTGTACAGGGAAAATACAGCAGTCCATAAATATAGTTAAGAACTCAGTTGTACAGTAAAAAGAAAGGGTATAAAAATGTAGATGACTAAAGCAATATGTGTGCAGAGGAATAATAATCTACCATGAATTAAAATATGCAAGTATTAGGGACTAAATTGCTTTTACTACTCTATACATTTTTTTAAAGTACCTAGAGGCCTTCAGGTATGAGTGCTAAAATAAAAATATTATTATTATGGATTTTGGGGGGCAGATGAGTTGGAACTCAAGGATGTCCCCTGTGCCTTAACACTCTTTCATGTGGTTAAATGCGTTGGGCCAAATTTATCCCTGGCCTGCTATATTTACTGTTGAAAGCACTTTTCTAAAGTGCATATTAAAGCTATAGCTAAAGAAGCACTGAATTCTGAACAGCTATTCAAAGCAAGGCAATAAAATCAAAGATGTTCTCTCAGGTCAGTTTAGTTTTGGGTGAGAGGACCGATTGCCTAGTCACATCGGTCCAGTGAATCTCAAACACCAGTGTGTGAAATATATGGTGGCAAAATAATGTCTCCATGTGGGGCAAGTGCTAATGCTAATCACTGGCTAGGCTGCTTCTCAGTTTTTACTCATGGATTCTATCCTAATTTTTTCACTGATTATTATTCTCCCTCAGTGACTTTCAAGGTAACTTTTGTCCCTGTTTTGCAGGGAAATTTGAGGCCGGAGTTTTTTTGCTGCATTATGAAATTCGCGTCAGAAAATTCTTCATAGCACCTGTGTGCAGCAGCCTCTGAAGTGGTTGAGGTTTTCGTGCTGGCTATGGAGATGCTGGGGCTGAGCCTTGGAAGATGCCACCAAGACTGTGATAACTCCCATGGGTTTGCTGCCAAAGAGGTCCCCTGGGCACATGTACGCAGCAGGTATGGTTTGCCACTGTCACTGCTACAGCTGGCTTGGGTGATACTTTGCTGCTGGGGCACAACTGCTAGCAGTGACAAGTGCCAAACAGGGCAGATGTATTTCTTCATCTATTTTAGATTCTGCTTATTTAGATGATCTTCCATTTGCTTCAGAGCATTGGGCCCTTCATGAAGAACTGTGTGACTTCAAGTAGTTGCAACAAATATTCAGGAAAAGGATAGGAAGAGAAGTTTGCTATCATTTAATTTGCCTGTATTCAAGCTATTTTTATAAGGTTTGATAGCTCCTGTGTCTAAAACAGCCAGTTAAATCTTGTGTGGAGGAGCTGCCATTCTCCATAGCCTTACTTCTTGAGCAGCTGTTTGCCTGCAGCATCCTGGTCCAGCTGCACTGTCCTCCTTCCTTAGATCATACCCAGAGCCACCCATAGCAGGGTTGCAGCTACATGAAAGTGGTAATGGCTGTCGAGTAGGGTCACGTTTGGAAGAATGAGGGCCGTCTGGGAAGTGTGTGAAATGCCTCGCCAAGAAGGGAAAAGTGGGATGTGGAGAACATGTTTAGTTGCTTGCTGTTATTCTGTGGCGATGAGTTACAGAAGAGTGGCTGAGTGGTTGATATTGAGGCTTCGTAATGTCTAGACACGTCTTCTGTATTTTTGCAACCATGTTTTCAACTTGTCATTGCAGAACCTGGCATGGTCACATGTGCAAAGTCCTAGTTGAAGAGGGAGGGAGAAGACTTGCACCAGTGGGTGACCAAGCCCACAGCGCTGTTTGCGGTGATTTTCCTTGCATGTGCAAAGGTGAATTGTGCCTAAAGTGGTTCATTTTCAGTGCTGCAGCTGCCATTCAAAGGTTTGTTCCTGCAGACTGCTCTGTTTGGTAGAATTGAGCTGACGCACTGGGGGTCAGTGTGGCATTTGCTCAGCGCTTGTGCAAGCAGCTGCTCTAGTGTTGCACGGGCTGCACGGTGCAGCATAAACCCTCGTACCTGAGAGGAAGAGGATGCTGTGCAGGGGTGAGTCTGCAGCACTGAAAGCAGCACTGCTAAGAGTGAAACGGTCAGGGACAGAGCTACAGACAGTGTTGCCATAATGAAATTGTGCCATAGTGTAACCTCTAGTAAGAGGCTGAACTAGTCCATGATGGGCAGCAGAGTTGGAAAAGGTCGTGCTCCCAGCCTTTTCACTCTCTAGAGGAGCAGGGAGCCTCGCAAAACCCCTCTGATGCTTCTTCATATTTTTGTCCCTTTTATTTAAGTGCTGTGCTCTGCAAAGAAGGAAAAGGCAGGGTTCAGTCTTGGCTGACCCCAGTTTGCATCTGTGCAAGGCTTCTGTGTGAGAGTTAAAAGCTGTATAGGGACCTAACAGGGTGCATATATGTAAAGGTATCTATCTTTCCTGATGCTCTTGGGTGCGTTAGCATGTAGTACTTGTCTTTGCCTTTAATTTCTTTTTTTTTTTTTTGTTAGTGATAAATGTCCCTACCGCTGTGCAAGCAGCTTGTACTTCACGTGGCTTAGGCTTGGTATCCTGCACTTTTCTGTAGAGAGAAGCTCTTGACCCAAGCACAGAGACTGTGTTTTTAGTGGCAGAGCCGCTTCAATGTGCAAAGGGCGTGAGGGAAAACTCAATTTTCTCTTTCCTCTGAAGTGCAGGGATCACCTGGGCTAAAAGCATTGAGGTGTTTTCAGAAGCACAGAGACATTTTCAGGGTGGCTGCAGTGCTGTCTGGGAGGTTTGAGGCCCGTGGATGATGTCCTACTGCGGTGCTTCAACATGAGACACTTGCTGGTACTTGGTTCGCTCCTAGAGAGTTCAAGGCAGAGCTGCCACCGATTTTAAGGCTGTGTGGCACCAGAGTAGAGCAGGTGTGTGAATCGTTCCCAGTGATCATGCTCGGCTTCAAATGCCTGAAGACAGGCATTTAAGCCTGTCTTTCTGCCCCTGTTTCTGTTTTGCTCATTGCACAGGTGGGTTGTGAAAATGGGAAGGCAAAGTGCTTTGGAGGAGATAAATCCTGCGGGCATCTTGTTTTGCAGATCCTTGTGACTCATGCTGCTTTGAAGCACCAAGAGCTGCCCATGACTTTTCCGGGTCAGGCCCCTCAGGCATCTATCTGCATGGAGAACTGCAGCAGGGAGACCGACAGCTCCAGCACAGTGCTAGGAGACAGGTGTGAGAAAGAGAGGACAAAAAACCATATCACCCTATTTCTGACCATCTCCTTTGTTTCAGATGGCAAGTTTTGCTACCTTCCCCGTTGCAGAGTGAATGGAGGGTGGCAGTGGCCATGCCCAGCGCTGAAGGGGAGTGTGGTTGGCTGGCTGGAGCAAGGAGCATGCTTGCAGGAGAGAGCAAAAGTTTACATTTGTCAGAGCAAAGTGAAGAAGCATGGGATCAGAGAACGCTGGGTGCTGCCATATAAGCACCATAGCCCCAAGTCTAATGGGTAATAGAGTCATTAATTCTGCTGATTAACTTGGCCTTGGGGTTCATGGAAATGACATCCACCTCCTTTCTTTTTTTTTTTTTTTTAAGCTCAAACTGTGGAACGAGGGAGCATAAAAAAACAAGCTAATTAGAGAGGAATAAGGAGAAAAGAAGCAGGGAGAAAAGAGAGACAGTCTGAGCATTAATGAGACTGATTTGGGAAGAGGATGTGACAAGCTCTTCAAAAGCATTATTGTCAAATGTGTCACTGTTTCATAGATGGCTAGCACTACCTTTGAGCTTCATGCTGATAGTTAATGATTTGAAACTATAAAAAGATTGAAAAGGTAAAAGGGAAAATGGCAGACTCGACTGGATTTTAATGAGTGCCCTCCCCCCTCCCCACTTTCTCTAAAAGTGTGTGAACCAGCCTTGGAAAGTACAAAAAAGTTCACTTTCTCCCTGCCCACTTACTCTCTCAAGGCAAAAATTGTTCTCGAAGGAGAAAGGAGACTGCAAAGGTCCATCCATCTCTCTGACCACCATTCATCTCTGCTTCACTAGACCACCGGCTCCCCCACCCTCTGTCAAGTGATGGCAGGGTTGCGGCTGTACAGGCAGAGGGCTGACAAAAATAAGCTGAGATTGATGGAAGAGACAGCTATAGCTCTTGTTTGTTTTTTTGTGACGTGCTGAGCAGAAGCAGTCTTCACACTGTGAAATGTAACAAAGAAATCTAAAGTGATTACGAAGGTTCATTTGTCAGTATCACTGCTCCAGCTATTGCTGTGTGCGACAATGAGATGACAAGGCATTTATTGCTGATGGTTGGTTATTAGCTGCATTATAGGAAACATTAGCACAGTCTAGGATACATAGACCAGGGAGACAATAGCTTTCTGGGCTCCAAACTCAGCAGGGTAGCCTTGTCATTAAATTTGGTAGTACCAATTTAATTTTTTTAAAATAAATTGAAAGGAAACTTTGAAAACTAAATCTGTAACCCTGCATTTACCTTAAGACTGATCAGTGTGTTCTATTTGAATGCTGCATTATGTATCAGAAAGGCTACGCAGCCCAGCAGGCCAGCACACCTCCTACAAAGAAGGATGCATCAGAAAAGCCTAATGACACATTGTCTCCTGGCTGATCCCATTGCTGTGTTCCAGCCCTGACCTCTGCAGTGCCCCTGCTGCTGCTGGGATGGACCACTTTCTTCTCAACCATGTCACCTGCGAATGTACAAGGAGAAAAGGCAAGAGGCATCTGTAATACTTTGTTATGATCTCTGTCTTGTTTTTCTTATCTTGCTCAGACCTACCTGCTTTTCGCTTGTCTTACCTGGGCCCTTTACGGTTGGATCTTGGTAGCTCTCCTGTCCTTGCAAATGGCTCTGAAGAAGTCACTGGAAGTATGTGACAGCAAGGGCTAAGTGGGGAAAGTAAAAGTTTGGCATCCCTGGGACGTGACTGGATGACTGCCATGTTTATTAAGCTGTAAAAGAACATGCCTGTCCTGTGGCAAAAGCTGTATTTGCACAGCAATGCAATGCCAACCCTCAGCTCGGGGGTGAAGTGCCTACTTTTTGCAGCCTTTCAGTACTGAGTTTTGCAATCAAAACAGAAATTCTGGTGGTGGCTCCTTCTTTTCAAAGAAGGCTTTTATTATCTAATTGATTTTCATATTAACTCAGTTAGTGAGCAATATATTCCCTGTTTTATTTTTTCTGACACTCGACTTTAGTTTATTTTGTGCTGCCCTCAGATTTCCAGAATGCCCCAGATTTTGGCACTGACAGTGCTTAAATAAACTGTAGCAGTTGTCCTGGGAAAGTCGGAGGTTTTGACAGCTGTATGAAGGATCATGGGACTTTAGCCCATAAAACACTAGTGCAAGAGAAATTAAAATGTTTTAAAAAACACTATCACTTGATAACATTGTAAATAGCAACAGGAGCTGGATTTGAACAGATTTAGAATATCTTTGAATTAAAAAGTGAAATTTTGCTGCAGTCTCTTCATCACCAGATTTGGATTAATCAGATGAATAATAAAAAAAAGTTTTTTTCTTTCTTTTTAGCTTTCACGTTATGAAATTTGTCACATGCTTTGCCCACTATGCTGTCTACTCAGCAGTGAACTTAATTTAAATTGTTTGTTCTGGATTCATTGACAGTAGTGGTACCCCAACAAGATCCAGTCAGACTCAGACCCTTAAGATTCTTAAGTCAGATTGTAAATTTTATAGCATTTTTGAGGTTTAAAACAAACAATAATTAGTCATTTTTCTTTCAACTGCATTTACTAAATGTGTGTGAGAAGATACTTAGTACTGTCAGTTCCCTTACATTTACTGAGCAAGGTGACTTTGGCATCCACTAGACGCACTCTAAACCACATCATCTGCTTTTGCCCAGCAATTAGTTTTGCCCTGAACTACCAAACCAATACTGTTTCCCTGATTTTCTGCATCACTATGCCCTTCTCTCATTATTTTTGCTCATGTGTTGATTTTGTTTTCTCTTACCTTCCAACTTCCTGCTAAAATCTTATGATTTCAGTGAAATCAGAAAAAAGAGTGAGCTGATAGCACTGTGCATCACTTCAAGTGCCTGCTGAGCTAGGGCCCCTTGAAAAGAGAAATATCCCCCATAGGTTGACAGACACAATACATGTAATCCAGACAACCAAAAGAAGCTCCCCCAAAACCAATAGCAGTCAGAAGAAAAAACCCAAACCATTAGAGCAAAGAATTTAATTGGGTAATAATGATGATGATGGTAATAATAATAAAAAATCATGTCCCACTGTCCCCAGCACCATGACAGGTTTTGAAAGGATAGCCAGGAGGTCTAAATCTATGGTGGCAATCCAGAACCAAATAAGGATGGGGTACCTCTTGAGGTCATAAAGCTTGAAACTTGTTTCAGAAGAGGCATCTAAACTCTCGGAAAAGAAAGCAATCTCTATTTGAGAGCACACAGGCATTTCTGACAAGTAGGGTCTGATGAATCAGCATTTCAGCTAGTGAGTTAATGCAGCATTTGGCAGCTAAGCTAAAAAATAAAAAAAAAGCCCTTTGGCATGAACTTTTCTTCTGAGATATATGCAGTGTATCTTTGAGAAGTGGGAAGGTTTTTGAAGTTATAACGGAGGCTGTTTTAATTTGGGGCAGGCTCATTAAGGAACATGGTTTAAAAACATAGATTTTGTTCCCTCTGGCTGTATGTCGTGCTTCACGCTAAACTTGGCAAAGCCAAAAAACAATCCAAGAGAAGGTATCTGTAATGTAAGATAAAATGCGGCAAAGACAGCCTGCTGTACAGCTGGCTCAGATCAGATAGGGGCTGCATCTAGCATACCCAACCCACAGTGTAAACTGGAGCTAAATGTATTAAGGGGTACACTAAGACGATGAGTCAGAATTTAATGTAAATCCTCCTGCAGTCAAAAAACCCAAACCTTTCAAAACATTATTTGTTAAGTATCAATTGGTGCTGATGGAGTATTGTTGTTTGAACTGGAAATGGTGGAGAGTGACATAAAGAAGCAGCTGGCAATGCTGAGTGTCAGTCCCACCTTTTATTGCAGCTGTTTCACTCGGGCAGAGGCACATCTTGGTCTTTGGAAAGACCGAGCCCTGCTTCTGCTCACTCTTGCATTTTTCATAAGAAATGTTAAGGCTGGCTTTCAGTATACAAATTATGCAGGAAGGACAGTGTCTGCATTTCAGCCAAGACTAAAATGTTAAACTAAAACTCAGGCTGCAGATTTACCAGAACTATCACACAAGAGAGTAGCAGGTTACTGATAATACATTGATAGAAAATGGAGTTGAAAAACCAAACCTTGTTCTTTCCTCTGTATGATGCTAAATTTGCAAAGAGTAAAGTATTGACCAGCTACCCATTATAAGCAAGACATGGGCATTTCAGACAAAGGATTTTGTTATTGCTATTAATCATTATTTCTGTTTTGATTGGACTTCTGAAGGCCTCCTAACACCAGGTGACTGATGAACCAGGCACAACAAATATTAAGAATTCATTGCCTAAATGCAAAAAAACCAGCCATGAGAAAGAGTTGTTTCATAAAAGCAACATAGTGTGCTGTTGTGGAGAACATCCAGCCTGTAAACTGCAGCAGAATCCTGGTGGATTTGGTGCCCAAGCAGCATAGGTGCTCCCCCGAGCTCATCTGTGGTGGTTCTTCAGGACCTAGGTTAACTTCTCTGCCCAGCGCTGGGCTGGGAAAGATGGCTTGCAGGCGGCACAGCAGCCTTTAGCTTGGTGCCATGTAATTGTGTACCCACAGCACATCCAGAAGTAGGCTCTGAAATATCTGCAGCCAACCAGCCACACAAGGTCTGCCTCCTTCCCCTGGGCTGCATTTACCTCCCTATACACATGTACAAAAATCACCCTTGGAGAAAATCAAAGTAACATACAGACATTCAGAGCTGGCCCTGAACGTTTGTGGCCAGTAGATGAAAACAGAACTCACTGCAGCAATGTTGCTCAGGATGACCTGTGAAATTTTGCTTTTAAAGGTTAGATGGTAAAATACATTGCTTTGCTGCTTGTAGGAAGGAGAGTTTAGCTGTAAGGTCATTTTGTTTTCACACACTTGGAAATGTTACCTCCACCCTTCACAGGGAATGTAAATCAAGTAAAAAACCACCCAGCAGGGTTATCAGGGTAACACTAAATCAACACCAGCTGCAACTGCTAGGGATGAATGTAAAATTTACAGTGAGGCATATGTCTATTGCTACTGAGCGATTAACAGTCTTTTCAATTAAAACATGCAAAGACCAAGAGGATTTCCTGCCCCCTCCCCCACCCTCCCCGGTCTAAAGAAAAGGAAACTTAGAGGCCAAACTCATTCAAGTTTTCTATTCTGTGTTCACAGTGTCTCTAAATCAAGATTATATTGCAAGCTCGAAAAGGGTAGGGAGGAGGGCAAACTTTCCTTTCAGCAGTTTTCAAAACTGCTGACTAAAATCTGCATCTATCATCTCGTTATTGAAAAGTATAAGTAAAAGGTGAGAGAAAATTGTGTCTGATATGGGATGTTTAGTTGACAGACAGCTCATTGTAACAGATGTGGCTCCTTTTAAATAGCATGGTAAATGAGATCCCAGAAAGACAAGGACAAAGGCTAGGAGAGAGCACTTAGACTAATTAGACAGAGAAATCCATTTCCTTTTTAACTGAATGCTCCTCTAAATGTGCAGAGACTTCCAAGTTACAAAGCGCAAGGAAAGGATGGAGAGACTACAGCTATCAGTTCATAATCTGCAAGGCATGGAATAACAATAGTCCTCATTTTTCAAGTGCTGATCTTCAGTAGTTTGTTAAACCTGCACATCATCTCCTCACTAAAGTACCTGCAGATTAATGGCATGGCTAGAGAGCTTTTCATGCTGTGCATGTGTGAGGAAATCGTAAATGAAAGCAAAGAATGGCTTCAAAATTTGTTCAATTTCAGAAATTCACTAAATAAAGGACCGGTAGCCCAGTTTTTTACTTATCCCGAATTTACAGGGGGAATAAGAATCGAGGTAAAAGACACAGAAATGGTACTATGGTTTCTTTAGCAATCAGCACTCCAGGCTTGATGTACCTTTCTGTGTATGCTTTATGTCGGCCGCAAGGTAGTATACGCTGGATCCCTCTTACCTAGCTTCAGTGCTTTTGCTGCCAGTCATTCATGTATTCATGTATTATTGCCCTTATAAATGTACATAAAACTAAGTTTTCCAGGATCTTCCTACAGTTAACTTTGGAGATGCCTCTCTCTCTCTTTTAAAATTTGTTTTATCATGTCCAAGAGTAAGTGTCTGAGATGGGCATCTCTGGAGGGTGAATCCTTCAGCCTCCTGCCTCCCACTGACTACAGAGGGCAACTGGTTTAGGTTAACAGAAGTGCTTCTAGAAAGGTAGCTAGTACCTATTACCCTAGTAGCTATTTTGTGAAAAGTGATTCTGCACTTATTGCCAGAAATCTCAGAAAAGTTTCCACCACACACTTAAACACTTGCTTATTTTTTCATCTCTCCCTCTGTTCTAGCCAAGGCCAAAGAAGGGGAATTGAGAAGGGGAACTCAAGGAAGTGAAGAGCATGACTAATTTTTTTTTGCTGCTTTTTGAGATGAGCAGGCAGCCAAAATTTTGTGCCTTGGATGTTATGTGGAGTAACCAGTTGGGCATCTTTGGTACAACTTTTGTGTACTTTTTATAACTAAACAGTTCTCATTTCTTGGAAGCTGGGGGAATCAGCCAAATGGAAATTGCTTCTTAGCTCTCACCTTTATACCTGCTCTGTCAGTGTTTTTTGTGACCTTCTTGAGAATCCTTATTTGCAGTTGCATTACAGTGTTTTTGCAGAGCAGGTCTTCGCCAGTGGTTTTTGGTGTGTATTGCTGCAGCCCATGAATGGGCAGCATGTGTTAGTAGGGCTGTAGCAGTGAAGATAGAGCAACGTGGTTTTCATAGCGCCACAGGAACCAGAGTGTAGACCTACAGTCTGTGGGTCATCGGTAGTCTGGTTGCTGTCACGTATTATAACCTGGGCTGCAGTGCATTCATTACTGTTGACCATGTCGGTTGTGTTGACCAGGACGTCTATAATGTCAGTGAGAGCTAAACAAAAAACTCTGGCAAGAGAGTGAAGTCAGGAGAAATAGAAAATAATTGTTGTCTCCAAGGGAAAAAGCCCTGACTGTTCCTCATCTCCCTTTTCAGAGCCAGCTTCTCTATAGGAGAGTAGGAGTGGGAGCAGGGAATGATAAGCCCTGCTCCTTCCTACGTCTCCAAATATAGGAAGAACATGTAGGATAGGAACATCGTTTTAGGAAAGATTTCGTACTTCTGAGCTGTGCTTCTTGGAAGTAAAGGAGCATTTAATCCATTTGAGGGGGAGAGCAAAACCTTTTGCCAGTATGGCAACACGCAGCTTTTGAGATAGTTTGAAGAATAATGCGGTGTCTTAGTAACATATACGCCAAACAAATGTGGGGTTTTTTTTGAGCTTAAGCTCTGCCAGACTCTTGCCAGTGGTGCTTAACAGGCAAATTGCTTAACAATTACAGGAGGGGTTCTGCAACTGGGATCTGTGCAGGTGCAGGCTCCTGGGTATAGGCCAGGCAGATTTTGCAATGCCACTGGCTAAAATTATTTTTAAAGGAAAACATGATGGAACTGTATTTGAGTTGTTTCTCTGTGCACATACCCCTGTTTTTACATGCATGTGCCTATAAGTGTGTGAGGGCATGTGTGAACATAGATATGAGTGTGTTTGAACTGTACATTGGCAGTATTTGGGGCAGCATAATAGTATTGCCAGAGTTGCTAGTGATGGATTAACCGCAATAGACTGAGTTTATTTGATGACTCTGAAACAAAACAAGGCCATCCTCAGCACTGAAGATTAACAGTACGTGGCATGGTGAAATAACGGGTGTCAGAAACCCAACAAAGTTGTTTTGTATGTTCAGACGGCATTGGGATAACGTGAGCACAAAAGTGTATTGCAAGCATAAGCTGGGCATGGGTCAGGATGACAATCTCAGCTGGTTTTCCCCCTGCATCTGGGCAGGATGCGGAGCCACACAGGGCAGTGTTTTCCAGACTTAGCAGCTTGTGGACTTTATTTGCTTACACAGCCACATAATAGGAGATGTACAGAGTTATTTATCTGTGATTTTAATCAGAGACAGTCTTAATTGAGATACTAAGAGAACTAGCTGTAGAATAGATTTTGGTGACAGATGTCTGTGCTTTGCTGTTATGTAAAAAGCCGCCTTACCTTCACTGTCAGCTGTAGTATCTGACTATAATTAGAAGAAATAATATCTGTCAAATAATTGGTTATGCACATTTTCATTAATTTCCTGAGACAATTCCATTCTTGTGCCACTTCTCAATCTCCCTGCGATTTCTTAATTTTCTCATTTGGGGGAGAACTTCTAGTTAATTAGATGCAAAAAATCTTGCAAAGAGCTCTGTACATATATATGTGGTAAGGTTTATTTCCTTACACTCTTTAAGATACCAGTATAAGCAACACATGGTATTTTCGATATGTGTCTCTTAAGTTATACAGCACCATTGCTACTGAAATTGGGGGGAAAAATTGTGATAAAGCAGCTTTCTTGAGAGTTCAGTTATTGTATGAAGACGGACTGTACTAGTATACAAGTGCTGTAAGATGACTTTGCTGTTTGGTTGTGCTTCAAGCAGGTTAAGATTGTGAAAGATTTTTTTGGAGAGACGAAATATTTTGAAATGTGAGGCTTGTTCATCTTATTCTGGCTCTGGCAAGTGCATTTAATTTTATTTATTTATTTTTTTAAAATTTAACCTGCAGAATCTTCCGAATTGTGAATTTTGTGTATCTGTCAGACAGCAATGAATATCCACTCCAAAATATAAAATCAAAGCAACCAATAAAAAAATGAAAACATTAAAAAAGATTTTGTTTCCCAGGCATGGGGCCAGTGGAAAGACAGGAAAAAGGTGTGGAGAAAACCAAGGAAATCAGTTCCCAATCTTTCCTAGGGCTACTGCCTCCACAGCACCTGTGTGTGCTGCCTTGGCAGGCGTGGTGCCCGAGGGGCTGCAGTCATCTCCAGTGGATCCACAGGTGTGTGAGTGTGAGACACACTCCGGATCCATGCCAGGAGCCCTTGTGCCCTGCCTGGCTGCACCAGGAGAGCGAGGGGTGGCAGCAACAGCTCTCACAGTGCCAGCCCTGTCCCCTCTGTGCCTGCTGCTAGCGACAGGCACTGGCATGCTGTGATGGCAGCAGCCCAAAGAGCTCCCAGGCTCTATCAGGACAGAGTTTAGGATGAAGAGGTGGTTTTCTATGGCTTTGTATAGACAAGAAGATATAAAGCATTAAGAAAATATTGTTATCCCAGGATAACTGGAGAAAGAGCAGGTTTTTTTTGTTTTTTTTTTTTTTTTTTTCTTTTGAGGCACACAGTAGTAACAGTAACATATAAAAAGTGCTTTCATATTTGAGCCCTAATGCATTATTTTCCTGGAGCATACATACTGCTCATTATCCTTCCTTATAAAAATCTTGACGAAGATCCACCGGTATTTTGGGAAAGATACAATAGACTGTGATACAAGTCAAACATCATAAACATTACACCAAAATGTAGGATGAAGTCTCAGCCCTTTTGAAACCCTTCGGAGGTTTTTTTTCTGATTTGAAAGAGGACAAGAATTTCCCATAATAAATTGTGAAAATGGGCTAGACTTGACTTTGATCTCACTATGTAATATTGATCATGGACTCTTTTCAATCCAATCTCGACTTATTTAATGTGTGAGTTCATCTTCCTCTTATGGAGAAGGCAGAGATTTCACTCCAGAGAAGAGCCAGGGATGGTCACACCATGACTGAACAGTGCTGGGCAGCAGGATTTCCCTGCCCACCTGCCTACCCATCTGAAGATGGGACCTGCAGGGCAAACTTGGGACCTACTCAGAGGGCAGTAAGGTCTGAGGTTAAGCTTCCATTGGTATTGCTGGGTTGATCAGTGGGGTGCAAACCTCTGCACGGGAGGAAATAAGCAGGGCACTCTTTGGTGCAGGCTCCCATCAGGGACTGGGCTGCCTTCTGCCTGGGAGGTCTAGCAAGAATCTTGCTCATCAGTGCTCTTGCTAGTCTGATCTTGCTTTGGGGAGCATAGATTTGTGGTGCTGTATTTCTCAGTAATTTCAGCTTCTTGGCTTCATGCCTATCTCCCACCCCAGATTTGCAGTGCCATCCATCTGGTGGGCTCAGCCGGGCTCAGGGGTGGTGTTGCCTGCCATGGAGAGGCCTGGCCAGTATGAAATGGCATCAGGAGCCTTGAGCTAGGCCAGTCTGTCTGGGTGCACAGAAAGTTGAATTGTCACTGCCTCCTGCTATTGCTGTGATAGATAGTACCATGAAGTGGATATGATGTTGTTATTAGGCTGTGATTCGGTTCATACTGAGTGTTATTGATTGGTGTTCATTCAGCGCTTGCTATGTATTTTATCAATTGACCTTCTAGATTGTATTCCTGCTCTGCTTCTTTTACTTCTAATTCTGCTTTATCTTCAGGTTTTGTAGCTCCTAATCTTTCTGTGGTTGATTTCTCATAGTGTTTCTTTGGTATTTTTTTACACAGAAAGTCTCTTTCTAGCGAAACTATGCTTTACTTCCTTTTCTTCCCTTTCCTTTGTTTGCCTTTTGAAATAATTTTTTAAGAAATCCACCTGCTCTTCCCTGATATGTGAATTCCATTAAGATATTCAACTCCTAAAATATTTTTGCCCTCAGCAGAACAAAGAAGCCTAAATGCAGGTGTTTTGCAGTAAAGCTCAGGGGTGCAGAAACTGGTTTTATAGCAGATCTTGTCAAATAGGATTTACAAAACCCGATAACATAATACAGTTCGATAACATAATGCCTTCATGAACCGTTCTCCTGGCCATCTGTGGAGCCTCACAGTTGCACCAGCTGAAGATCTGGTAGCCTATTTCCAAGATGTTCTTTGTAAATATGCAGTGAAAATGTGAAAGAACAATTGCAGTTAAGTGTATTTAGCTGGGTGCAATTCACTGTGGGTATTAATTTTGGACTTTCACTGAGAACAAGGGAGACAACATTGCTGTGTTGTTTTAGCACTGGCTGGTAGGAAAACAAGGTAGGGAGCTAAAATATCTGTCTAGATCTATGCAGCTGTCTATATGGCAAAACTGTGGTTGAAACTCAGGAATTTCTGGCTCACAGATCTCTGCTCAGTCCAGGAGCGTGCTGCCTGTGTGTCACAGACCCCTAACATATGTATCTGCTGTATCAAGTCAAGAGACTTAGATTGCAAGAAATTCAGCTCAGGAAAAGTAGCATGTTTGTGCCAGACAAAAATAAAAAAAAAAGACTGTTGATCACAATGTGTGGAAAAACTTACCTTCAGCAAGGAGATACAGAACATCAGGAAGAAGACCATGGGATTTACAAACCTTTTTGTTGGGAGGGATATTAAATATCTAGTAGTAAATGTGAATCCACACAGGTATGAATTACAGTAGTTTAAAGATCTCGGATTTATATGCCTGGCTGAAGCTCAGAGTTATCAATTAGAAAATGCTTTCTAGGATCTTATTACAGCCTTTGTGTGGGAGTAAGTTTGAAACTCACCCCGGAAGAGTGGTGATTGATGTCAAAAGGGGGACATGAATTTCAAAATACATATTATAGAATTGTGATAAAGTGCCAGCTCTTTAGAAATCTCCCTTGTCAATAGCGCACAAGTGCCTGTTTTCCATGTGGTTTCATCCAACGCTCTCTTTAGTGACCTGGATCATGTGAGGCTTAGTCAGTCTGAAGATAAAACAAGTCTAAGAAAGACTGCAAGCACAATGAGGAAAAGAATTAGAATTAAAAGTGATTCTAACAAATTGGAGATGAAATAGGATGAAATTCCAGAGTGCTTCATGCAAGGTAGTGGACAAAAAAATCATTAAATATAGGATGAGAAATTTTTGCTTTCTTCCAGGAAGGGTCTTGGAACGATGTTGGATCGCAAGCTGAGCAGATGTGAACAATGTCTGCCTATTGTGAAAAGGAGAAAGTCCATCCTGAGATGTATAAACAACAAAGACATGAAATAATCCTTCTGCTGGTAAAGCTGTTTCATGTCCGGTATCAGGCACTGTGCTTCAAGAAAGCCATAGACCACTCAGAGAGTAAAGCAAGATTAAGATACCTAGAAAATGTAACCTAAGCAAGTAGAATGAGAAAGGGGGAAGGCAAAGATTTGGGTTATTTACTCTAGGGGAGAGTAGGCCATTAGGGAAAGTAGGACAGGATAACAGTATTCAGGTGGAAAGAGGAGGGAATGATTTGTTCTCTGTATCTATGGCAGGCAAAACAAGAAGTAGTGGTCATAAGTTGCAGACAGAGTGACCTGGGAAACATGAGGATTGTGAAGAACTGGACAAGAATGACTGCGGAGCTGGGGAGCCATCCTCCTTGATGAGCTGTCTTTTAGAGCAGGAGAGACATGCATCCACAAAGAATGGTGTTGAAATACAACTTGTTCTGCCCTGGGGTATCTCAAGGAGTTTTCCAGCTCTGCCTTCTGTGATTCTGTGATGTATGTGTCAATGAAACCTGCAGGGATGAGGTCATGCCTGCAGAAAGCATGGGACAGATGATAAACTGGTCATGCAACACTACGTCTGCATTAACTCTGGTGAGAGTTTTGCCACTGACACCAGCAGTCACAGCACCCCCGCTTTTATCTTAGAAGTGCAGAAGTGCAATTTGTTGGTGCTATGTTTAGTGCTGATGTAAAAAAAAATAAAATTGAAAAAAAAATCCTGCAATTTTAGGGATGACCTTGAGTTTTCTGGGATTTTCCAGAGCTTTCTCACACATGCAGTGCTCTTGCACTGTTCTGAGGATCTTTCTTCCAAGGGCTGCTTTCTCTGGTATTCTCTGAGCTGGTGATTCATAAGAATATTTTTGCTATATCTAACAATGGTGTTTTTATTTGAGTGATGAGCTCATAATCATTGGGTGCAGAAACACATTCCCTTTAGACCTAGTACAGTAAAATGTTACTCCTGCCACTTTTCTGCCTGGATGCCCATAAGGTGGCCTCAGGAGAGCCAACATGAGGAACCTGTCTTTGAGAGCACCTGGGTGCATGTCAGCCAAGCTATCTGTCACTGGCCCATCCCTGTCCTTTGGTCAGTGCTGTGGTGACAACAGGAACAACTGTTTTAAATAATGTGGACTACCAGGAAACAAGCATTATTAATGAGGTTCTTGTGGAAACAGGCAGCTTGGATGCCTTTTGAAAAGATAGGAGAATTTGGTCACATGGACACAGGCTGTTCTCTGCCAGCTGGCCTCACTGCCCCAGGATGGTTCTGGTTGTCCTTTTTTCACTAATATAGATGTAGCCTCTGTAGCCAGCAAGCTCCTCTAAAGCAGTATCTGCTATAGTAGGGAGACTTGCTATGAGGGCAGTGACTCTCCAATCTCAACCCAACAATCTGCATGGCTTCAGCTGAGAAGAGCTGAAAAAACTCCCTTTAGCTCCCAGAATTTCTCCTGTACGATGCAGAGTGATTCAAGTGCATTACCCAAGCTCCATCAGCTTCAATAGATTCTCAGCAAGGTATAGCTATTTCCAAACTTATGTGACCCAGATGAAGCCAAAAACAAACAGGGAAAGGAAGATAAAGCCCCTTTGGTCTAAGCTCTAAATGCAATGTGGAAGTGTGAGGTCAGATCTTCATCTCAGCATGGCACAAGGGGAATGCAAATTACCTTTTCAAACCTGTCACTCCCACTTGTACTAACACTGAAAAGAAGTAACACATGTGTTTTAGAAATGGCCTCTCAATCGAGTAAGTATGGTAATATTTGAGTGTGTTTGTGAAACCACTTCAGAATTACCTTTAAACAGAAGCCAGGGCGGGGAGGGGAATCCTACTTCAGTGATCTCTGAACAGACTGGTTGGCCTGATAATTTTACAGTACGAGGGAAGCAAATGAAGCATTTTCACAGCCAATTCACTTGCCAGAAAAGTGTTAAGGTCCTTTTTCTTAAAACTACGCTAATGTGATAAGCCTTATATATTTTCTGATTTTTTGCCCCCCAGTGCATTAGAAACAAGCTAGTTGTCACCATTAAAGTATTTGAGATTTAAAAGGAAATCATAATGGTCATCCCAGGGTTTTGGTCTAATGTTTTGTATTGTATCTTGGCTTTAAAAAAAAAACCAAAGAAAACAACGATCTGCTTCGTTCATTCATGGAAACAATTTTACACTTGTGTTATTTCACACTGTCATACCACTGCAAATATTTGACCAATTTTGGAATCAAACCTGTATACTTTCTCAGTTTAGGTCTATATGTTTCTCAATTATACACAAATTAAGGTCAGAAAGATGGTGAGGACTTAGTGACATTTCAAACAAGGCCAGTTTTATTACATGTGAAGAATGATGTTGAATATATCCGCTCTGGTGTCCCTCTAGGATGCTCTTCCTCCCAGGTTTTGTATCTCAGCTTTCTTCTTCAGAAACTTCAGGGCTTCCCTGGGGGTCAGAAAGAAGCAATGTGTTTCAAGGCATTCTGTAAATGCCTGAAAATCCAGAGAACCTCTGGAGGGACAGGATCACTGAAGAGGGTCTTGCTAGAGAGACTGATATCTGAGAGAGTGTCTCTTAAGACTGTTCAGAGGCAGATGGAGAAGAAAATTTGTAAGATGTTGAGAAGGAGCTCATCTGCACGAAGGAGGTAAAATAGCTGGTAAGAGGAACGGAAGAATGAAAGATGCAGGAAAAGCATCTTCCAGAGCAGGAGGAAAAAGAGAGGACGTCAGGGTAAGACAAGAGGAAAATAACCTCTGTAGTGTTCTTTTTGGGGTGATGGTGTTTGGAGATGGAATATCAGGATACTTTACCTTGTTTTTAAATTTTTTTTCATTATGATATTGCTTCCTCAGAGTGAGGTTCTATTCAGCTTGAAAATGATGGATGATAGGAAGCCAAGGACCCTTTCTGCCCACTGCTTTGTTTGATCACCAACTACCAGGGTTGATGAAGAGAAAATGAGAGAAGTTCTATGCTTTTTCTTTCTTTCTTTTTTTTTTTTCTTTTCTGCTGGAGCCACAGATAGCAGAAAACCATCTCCCTTCAGTCTTAAAAATCAAGGGAAAATTCCCAAGGGGAAACCATGGAGTGACTCCAGGACTGACCACATTGCTGACAAGCAAGAGACAAACCAACCTGTAATGGTATGTCCCCATCAGACATCTCCTCTGTTCTTTGAACCCATCAACAGTACCTGCCCCACACCAGCAGTTACTAATCTCAAGTGCTTGTGGGGTGAGGATTGGGTTTTGCTCTTTTCTTAAAAGATTCTGTCGAGCAATGATAAATTTCATTCAGTCTTCTGTAATGTGAACGGAGTGTGAAATCTTCCATTGCTACACAGTGGAAAGGGAACAGTGCTATCTGTAATGTACTTATTTGTGTCAGTGAAGGATTGCTGCCAAACTTCTGTGAATAGACTTTTTTTGGATGTCTTCCCTTAAATGAGCAAAAATGCTGAAAATGTATTCCCACAAACCCCAAAACTTCTTTCTGGCATTTCATGACATCAAAACACACATAAAAACATATATACATGCATGCAAAAACTTTGCCAGGATTAAAACAGCCTTTTTTTGTGACCACAGCATCTTCTTTCCCAAAGCCTCAAAAAATGCTTGAAGGTATCATAAGTTAGCAGTATACTTGAATATTTGGGATTTTTTTATATCTCTGTAACTCTAAAATCATTGCCATTCTGACAGACAAAATCAAACCTGAAAAATAGAATGCATGTCCTGTGCACGTATAAGACTATTTCTGAGATGGGGGAAAATAAAGGGAGAGAGTAGTTAAGTCCAACATTTAAGAAGTAGGTAGTAGTTCACATTCCATATCTGGAGTAGGCTTTTTATTAAAAGAAAAGCAAATAAAAACAGCCGGATGAATGTTCCTTGCATCTTTATAAATCTGATGCTCTCCAAAGAAGGCCAGGCAATTGCTCGGAGTATGTGCACATGAGTAAGTGTATGTGTGCATGTTATATCTATTTCTATGTGCAGGACACATTTCCAGCAGCGGCAGGTAGTAGAACTGATGAGTACAAGATGGGAAAAGGCTTTGGTGATGAATGATCAAATTTTCAGAGACATCTCACCTCATTTGATTTGTTCATAAAAATCCATTACAAGAATAAATAGTATTTTCTTACCTCAGGCATTCTGCGGTTCTCGGTCACAGGATGATGGTTTTCTGCAGTGTCTGAAGTTGGAGGTTTGTTGTCTTTTGTTAAATAGTATGTCATCTGAAAAAAAATACCCGCATTCTTTCTAAAAGAACATTGGGAAGTTGACAGCATCATCAAACAGTCAGCGGTGGTGTGTAGGTAAGGAGTTTATATGAAGAATTTTCTACCTGGAGTGATCTATTTAACAGCCAGGGTTAGAAGAAAGAGGGCAAAAGGGCCAAAGAAATGATTGTGCTGAGATAAACGTTTCTCCTGTAATTTTTCTTTCTCTGAAAACAAGAGCTTCTTGAATAGCCTGTGCTGTCCATTTTGATCAGCTTTGGCGGGGGCCAAGGTGGAAGCTTGGACTCACACCAGGGAAAAGTCTCTGCAGCTCACAGTCAGAACTAACATACAATTTTCTGCAAATACTGCTTTGCAGTTTAATCCTAGAAAGTGCTCTTTACTGCTGCTACTGTCATTGGTTATTCCTTGTTAAATAATCTTCATTCCTTGTGAAGCAACAAAGAAGATGTATTTTTATTCTCTTAGATGGCTTCCAAAGGAAGGTTCTTTTGAGAGCCCACCTTTCTGTATGGGCTCATGAGGCAGTTGGTGAGGTTTTCTGTCCTTAGGTACAGCACATTGCTGAATTGTGGTAGCACTTCTCAGTTCCCGAGGGCATGTTTTCTTCAAGTGAAAACCAAGCGTGCGCTTACCTCTGCAGGGGAAACCCAGGCCCAGTGAGAGCTGCAGTGCACACCACGATCCCCCAGGTCTCCCAGACTTGGTGATATATACCTCAGCAGGTAATGTAGATGCAGCCACAGTCATTGGTATTTGGGCTAATTATGATGTGTTAATGATTAAACTGCAGACTCACAAATAGTTAAATATATTAATATATGGAAGGCTTTACAATTTTGGATACCTTTGTCAGGGTCTCAAATGCATTTTTTGTGGCTTTCTAGTTGGGAAGTTCATGTTGCTGTCACATCACTCAGATGCTGAGGCTCTTCCTTCTCAGTCTTGGCAAAGTTAGCAATTAGTAATCTGGACAGTACTCTGCCACATGAATTTCTGTGCAGCACAACTGGTGCAAACGAGTTCCTGCAAAATCTTCAGAAAGAAATGCATGTGTGTGTGTGTCTCCCTTCCTAGGACCAAGAGGACAAGGGCAGTTCACAGCTAGACGTTTTCCAAGGAGACTGAAATGTGCTCTGCTATGCTGTGGTCTAGAGGGTGTCCCCCCAGATGAAATAGCATCCTGGTGGACACTTTGAGTAATACTGTAGTTTAGATTGCTCTCCTGTCCAAGGTTGTACCAGAAGTGTTGGTCAGGGGCCAGACCCTGCCTCCTCCCCATGGGAGTTTTGGACAAATGTGGTCTTTGCAGTGATACTGTGTTCTGTGGCTTGTCTGTGCTGGGCAATCCTCTTTGCTTGGCAATTGTGGCCCCAAGAGCTCATTCTCTGAGAGACTCTGACCCAGTGTTCTGACGCTGGTACCAAACACCCTCTGCTCCCTTGACAAGGATAGATTAGCCCTCCCAATTTTTGATGGTCGTCACCTCTGCCTTACGTATATGACAAATTATTCTGCAATTTCATTCTCTTCAGACTCTCAGCGACTTTAAAACAAAACTCTCTTCTGTTTGTTTTCCTGTTTGCAGCGAAGCATAGTTCTAAACCTTTTCCAGTTACTCACAGGTTTCCAGAGAGTTTAAACTCTGTTGTGGGTTTTACTGCTTCATTATCTTCTTAGATACTTGCTTAATTCTTCTGATGGCTAAAACCATCTGCTGGGTGGTAGTAACTGAGACAGGGAGTCTGAAAGAGGCTAGAAGTGAATGTTAAAAATAGTTTTCCACAGGTCTCATCAGGGAAAAAGGCTACTGAACTTTTGCTGGCCATTGGGGTTTTTTTATATGTTGTTCTGCTTAAAACGCCTCCAAGGAAGTGATTTGAGGATGAAATTTTTGGCCATGAAAGATGGAAGGGCTGAGAAGTCTGAAAAAAACCCCCTCTGTTTTATTTTTAAAGAACAGCACAGCCCTTTCATCGGGCTGGTGGCAATACACGTGTCCTCCTGCCACTCCCCATCAAGGTATTGAATTTGAAGGAGCTGTTCAGAGGACCTCGTGCCACGGGCTGGTCAAGCCCTCTCCTCTGTGGTAAGCCTGCAAGAAAGGGCATTGGGAAGGGCTGGTGAAGCAGGACTGGTCTGTGGGATCAAGTTGTTCAGCAGCCTGAACCACCAGGTTTATTTGGAGGAGGCAGCAGCAAAGTCCTCAAACAAATCCTGCTCCCGCAGTTTCTTAGTCTTGGCCCAGGGTAGGTCTTCTGGCCATTTCCCCATATCACTTGTAGCTGACGGGCAAAGTTACATGCTAGAAAGCTGAACCCTGCCACTGATGTTTGGTTGCTCTGCTGTTGGTGAGGTTAAAAAATAATCAGCTGTAGTCTCAGCCGTCTGGGTTAAATATTTTAAATTTTATTGCGAGTGGGTTGACTTGGAGTATTTGGACATCAGGCTCTCCATGTTGAAGGAGCTGAACTTCCCTCTCCACTTCTCCCCCTTTCTTAACTTACTTTTTGGCAGTGGTTTGCAGAAAACACATCTGGTACCCTTGGCAACTAAACGCACCTTCGTTTTCAGATAGATTTTGTGTAAATACCAAACAAAATGTATATTATAGACGCTTGGCTTGAATCTACTATAAAATTTGCCTCCTAAGCCTACCTTTTTCTTCTCTGGTTTTTGCAGATGTAAGGTTGTTTTCCAGCTATGTACAACTTTCTACCTATGTGATATTTTCGTATTTTGAGGTCTAGTGGCCACCATCCCACTGCCTCTGCTTCTAAGGGTACAGCCTGCAAAATGCAATCTGGAGTGAGCACCACTGCTCTTCATTTGCTAATGAAAAAGAAGGGAATAGACCCCATTTCATCTGAACCTTGGTGGAGCTGTGTCAGGACCCGAGTGTGTTTCCCCCTTCCACAAACATGATGGGCACACTGAGTAAATAATTGCCACGAGTCGCTTGCTTCACAAAGTTTTGTCCTTCCTTTCCTTCGGGTTTTGGTCTGCTCATAGGCAAGTTGGGATTTTATCAGGTGACCCTGGTGTCCTTCTGAAGGATTTTTTGTCTGCAGAGCTGCTGGGTGCCCGCCCGGCTGGCTGGAGACAGAGGTTATGTGGTATGTTTCTGTCCTTTGAGTGGACTTCTAGAATCCTTTTTCTGGGATAAATATTTGGGTTTGCAGTTTTGAAAATTGCTTACCACAAATATTTGCCTAAAATTTGCTGGTGCAGGGAATGTTTCTTTAGTAAACACATTTGCCAGCATGTTTTCACTTAGTAAACACCACAGAGGTGTGAACACAGTAGAAGGGAATTAATTTTTAATATAAAATAATTTGGCAACGCTGGAATCAGATTTTTGTCTTGTATTTTGGGGAATGTTCTTCAGTCCAAACCCTGAGATGCTCAGTGCAAGCCTGTGCTCTTTTGGAAGGGGGGTGAAAAGCGGAGCATGCTTTTAGAGCAGAAGGTGCAGCGACGTGTGCCCCAGTTTGGAGGGAGCTGGCGGCGTACCTGTGGGCAGTGTGAGCCAGCTCATTTACCTCAGCCAGGCATGAATGATGAGTTGTCACACTGTGAGGGTCCTCACAGCAGTCCTTGTGACAATTCCTTTTTTTGGAGGGTGAGAGGAAGGTGGGAAACGGGAGCTCTTGTTGAACTGAGCCCTGGTGGAGGTGATGGTCAGTAGGGTTGAGCACTGAAGAACTGGTAGGACTCAACCTGTTCCTGCAGTAACATGGCCCAGGGAAATTGAGCAGGCTGAGGATGAGGAGGCCTGGTCCACTTCCTGCTGGGGCTGGGCTAGAGAGAGAAAACACTCATGTTTCAGGCTGCCTCCTTGGTGTCTTTCCCCCTCACCTCGAAGTCCTCTCCCATTAGGTGGCAGGGCATCTTATCCTATGAATAGTTTTTCATTGCAAATTCTCCTGCCCTCCTTGGTGGTAGCAGAAGTGCTGCACTGCTGTTGATTCTACAAGATGGTTTAACCTTGAGAAGAGACAACAGGCTGTGGTGATGATGTCTGCTCCCCATCTTAAGCTGGGATCAGCCCACGGCAGGGCAGACCAGCTCACTGTGCCCAAGGGTAGGGGCTTTGCCTGCCCTGGGACGTGTGAGAGGAGAGTTTACCTGGGGTTCTGATGTGTGCAGTGTTGGTAGGCTGTACCAATGATGGGGCTTGATTATTATGGGTTCTCACTCTAGCTTTAAAGCTAATTTGCAAGCTCTAGAGAAGCGACAGCTTGGCAGAGGGGAGTCTTATTAGCACCGGTAGTTTTAGACCAAATCCTCTGTCCTCACTCCCCCTGAGAGTTTGTTGATTTTCAATCAAGGAAATGTTGTGACCCAAGTTGGGTAAAATGTTTATTTCTGGGCAGGGGAACATCCTCTCTGAATGAGACAGCTAGGAATACAAGCAAGAAATCTTGTTTTCATTCCAGGGCTCTCTGAAGCTTGTCAGGGCTGCTGAAAATAATCAAACCCCCGTTTTATTAAAGATCCTTTTCTTCATCAGTATTTTGTCCACTGGCAAAGTGGGAGGCTCAGTGACTGGTGCCAGAGCAGACTGAGGGCTCATAGAGAAGCTAATTATATTTTGCTTTTTTTTTTTTTTCTTCTTTCATTGCAGAAAGACAGAATAGTTGTGAATAAATTGGGAAAGGGGAGGGTGAGGAGAACTGAGAGTTCATTAATATTCATATTTAGCCACAAGTACACAGAAAAGGTGACAAGGAGCTGGCTCCCTGGAAACCCATGCACCTTGGCAGTAGAAGGAAAATTGCATTTAATTATAGCTACCTTTAGCTCAGCACCTAATGAGCATGTTTGAAACCATGCAGGGTTACTGTATACTAGAGGAAGATCCAAGACTCAAATAGAAAATTAAAACCTTCCCTTCTTCTTCGCTGCTCTGATGAATTCAAAATAATTCTGCCAAGGCCCAGGAGACCAAGTGGACTTTTATTCCTGATTTCCCAGTGATTATCAGAGAAATCCATCTAGGAAAAGAAATAATAATGAAATAAGATGGTCAGTAGGGGGGAACAAACGCATTTTAATGGGGAGGAAAAGAATGGAGACTTTTTCCATTCTTGCTTTGTCTAGTAAACACTGCTAGGGTCTTGAGGTCTGAATTCCCTCCCCCTCCCTCCCCCCCCTCTTTTTTTTCCAAGTCTCCTTTCCTACTGATTTATCTATTATTTGATAGCTTTTAGTGGCTTTCTTCTTCTTTATTTTATTTTTGGGGAATCCGTTATCTTAGGATTGCTTTAGTATCTTGGTTCCTACAGCAACTTTAAAACTTCCATATCCTTTTCTGTAACACACAAGAAGAGGTGGAGATTGAAGCTAATGGAGATGCTCCATATTAATTTACATGAGTTTAGGGGAAAGCAGAATGTGGTCTATACTTGGCCTTTCATCTACTAAACTTTGCCCTTATGGAAACATGTCTTGAACAAAACATATGAAGCTGCTTTTAGCCTTACAGCAAGTAACTGATGATCTTTGTAGCACAAGCCCAGCAGAAATTACTTTTATTTTGATGGCCAAGGTAGGAAAGTGAGTATCCTGAATTATCCATTATATTTTTAACACATGCTGAAATTTGGCTTTTCTCACACAGTCCGGCCATGAGCTGTAGATAATGACCTAACAGATGATTGCCTTTACGTTTAACGGGAAGCTTCTCCCAACATACCCAAACCTTAAAAGATTTGGCAAATGAAATTCTGTGTTGACACTGGGGCACATTACAGCTCTGTGGTTCCTGGGCTGTTTCTCAACCTTATCTCTGCTGAGGACAGACAGGGCAAGTCTGACAGTCCGTGATGCTGCTGATTAATTTATACCTTGACCAGTAAAAGCCTGGCCGGCCATGGCTTGTCCTGTGAGGTGTGCCTGGTTTGCAGCGCAGGGGGAAGGAACTGCTGAGGTAGAGCCACACGTACAGCTGGGAGCCCGGGGGTGAACCCGTGCAGGCTGGCAGAATGGAGTGCAGCTGGCATGGGCACCAAACTATGAAATGATGGTCACAACCTGGTTCTGTATCTCTCAGGTTTAGGCCAGTTCTTTCTCAGCTTCTATGTTTTTTTTCCTTTCTTTTATTTTTTTTTTTTTCTTTTTAAGAAAGCACTGTGTTTGCTTCTTTCCCGGCTCTGTGCCTGGGGGAATTTGGTAAACCTTGGGAGAAACAGAAAATCATACAGGTTTCCATTTGGTCTCTCTCCTTTTTGAGTCTTTGTTTGGAGAAGCCTTGGTAATGGTTGATGTTGCTTAAATAATCCTGTGCTCCTAGCAGACAGATAACACAGGCGCCTAAGAGATCCTTGAAGTAAATCTCTTATGGACACACAACAGTTACTATGCCAAATGTTTTCTCCCTCTTGCTTCTTTGGCATGCGTTTAGTGATTTGTTAGTTTGCAGGAACTCAGCAACTACTCTCAGCTTCAGAACCCATCCATATCTTTTATTTCTTCCTTCATTACCTGGGGATGTTTTCTTCTGCTCCTGCTCTTTTTGGATGCATATTGCATTACTAGCAACATTACAGTCTATTTTGGGTGATTTAGAACAGGACAGATAGAAATGCACAAATATTATTCCCTTGCAAATAAGCAGACTGAGATATGCCTCAAACACATTTTAAAACATTTTAAACCCTTATTCATAGTCAATTTATGTAGCTGGCTACTGGGCAAACATAAATCCCTAAATCCTTCTTTTTTCTTTATTTTGATCAGCATTGCTTTGTCTTTCTTCTGCTTTTCTTGTCAGCTTATTTCTAAAGGGCAGTAGGTACCAACATGCTTTCAAAAATCCTGTTATTTTGCTTTTTAAGGCACCTGCATACCACAGCAAAATTTTACCTCAGTTGTCACTTTTTTTTTTTTTTGAATTAAAATAGTCTTTAATTATGATCAAGAAGGAAACCTACGCACGTCTGTCTTTAAGTGCACAATAGATACCTATGACTGGATGCTAGTGCTGCTGCGCTATCTTCTGTTTATTAGACCATCTAGCCCCTTACTAAGCTGTCAGCTGAGCAGAGGAGATGCAGAGTGACAGGCATTTCTGAGTAGACTTTGGGATGTGCCAGAGCCCCAGAGCGAGTCGTGAGGTATGACAGACATCCACAATTTTTTACCTGTAGGCAGAGCACGAAAAGCTGCAAGATGCCTTTCTTTGGGAAAAACAGCTGCTACCCAGAGGGATGTGGTCCAGGCACTGTGGGTCCTGCCTCTCAGTGTGGCAGGGAAGGAGATATCATTGTGCAGGCTGGAAATGGTACAGCCTAGTTAAGAGAGGGTTGGGGAATATTCCCTTTGACTTCTTGGTCTTTCATGTGTAACTGTCATGGCCGTTGTACGTATCGCTTCAGTTCGCCTGGGGAATGAGAAGGGAGGTCCTTTGCCTGCTGCCTGACTTGGCAGTAAATGTGGTCTGAGGAAGTGTGGGGAAAGGGAAAAATACAGAGTCTGTGCATATGTGAATGTTTTGGGGTTTTTTTGGTTTTGGTTTGGTTTTTTTCTCCCTACACTCTTTTTGTTTAAAACTGTGGGAAAAATTAGAATTTTGAATAATGTCCAGGATCAGATGAAGCAATTGAGCCAGAAGAGCAACTTCAATTCTGAAAGGCTGTTGTTGCGCTTTAGTACAGGCATCTGAGGAACTCTTTCTATAGCTTTCTTTTTACATTTTCTACAGCTGGCATTGTCTCAACCTGACAAATCTTCCTTCAGGAAATGTTCTCTTTTAAAGAGCTGAGGTGCTGCAAAATGGAAGTCCTTCACCTTGCCATGCCTTAGCAAATCGTGCCTGCCCCTTTGGAAGAAGGGAGTCACTGAATTAGCACATCTTTTGAGGCAATTCAGCAGTATTTCTAGTAAAAACATTTTGGTTTTCAATGAAATATGCGTCAGAAATATATTGTCTTTTTGGCAAGTATGTGGCAAAAATATTTTGGGTTTTGAATTTTTATTCTTTTCCCCTTGAAGACACACCAGGATTTTTGGGAATAAATAGGCTTAGTTCTATTGATAATATTATTTTCTGTCAAGAAAGTAGCTCATCTTAATGGAAAAATTTTAATCAAGCATGGAAAAAAGCATTTTTTTAGGCAGTGATCCTGTCACCTCTAGAGAAGAGATCTGTGGTCTGGGGTGGTTTCCTTTTGGTTTTGAGCCTTAAAGCTTATGTTTTCAAACTCCTTGAGTCAGCCTCATGCCATGCAGATATGCACAGCTGGAGCATTATGAAAAATAGAAAGATATTTCTAATAGAATAGCCAGAGTTGGTAAAAGTTGCTTCATCTATCTGGCTGAGAGGTCCGTGAAGTGATGCTGCTGTGTGGCAACTGGCACGCACCCACTCTTTCTGTCATCGGTACGACTTCTATGCTTTTCCTTTGAGATACGATTCCTTTGTGTTGGCTGTATCTTTATCAATCAAGGCTGTATGATAAAGCCCTGACACTGAGATGATAAAGTGAATTTAGATTGTGGCTATCACTGATACCCACTGACCAATGTCGAACCTTTGTGTAAGAGCCTGTAGGAGGATGCAGGGAGGTGTCCCTGCAATAGCATGGACGGAGTACTAGATTGCATCAGATATGAGAAAACTGTACATACAGAATATGTTCAGCCCTCAGGCACATATCCATATGTTTGGATGCTGGTGGGTGTTTTATAAAGTTACTCTTTTAAAGATATCCACACAGGTGGCTAGCAAGTGTTGTTAGATGGCACAGCATGAATGTTGAAGAAATCTGACGGCTCGTGGGTGAGGAATGGAAGGAGAAGCAGTGCTGGGTGCCCAAGCTTTTCTGGGTAATGGCTATTTGCCTTAAGAAGGAAAGGACTGTTTTTTCCAGTTAGCTTTGGGGAAATGCACGGGGCTGTGTGGAGGCTGACAGCAGGTTCTTGTTTCAGAGAAAACAAAAACACCATTGGGTAGAAGAACTTCAGAAAAACAAACCCAGTTTTGATGATGTGATTTTTTTTTATTACCTTTTTTTTTTTTTAAACCATGTTTCATGCCTGGTTGTAAACTGTTTTCTTAGTCATTCAAGGGAAGTAAGAAAAGGACATAAGATGGGGGGGAAGGCAGTGTTATGTTTTTGGCTGTTTTTTTGTTTTGATTAATGGAAATATATGTTGAGGCCAGAGTGTACCATTGTAGAATAACTCTGTGATGAGCAGCAGGACAAAGCTGCACATCCCCAGAGGTTGGGCAGTTGGTTTGCAAAGGCCACAGGTTCACCAGAGTGGCTCAGTCGTGCACTGCTTCCGTACTGGATGGTGAGAACTTTCCCCTGTGGCCAGCCAGCTTCTCTGGATTTTGCTTCTCTCCTCCATTTTACAGTCATGGGAGCATCCCCTCTAGGAGGACTGGTTCATTGTACAGGCAGTCACTTAGAGGACAGCAGAAGTTGCTAGTGCATGTTCAGAAACAGCTTTACTAAAAGGATTTTGGACCCAGTTTCAATCCACTGCCTTCTCGAGGTCTAAGCTTGTTCCATGCAGAGAGCACAATAAGCACCAAATGAAAGTGGATCACTAATTGTAAAGTCAATTTCCCAGGGACAAATCATTCTGAAGAACCTTTCCTTCTAAAGCAGCAAAGACAGCCACTGAGCTGATGGAGACTCATCTTTTATTTCCGGACAGTTGCTGAGAATAAAAGGACTGCCAGCAAAAAACCCTCTCATTCCTTTCCCACCAGGTCTCTGGTCCAAATGCTGCTGAAGCCATGTAGAAAACACAACTCCTTTAGTCTGGCCCACAACTTCTTCATCACATCTCCAGCAAGTACACTCTCATTGCAACTTCTACGAGGTTTGTGCCAGCGTTCAGTGAAGAAAACAATCCGAACGTAGGTTTGCTGTCTAATTAGCTGTGAATCTGTAAGGGCATGAGTGACGTATGAGAGAAGTTAATTAAAAGAGCTATTGCTGCGAGGAAGGAATGAATACTGGTGGTCATACAGGGTGGGAGTGGGACTCAGGCAATACTCATATTGAGCTGTAACTGGGATATATAGATGCTTGAGCCAAGTATTAGCAGGAGAACCGCCCATATGCTGAGGGAGTTGTCAGCTGGTGGGAAAGCAGAACAGGACCCAGAGTTTGACTCAAAACGTCAACACGAATCCCTCACTGAGCTGACCTGCACGAAGCACATCTGTGCATTGTGAAGGGAGAGCTGTACAGACCGTAATATTTTAACCTGGAGCTATTTGGAAGTGGGTCTGGCCAGCACTCAGCTGTAAAGACAGCAATTGTCTATCACAATTTGCCTCAAATATAATTGAAACTCAAGGAAAATTAGTACAGCTAGGCTGATACTATCAAAAGGACTGCAAAAAAGGTTAAAAATACAGAAAAAAACCTCCCAAACACCTGGCTGTCTGTTGAAAAGCTGTGGCACTCCGTGTGAAATCTTGGAAAAGACTGAGTGATGCTCCAGGTCCTTCATCTTCCAGCTTTCGCAGCTGCCTTATGGGTGGCTTCTACATGGGCTGTGTGAGGCAGAGCTGATGCCCCTTGGGGGAACTCGCTATTTCCAAGCTTATTCCTCATGCGATCAAGCTGTAGTGTATATGGGTGGTCCTTAATAATAATTACTGAAATAATACCTTATGCAGGCATGCACGCGTTCACCTGTGCACATCACGGACTGTGCATCACTTTTGTCATCCTGTGTTTTTGGCCATTTTGGGAATACCTTCCCCCGTGGGCTCTGATTCATTCTATTCTTTTGTCGTCTCTGAGCGATGTTTATGCTGCGTTATGCTGAGAAGCCCCTTAAATCTTCACATTCCCCCTCACACCGCGTACGCAGCCAGTCCAGCATTATCAAACTCCATGGTGAGGATGTTCACATTTCTTCTCATTAGCAATGTGCAATGTAAAAGGCTTGCCTCGAGTATCTTGAAGACGGCTGTAATGAAGCTCTGAGGAAATAGTCAGGGGACTGGAGCTAATTAAAATGCAGCAGGGTGTAGAAGTAAAGGTAGCAGCAGCTCGCTATGCCATGTCTCTGGCAATCAGCAGTCCCTAGTTTACCCACACTAATTGACAGGAGATGCAGTGCTACTGAGTGTGCACACAGCCAGCGTTAATGGAGTCAGCACACGCTGCTCTTCCTGCCTGACTTGTCTCATTATCGACCTTGAACTGGCAAAGGTCAGTTGATGGTGCTGCTTTCATCAAGATGACAGGTGTCTGAAGATCTTCTCTTTGTAGTATAATAATTTGGCAGTTGTCTTATCCTGTACGTGAATTAGTGATCTGATCCTGAAGAGATGACGGATAAAAAAGACTGGCTTGCTGTGGTGAGGAGCTGAGCCGTTGTTCTTTTAAAAGAAATAACAGGTACTGAAAGTCCCGGAGGAAGGAAACAAAGCTATATTGCGTATTTTCCCTTGGAGATGATAGTGCCTGAAGAAGCAAGTAGGCAAATTTTCACAAGTGGAAATGCAGTCGGACCACTATTAAATATCGGCAGCTTGTTTGAGTTGATTATGAGCACCAGGTGCACTGCTGGCACTCTGCAAATATCTTATAATAATAATAATAATAATAACAATAGTTGCGGCAGCTGACACCTGCAGTAACCCGCGAGTGGCAGCATTCTTAGGGAGAAGTCTCATCTGAAGGCAGTGCTGTCTCCAGGAGATGCATCATTATAACATGCTGCACCAGAGCTGCATCTCATGTGATGCTCTTTTTTTACTCCTCTGTTACAAATGGTCTCAGCAAAGACAGTAGACACTGACAGAAATAATTCTGCCATCCTTCCCTTCAAATCTGCAAACCTAGTGATTCTGAGCCTTTTTAACAAATGCTTTGACTTTTCTGAGAGATGATCAGCAGCCTCATGTGTCTTGTGGAGCTTGCTGAAGCCTGGTCTTGCATCTCCTTTTCTCTCCCACCTTCACCCATGCCATAGTGACAGCTTGTTAGTGGGTACAAACCAGGGCCTAGAGCTTGGAGGGGTCCATAATTCCCAGCAGTGCCAACAGAAAAGAGCTCATTGCTGAGGAGCTGAGGAGTCTTGGTGAGGACTGACTTGGTGGTGGTACTAGACTGCATTTTTTTTTCTTCACTAAATTAGGGAGGAGGTGCAAAGTCAGTGGAAGCCCAGATATGTAAAGCAGCACCTGTGAAGGGGTTCCTGTGAAGAGGCAGGTACCTCTTCTCCCTTGTCTTAGTGTGGGAGGCTTTGGCCCCACTGGCCATATTCTGGGCAGATCTCGTGCTCAGCCCTGTTCTGGCTCCACTGAGGGCAACGGGAGATGCTGATCTCCAGCCTGTGGTGCCTCTGCTGAGGAAAGTGGCTGCAACCCTACCAGAGCTGGGGAGGGGAGAGCAAACTGAGCACAGCTTCTCTTTCCTTCACCTGCTGTTTCCCATGATCTTTTTATAATATCTATTTCTGAAAGCAACTGCTCTTTGCTGGTATAATTACCAGAATATTTCTTCATTTATCTGTGATTATAAGAAACTGAAGTATTGCCCGGGGAACAAAATACTCTGTAGTCTGAAAACAATTTATAACAGCTCTCTTTTAAAGATGCTTGAAGAAAAAATATGCTGGGACAAAACATGTGTGATGTCTGTATGGCTGAGTGCAGCTATAGAAGTAGAAGACCAGGAGTGTTTTACTAGGGCAAACCTGAGGTGACTAGTAGGGTCATTCTTTAAACAGCAAAATGTTTTCATTATTGAGCCTTCCCAATCTGACAAGTTTTCTCAGCTGCCTCTGAGGTGACTGCCAAGTGTATGGGATGCTTTGGGTCTCTCATCCTCCCAGTATCTGCGCTGGTGCTACAGAAACCCTCATGGCCTCCCACTACCCCCTGGCATGTGGAGGGGCTGTTTGCCCTCTGCCCTCAGTGCTGTGTCCGCTGTGTTGTATCAGGATGCATTCTCCTCTGGGGACAGGAGAGCAAGCCTCCACCTTTGGTGCTGGCTTGTGAAAGCAATTGTAAAATAAATGCTAAAAGAAAAAAAAAAACCCTGTTGCCTAAGTGCATCCCGAGATCAATAAAATATGCAAGCACAAGCTCCTGCTGTTCAGGGTTTCAGTGGTCTCTAACCTAGAGCCGGGAGTCCTGGAGGAGCATGTGTGGCTACTCTAAGTGACAGTTGATAGGAATCCCAGGTTGATGTAACAGGTAGAGCGTGTATGTCTGCACCCGGAGGTCTCAGGTTCAGATGCCAGCTGTGAGGGGACTCTCAGGAGGTGCCTGTCTGAAGAAGCAGTGATAAAGGAAAGAAGTAGTGCTAAAGAAAACTCTAGGAATTAAGGTTTTATGCCTGGGTTAACTCCTTCCAATGTTGGGTCATTTTTTTGTTTTGCAGAAGAGGATCTATCCCTTCCTTTCCCCAGCAAGGAGGCAATTAATAACAGAAGTGGAGAAAAGTGACGATAGTGACCATTTTTCTCTTGCTGGGGAAAGAGACATACTCCCATCCAATCCAAAGACAAATGAGGTGGATTCATGGATCATTTCTTCTTGAAATGAAAAGCTCCGCTTATGCTGCTGAAATCAATAACATGGTGAGACTGTATTTTCTCCTTTCTACCAATGGAAAGGGTGGCAAGTAGGGTAATAATATGCATGTAGGAAGTATAACATAACAATTATGACAAATATACTGTTTTACCTGCTTGTTGAACCAACCTCAGTTCCTGTTAACTGCCAGATTATCTCTTTTCTTACAGGAAAAAAAAAATGAGTAAGATAAGCAATGCCACACAAGTATCCCAGCTGCTTCTTTGTTGTCCTTGGTGGGAAGGATCAGCTAGGTCCCAAACCCGGCATACTGTGTGAAGGGCAGCTTGCAGTTTTCCAGAATTAAGGCACTAGAAATTTCTAAGGATGAAATAATTTGATTTAAAGGAAAGACATCTGGGAATACTTGTGGCTTACAGGAGTGTTTGTGTTAAGAACATTCATGTCAGTGTTTTGAAATCTTAAGTGTGTTATCTCTTTCCTTTCTCTGTGTATGTATGTGCAGGCAGAGAAGTCAGGACTGAAAAGCAAAGTGGCCTCTGATGTGACAGCTTTCCTAAAGGGTATTGGGTGAGGCATCCTCAGAGATCTGGTGCCAGTTTGTCTTCCCTGAGGAGGGAGGAACAAGACCTGTGATCAGTAAAGCAACTTGTGCAAAAGGAACCAGAGCTTCTGGGAGGCACAAATGCAGCAGGTCTCCCACTGAATTGGGTATACATTTCAAGCAGAAACTGATTTAAGGCTTAGATGAAACTGAATTCAAAGCTGCACTGTGACCTCCCTGGCTGATGAAGTCAGCTGCTCTGAAAAGAGACCAGTGGGTCATTGTGGGCCAGGATGAAGACGACCAGCAAGGAGCAGTGGGAGTTGCTTGCACAGCCCTGGATGCTCCTTTGTTGGGACTCTGGGGTGGGAAGAGAGTCTGGAAAAGATCTGGTGTTGATTGACAAGGAGTTTTGTGGTGAGACAAACAAATGCTTGCTTCAGAGGTTGAGGAGTGGGGAGTGGAAGAAGGGTAGGAGGAGGTGTCAGAGAAAAGGATGTCTTGCTGAGAACAAAACCTCAGAATTTGGAAAGGGAAATGGAGTAAATTTTTTTCCTGTTATCCATCTACCGTGTTGCATTAATGCCACAGAGACTGACCTGGGAGAAGGCTTTTGACATAAGCTCCTGAAGAACCTGAGAAAACGGGCAGAGGGGAAGCCCAAAGAGGGGGAAAAAATTACCTTTCCAGTGGTCTGGGAAAATGACTTTTCTGTGTCGGCAGGACTGGCCATTTTGGCAAACAGTTTCTCTTGCTCCAGAACAGGTTTCTGGGGTAGATGCAGGAACTGGGAGATGCTTATGTTATGTGTAAAGTCTGCCCACACGAGCATTCAGGTCCTTTCGAGCTTTAGTGTTAAGTGTTGTCCCTTCAGCTGTTTAAAAAAGGAAAAGGGTTAAAGTAAGCTTTATCCCCATGTTCTTGTCTTCCTTAGTGATCCTGAGATGTTCCCGCTTGTCCTTACCCCTGTGGGTGTCGCCTTTGCCTGAGTGCTGTGTATCACACAGCTTTTCCATAGCATTCATCTCTTACCAGAGACAAGGGATTAGTTTCCCTGTTTTTGAGTGTAAATTACATAGAATTATTCCAGACACAGGCTAAGGCAGGAAGACTCTCAAAACTGGGTTCAGTGAAAAAATTAGGAGAGTTTAAAACAATATAAAAGGAAACAAATTGGCATCAAAACCCTCTGTAGGTCTAAGGATTTCTGGAGCAGGCCAGGTGTCTTGAGGGTGCAGTTCAAATGGTGCTCCACTTTCATCAGCTTTGTCTCCCAACAGTTAAGACCTTTTGTTTTACAGCATCTCTTAGTTCCAGTTCATACAATATCAATGAAATGTTTTACTCTGAAAACCTGTCACTTCTATCTCATAGCTACTCCGGTATGGCCAGATGTGATCTGCTGTTACTATGCTAGTCATGGTATTATTAACTGTTAATGTCCAGGAAATTACATTTGTCCAGCTGCACTGCCTTGGGGTGTGAATCAATCTCTGTCTTTAGACCACTTCAGAAAGCCAGTTATCCCTACTCCAGAAGGATGATTCTTTTTCCAGCTCTTTCCAGTACCCTTCCTTAGAAAATCTTGAGTATGCACTTTTGCACCGATTTGGAGCAGCGTGGAGGCTTGTCTGAATTTTCACACTATCCTTCAAAAGAAGTGGTTGTGTCTTCACAGTCTCCTGTTAGGCAAGAAACCCTCTCTTGCCTTTTAGTCATAGCTTGAAAATTCCTGTATCTTCAGAGGTTGTTGTTAATATTTCTCATAATTGGATTCATATCATTTTTGATTCCACAACTGGAAATACCAAAGTCCTGAAAAACAATTTATTTCCTAATCTGGAAAAAGCTTAGAGAAAAATATGCTGAGAGAAGGACAATGAGTACCGTTCTTATATCTTGTCTGTTTTCATGTCGACTCCTCTATTAATCATCATCAACCCAGCATAGCAGAAATGTTTACCACAGCAGAAGACGATGAATTTAGTGGAAAACTTCTTTCTAAAATTTTATGCCTCATTTTACTCTGAGATTTTTGTCTGATACGCACATTTTCTATCACATTGCTATGTCAGAGGAAAGCCGAGGGGGGAGGGGGAGTGGGGAGTAAATAAAAGGACACAGATAAAGCAGCCTGCAGTATGCTCCAGTGGTATTTACGCTGCTTGGGTCTGTGCTTAGCTCCAGGAGTGTCACTGCTGGCAGTCTGCAGCAGTGCAGGTGGTGACAGGAATCCCAGGCAAAGCCATTATGAAGACCAGGGTGCAGCAGGGGAGATCTTGGGGAAACACCTTTCCAAGAACTTTACATGGAGAAACGCCATTGAAGTTTTCTCAAAGTGGAGTTATGGGGCTTCTTTGTTATCTCTTCCACTTAACCAGAGGACATATTAATGTTAGAAGTTCAGAGAATGGACTTGCCTGACTCCATGCAAACCTGAATTCACAAGATGCCAACACAGCTTTGCCTGGCATTCTTATTGCCAGATAAGAATTAGAACGAGATTTTTTCCCCCTGTTTGTCCATTGCTGCTTAAAAGCTAATACCAAGAAAGTAATTTTAGCATTTGATTTTTTTTTTTTTTTTATCATTCCTGCACATATGTCTACTTGTGGTCTGGATTTTCTTCTGCATTTCACATTTTCATGAGCTTTGGTCTGTTATAGTTGCATAATCAAGCCAAGGAAAAAGGTAGTATTTCTTTTTGGGATGCTGAATTTGAATAAAATTAACATCATGACAGAAAGGCAGATAGAGACCTAGGGAATACATAGATCATCTGAAAAACTTTTAAGAAAAGTCATCACTGCTAATATTAGCAGCATGAAAACTCATTGGATATTTTTATATCAGTGGTTTATTTGTTTTCCAGATTCCAGACTCCTGGTTCTTGTGGCTAGCCTTTGTGCTTATGGTGCTTATGTCAAAATCTCCTTTGCTTTTGATGTATAGTGATCTGTTTGGGCAACCCAAAGCCAAATAAAGTCAACAGTGGTTTTAATCTGTAAAAGGCTATATTTATATCATATCCAGTAGTTTGGAATCTGATCTTCTGTATTTGCAATAGAAAAAAAGTGCTTCTGTGCCTATATCCCATTTATACTTTATGAAGTTTTATTAGTTTTTTTTTTTTTTTAATAAGCTATCTGCCTTTTTGGTGTAATTTATCCTTTATGAGGAAATAGTTATTATATCTGGATACCAAGAAAATCACGAGCGTATTTTCTGTGATAAAGAGTTAAGGAAAATAGAATTAAGCATTAAAAGTGAAATACCTGGACTAAATAATTACAAAGAGTGTTAAGAATTTTCCCCAGTATACAGCTGGACCTAATCTTTGAGATCTAAAGAGGATTGCTCAGTTTCAAAATAAGATGGTTTTTGGTCTAGTTCCTCCCTTGCTCCGTGCTTGCTACTGGAACTAGATGCAGAAGGATGAAAATACTAAGTAAGAAAAAGACACCTCTGGGAAGCACTACTTGGCTAAGTATGAAGTGCCAGGAAAATGTACTTGTGAGACTACATCCTGGGGGATTTGCACCCTTAATCTATTTAAATTACAGAAGAAAGCTGGGACTTTGAGGGAGCTCATTGTGTCTCAGCCTATGAATTTCTTATATTCCCACTGCTACCAATAATCACATATGCAGGGAGTAGTTTTATTATGACAGTCTGATCTGAAGTTCATATCAGGGCTTTGTCATTCATTTGAAAAATAGCAGCCCGAGGCATCCTCCCTGCTTTCCTGTAAGATGCTTGAAATGACTCTACTTTTCCTGTTGGAGAAGGAAAACAGCCAGAGAGGAGGAGAAGATACGGGAGGAGATGTTTGGTTTCCCTCTGTTACCTGATGGGGAAAATTTGTATTTAGAAGTTTGGCTCTTTCCCCTTTTTCTCAGAAGGGGAGCTACCAGGAAGGGAAAGGAGAGATGCTTGTTTGGTCTGGTCTATGTCCTGTGGAAATGTGTGACTGGATTAACTCTTCCCAATTAAAGCAGAAAGCCAGGTGCTTTCATTTCCAGCCAGTTATTCTGGCCACAGTTCACTTCCAACAGAAATACATGTTCTGCCTTGTCAGAATGGAAAATGATTGTGAAACACTGACTGTATTAAAAATATTACAGAGATAGCTCAAACCAGCCATTATTAAAGGGACTACCTACTCCAAAATGGTAATTTCTTTGTTGTCGTGGCAGACACCAAATGGCTGCTTCCTTTAACTAAACCAACACCAGAGAGACCGTGGCTTGACCTCATGGAGCAGGCTGGCCTAGCAAAGCTAGGTACAACCTAGCTAGCTATGATGTGACCTTACCACTTAAGGTTTTAGTGTGCGCCTGGTTAGACTAATTCACTTCTGTCCGGTAGGTATTTTCTTACTGCAATCCGGAGGAAAAAAGTCATGTCACAAGAGCTCGTTTCTTGAAGGTCTTTCTGAAATCAGTGAGAACTGAAGGTAGACTTATTTCTCCAAAATCCAGTCATAAAGAAGCTGCTATTTAACATCCAGTTGTGTGATCATGATCCCTATGTTATCTTTCTCTGCCTTTGCTGAGCCCTCTCATTAATTCCTGAGAACCATGTGTCTAACATATGCTCAATGCAAGTGATGATGGTAGAGCTAACTTTAAAGAAAATAGGAGGATTGCAAGTGAAGAAGTGAGAGAGACGGGCAGAGAAAAATAGAGAAGAAATGCAGTTTTGCTGTGGGCACTGATGCACGTGTGGTGCTATGTCTCTATTGTGGAATTTTTCACAGAAAGAGTGGTCAGACATTGGAATAGGCTGCCCAGGGATGTGGTTGAGTCACCATGCCTGAAGGTGTTTAAGAGCCGTTTAGATGTGGTGTTGGGGGATATGGTGCAGGGGAGAACTTTGTAGAGTAGGGCTGATGGTTGGACTTGATGATCCCAAGGGTCTTTTCCAACCTGTATGATTCTATGATAATGAAATCTCGAGGGTTTCACCACTGTGTCTAGACAAAACCCCAGAGACCACCAGTAACTCTTTAGTGGGGGTGAACTGCAAGCAGAGTGCCCCTTCCCATTTAATCTTATTCTCTGTGTGGGATGGTTTGGGCAGAGAAGCCAAAGCGAACAGGTTTTGCTGGTATAATTTGCTTCAGTGCCCAGGTGAGGGCTAACCCAGCAACTTCAGAAAGGTTGGACCCATGTGGGGCTGAATGCTGAGCTGTTTGGCTCCTGCTTGCCCAACCTCCCTGGGCTGCTGAAGGCTTCTTGTTTCTGATCTGTCAGGATCCTTGCTGAAAGCTGTTCCTCCTTCTGCTGCTGAAGTGTTGTCGCACAGAGGGAACATGAGGACATATCCTGAGTTGAGTGAGATATTGCTGGGGAGGGACTCAGATTTTGACTTTATTCCTGTGTTACGAATGCAACTTACTTACTGCAGAAGACTTTAGAAAGTAGATCGGACTATCATTTAAAAAGAGCTATCGCAAGGCTAAAAGAGTTCCAGCAAAGAAAATAGTAACATCACTCATTGGAAAGGGTTCCTTACTGGACTGTCAATTACAACCTGCAACTTCACTAAAAGCAATGGAGCAGTATAGGCGTAAGAAATGAACAGTGCTGTCTGTTTAACTTCTGAGGCTGGCAGGAGCTGAGGCAAAGATTTACAGTTGTTGACATAAAGTGTTAAGGGTTTGGATTAGACCCCTTGGTTTTTTCCATTGGGATGCTCAGGGAGCTAGTCATGACTTTCCTATGCTCAGTGATACTTCACCCAAAAAAGACTGAAGATCCAGCTGATGTTAGAGTAACTGTGAGCAGCATGGAGCCAGGCAGAAATATGGCCCCTTTATCTTAACCTTTATCCATTTGGGGACTTTCCTCTTTGAAGAGGAATATCTTGCTTTTCCACTTGCTATATGCTGATAAAGCTATGAATTGACTCCTTTGCTCTGAATTTTCAACAGTTCTGTTCTTTTAAAGATCATCTTTCTTCTTTCCCGTCTGCTCCCGCTTTCCCCCAAAGTCCCCTGGCCATGGTGAAATAGCATTGGGCATGACCCGGGAAGAAAGGAGCAGTGTTGAAGTGCATATGTGCTTTGTGGCTTTCCTGTGCTTTCATTTTGCATTGAACTATCCATGCAAGAAGAGAATTAAAATGACATGAACATTTTTTCTTTTTTTTTCTTTTCTTTTTTTTTTTTTTTTTTCTCCTCAAAGTTTCCATTCCTGAGCTCCACATAACAACTTTAGTTGGAATTGCCTCCCTCAGGACAAAGCCTATGGGCCGTACAGGACTGAGCGTTGCAGAATGCGTTGAAAATCATCGTAGCACACACTTGGGGGCAGTTGTGTTTTTCTGCGATTCAGTCAAGTAGCTCTCTAAACTAGGAATCATTATCTTTGCTTCTAATGGTTAACATGATGGCTAACGTGACAATTTGGGTGATAGTTACCTCTTGCATCCTCATGTGAGTGCCGGATAGTTACCATACATGTGTGCCTGCAAGAGCTATTGCCTATTTATTTTTTTTTCCCCTCTGGTGTTTGTGTACAGCTGCCAGAGACAGGGAAACAAGTTCATTGTAAAAAAATGTGTAAACAGTTTGAATGTGGTGAAAGTGCTTATGGTTTTGTATAAGCTGAAAACAGTATCAGCCCATGACTCAGAACAAAAGACTAAATCCTAATTCAAAGCATGTACATCTGCTAATAGCAAAAACGGAAAGCCATCAAAGGAAAGAAATAAACAGAGGACCGAAACAAACTGGGAAGAGGCATAGAGAGCAAAGATAATCAGCCAAAGAGGGCTTGCCTGCCTACAGCTCACTGCACTGCCCAAACCTCACTCCTCCTGTTGCTGGCCCAGCTCGCTTGGCAGGGGCAATGCTGGGAGCCCATGCCTGAGGGGGTATCCCTAGCTGCCCCCCTCGCTCCCCCCAGCCTCCTTAGTCACAGCAGAGAGCTGCTGGGTGCTGGTTATCTTGGTGTTGTACCCTCCGCAGCTGTGGTGATAATGGAAAGAAACTTTACGGGTAGGGTCTGGCTTTAGGCACGGGCTGATGCAGGCTGCCTGCCTGCAGCCATGTCAGCCATGGTTTTGTGTGGCAAAGAGCTACCCTGGGTAGGTAGAATGTCCTGCGGGCTGTTCCTATGTTCCACCGCACCTCCTCCTACTTTTCTGAATTCAGTGGAGGGGCAGGGGTTATAAACTAGCAAAAAGCATTGGCCCCTTGTGTCTGCGAGTAGTCTGCTCAAGTTAATTCATTTTTTGGCTCATTACATTTTCTGCCCCATTACTATTTGCCTCTTGGGCTCTACTTATTGCCAGGGTTTTCTGACCGTCAAAACATTACTAAACAAATGAACTAAATAAAAAGTAAGCTTTCTTTAAGAGCCTTCCCCTGGCCCTCCCCCTGTGTTAGTATTCCAACTGCGCCCAACAGGTAGGCGTCTGCACTCATGTTATCTGTATTAATTAGACTGTAATACCCTTGGCACAAGACAAGGACAGGGATGCAAGAGAGTCTCTCCTGCAGCTCTCTGATAATTTATACCAACTGAAAGCCTGCCGCAATGTCTTTCTGTAGTGCCACATGTACCAATAGTGATGCATAAATAAGGTTAATTTTTACTAGGCATTTTCCTTTCCTTCCAACTAATTAGCCCCTTCTCCACAATATCCAAGCCCTACACAGTATTTAATGAACGTTTTTGCAGCAAAATCCTGGGGCATAAGTACTACTATCCCCAGACAGACTGGCTGTGCCACCCATGTCATGGGAGAAGTCTCTGATAGTGGAACATGAACACAAGTTTTCCAAGGTCTAGATTAGTGCTCAAACCACTGAGCCCTCCTGCCCAGCAGCTACCTCTAGCTGTTGTTTACTGCTCCCTGAATCTGTACACTTGCATCTTATGCTGAATGTAGCTAAATCCTTCAGGTATAAGACCTAACAGTTGAAGCAATGTGTCCTCTGTATTGGGTTTCTTATCTTTGCAACATCAGCGTTTCTTAAAATCAGAGGGAACAGGAGGGTAAACGTGACTGACTCAAGGGATAAGCTTGCCATGTTTTTCATTACAGCTGATTATTAATATAATCAGTTCAGTAGCAAAAATACTACAGTGAATTGCTTAACCTTGGGCCTTGCTTGACCAGGCTCTGAAGGCTCCTCATCCAATGTTTGTGTTACTGTAACAGCAGGGCAGATTTCATTATGCAGCTGGTAGTACTATAGTAATAAAAAGAGCACCAAAAGTGGGTTTGTTCATTGCTGCCTGAATCCATGTTAACTGCCAAGGCCTGTATTCTACACCAATAAGCATCTTAGCAAAATAGTTTAGCACCAGGAGTTGTCTTCTGCTGCTCACTGCTTTCCCCTCCTCACATTCGCCCCAGTGGTTTCTGTCTCCTGCAGCCTTTGCAGAGCCTTTTCCCTCTTCCTCAGCAGCAAGAGCAGCTGGTAGCCTTAGGCAGCCCTTTAGCCCCACGTGGCTATCATGGCTATTGCTCCTCTCATGCCTGTTGCAAAGGCAAAGGTGGAGACAGTGCACCTACACCCTGCACTGCACTTTTTGAAGCACTTGCTGTCCTGCACCCAGAGTGGGAGTGAGGGGTGGCACTGGAGCCCTGTGGTCCCAAGAGCAGAGGATGAGTGGGCAGCACTCAGCAGGAGGGCAGCATGCACCAGAGCTGGGGTGCACCGGAGCCTTGGGACTCTGTCCAGGATGCCCAAGGTTTAGCCCTCAATGCAGGGTGTAGGTTTGCTCCGAGCAGGGCTTTTAAGGTTAATGCTGTGATTTGAGCCACTTTGGGAACTCTCACCAGTGCCAGGGTCTTTGCTTTGCCACATTCTTTTGGTTAATAGAAATATTTAGCTGAAGCATGAAGGCATTGTATTTCCAAAAGGAAAACACAGAAAAAGGTCCGATCATTTTTATTTTTTTTTCTTTGGGCCTGATTGTCTCTGCTTGTTTATGGCTGCCACTAATTTGCTCGTTTGCTTGCTGGAAAATAGCTAATTAAAACCCACTTCAGCTAACAAGCTGACTGGGACCATGCAAATGTCACTCTCTGCTGTCTGCTATTTTCGTTTATACTTTACATTATTAGTGTTGTTTTTCCTCCCTCCATAGTAATAAATGCAAGGATAGATTTAGTACCCTCTTCACAGGTGTGTGCTTGTACATCAACACATCATCCCGAGAAAAGTGCTGCTGTTTTACTGCACTTCAGTACTTTGAGTGTTATTACCCCTGACAGTTAATGGTTTCAGACTACACTGCTTGTTAGCACTAGATTCTGAACAGCTTCATCTATCTTTTTGTTTTTACACTGACTGGTCACATTAAGTATATGTGTCTGAGCTATTAGTCCCGTCTGTTCATTGCATGCATTTCATTTGGTGCGTTTTTTCGCTAAAATTAGTATGTATTGTCATCCATATACTTCAACACATCGACTTTTGTTATAATTATGCTGTCATCATTTTGCTTCCACACACTTGCTAATTTATTGTAGCTAAATTAGACCTAATATTAGCAATTTTGCAGCTGTTCCCATAGACCACGCTCAGCCATATATTTGTACATTGTTTGGTAATTGGATTTGAGGGCTCAGGAACGGACGATGGCACTTTTTAGAAACAAGGGAGAGATTTGAGGAAATGGGAGAAAAATAAAAAATACAGGCCCTAAAAGAGGCGTTGGGGGTGAATTTCCGGAGCCAGCTTGAAAGGTTTTCACATGGCCAAACAATCAGAGTTAGTGTAGCAGATGACAAACTTTCCAAAAGGCATGTTGCATTCAGGCGGGGGATTAGTCACTCCCCTCGAATATGCTTTTCATTTTAACCAAGACTGGACCATGCAAAATCCCTGGGGACTTACGGAGGGCCTTGGGAAATGGTTCTTATATTAGAAACCACCAGGAAAAGATCCTGCCATCAGGGGAGGCTGCTCTGAGATGATTTCTTTGGACTTAACCATGAGGAGAGAAGAAGGAAGGAAAATGGCTTTATTTTTGAGTGTGAGTTCTCCATCCTTGCATATTGACTCTGACCTCTGGTTGCTTATCCAGCCCTGCTTCAGCTGATGTCTCAACAAGCAGAGAATGAAAAGGATGATTTTTTTTAAAATTAAGAGAGCAAATGAGGAAGGCAGAATAGAGCTGCACAGCTCTTATGTACCCTTTCTGGTCACAAGTTATTTTATTGTCAAGGCAGGGTACAGCTCTAGCGAAAGGAATTACAAGAGGCTGCCATTGAATTTTAGATGGCCTTTTTGTAAATAATTTTCTGACATGGCAGAAGACAAAATTGCTCAGATTGGTGCCACCATTTAATTCCCAATCCAACATAAGAAACAGAAGAAACTTAATCACTAAAGAACATAACCTTAACTGAAATGGAACTGAATTCTCTCTGCTCACGATATGTCCACCTGCTTAATAGGAATATTATAACAAGACGCAGTTCTGTTGGCAGATGTACATGCAAGTTTAAAAATAAGACAGTGAAATTAACCAAAAAAAAAAAGGGTATTTGCTCAGCTTTCATCTATAACACAGAGTTCTTTCCAACTCACTACAAGCTGTTGCAGCAGGCTGCATTCTGCTCTGCTTCTCCCTCGGCCAAAGCTTAATTTCTATTTGGAAAAGAATAGAGCAAAGTGACCTGCCAAAAAGTAAGACAGCATAGGCCAAGCCATGTAAGAATTCAGGCCCTACAAATGTCTTGTGCGGGAAAGGAAAGTGAAGGCTAAAAGCCAGGCCATTTAACACATTTTTAAATGATTGCAACTTGTACAAAATATTTAAAACAACAAATCCAATTTAAAACAACTCTGTCCCTCTCACGTAAGAATCATTAATAACCAAATGATTACCAAATTATATTCTCTTGTCCTGACAAAGCCTTTGTTATCCTTTCTTTATTCCCAGATGCCAGAAAAATAGACTCGCAGGTCTTGCAGTCGCCTGGACTGTTACTGAATGAAGAGATGGAGAAGTCAGTCTCCCAGCAATTGTTTCCAGTAGATGCTGTGACCATGATCCTGTGAGGAACGGGGAAGTATGTGCTTTGTTCATTTATTCTGCTTTGGGTTTTTTGGAGTTCGTTTGTTTCCATTGCATGGCAAAATTTTCTCTGGCCAGTCTTCTCTTGGCCTCCTTGATGCAGAGAGCCAACTAGGTCAACCTGTGCAGCTCTTGTCAGCACACTTTGCCCTGTTGCACGTCCATAGTTTTGGTGTCATTTCTCACCCTCTTGTCTTTTCACTCTGTGTGACATTGTCTCTCAAGTGGAGGTAGACAATGGCTTTTTAGAGCTCTTTTTCACCCCAATAATTCCTAGTTATGATTAATATTGCTGAGCAGTGTAGAAATATGCATGTGTACTTGTGGCAGAGAAGGGATATAATATATTATAATATACATTTCAAGGTGAGCACAAAAAGAGAAGGTTTGGCAACATTGAGTCTTAGCTTGTACTTACTCTTTAAGTTCTTATTTTTACTACTTTACTGTACCATCTTTTCTATCAAGCTGCTAAAGACCTACTAAAAGGGTACAAAATGAAGTCATTAGCAGAAACTTGTTTAAGGTCTCCACACACATATGTGCTCTTCAGGTAGCTGGCTGGGCAGTGCTGTGAGGCTCATACTTGGAATCTGAAGCAATAAATGTCATGTCAGGGGCCAACTGTCTGTAATCACAGTTAGCAGGTTGAACAGACTTGTGAAAATATTTTCTTTATGTGAAGGGAGACGCTGCACACTTTGCCACAGCAGAAGTTGCTAAACCTAATGTAATATGACAAGTCCTTTGGCAGCAAAAGCCACATTTAATAGACACACTGCCTGTGAAATGGGAAAGAAACAAAAGCAGTTTTCTGCACAAATGTCATCTCCTTTCTTTTGCAGTATCTCTTACCTCGTCCTGCTCCCACACCCTTTCTATTCCAGGTAACATCAGCCATGCAGCACGGTCTCCTTCTGCATCACCCCCAGCTATCTTCTTCTTCAGGTGTCCCAGTACCTAGCTTTTCCCCCTCCACAGCCTTGCTAATGATGCCCACCTTAATATGTGGCTAGAAATTTTGCTGGTAAGGGGTGCCTTGCTCTGCTGGGAGGAAACCTGGGCACGGAGGGGGACCTGGCACATCTCAGCAGCTCCCTGGATCTGCAGCAGCAGGGACCCCTTGCCACTCCGCAAAGGCCCATGATCAGGGTACATCTCCCATGCACTATTGTCTGTGGCACCTCACGTTAAAAACAAAGTGTCTATAGTTCAGCTGGTGGTGAGATTCAGAAAAATTCAGGGGACTGCCCTGAGACAGGTAGAAGTCTGGCTGTCCTCTCACTGCATCAGTGGCTGGACAGGTGGGCCCAGCCTCTGCGTCCCACCATCATCTCAGCCGGTATGTAACACTGTAGGCTCTGGTGCTGCAAGTGTGGCTCTGGCTTGATATCATAGGTGACCTGAATAGAAAGGGAGTCATACCTGAGTCTCTCCCAGCTGGTGTTCAACCACCGCAGCGTCCTCTCCTGCCTTGCACAGCACCAAATGCTAACACTCCTTTGCAGGCATGACAAGACTTCCCTGTATAAAGAGATTTCCCTGTGAATTGGTCTTTAAGAAGGCATCTTCAAGTAAAAGGCAAAAAGGTGAACCAATACTGTTTGTCTTGTGCAAACAAGGGCAGTGTGCGTATGTACCCTCAGACCCTCTCTGAAGCTTTTCAGTCTCATCCTTCACTTACTCCACTGGTGGAAGAGGGTGGTGGAATGCAGCCTGCATCAGACCTCCCAGCTTGCAGCAACGTGGTAGTGTTTTGCACTCACGTTGCATTGATGTAAATGATTATATGACGTGTGAAGCAGTGGAGAATCAGGATCCTGAGGGCTTCTTACAAGATAGCAAATAATTAACGATGGTATGCAATGAAAGTGCAATAGCAGTAACAGTGAAATCAAGACTTTTACTTGCAAAAAAGTAGTTCTGTAATTGAACTAACGAGCCACCAGTTTAAAAAGGAGATTCTCATAGAAAAGTTTCCAGCAGCACCAGGATAATTTTCTGCAGTGGCTTTGCAAAGAATCCAAATTCAACCTTTTGAGCCAGAACATCTTCAGTATTGAGACATGTTCAGGGAAAGAATCAAAGGAGCCCATCCAGAAACAGGGTTCCAAGATTCCCCCTTCCTAAGAATTATTGTCAAGCTTACTGATGACTAGCAGCATTACTTGAGGGCTTACAGGAAAGTACAGTGCTGGTCCACCTGCCATCCTGTTTTCCCTGTCTCTGTAGGACTTCTCTTCCCCTTGGCAAGATGCTTTTTCAGCTCAAAGGGGAGAGACACAAGGCCTCACAATAATTTTCTGATCTATTTCCAATGAATGCCCATAGACGAGATCTTAAAGAAAAGCAACAAAAAACAAGAATAAGTGAAGCATTTTAAAGCTACTGGTCCCTTTCACAGTTCTTTTCAGCAGTTTGGCTTCTCAGTAATATGATGCCATTAGAAGGACAGGAACAAAGCATGTGTGAGGGTGTATGAAGGGAGGGAGGTCAAGAAATACGTTGCAGCAGGATTCCAGGCTCACATTTCTCATTCTTGACTCATTCCCCAACACGTTACTCCATACGAAAAGATGCAGTGCAGTGATTGGAAAAGCAAGTGTAGCATCCCTGGACCTGCAGATCATTTTTAAGTTGCATTCAGTATGACAGATAGATGAGCTGATTTAGTGGTGAGGTTATATATGCTCCATTTCTTTAAAGCTGTAGCAGGGAAAGGTAAGGAATAAGTTAGAAAAGGCTCCAGGCACAAGCATTACAGATGATAAAGTAACAGATTGGTACTTGAGGTAATAGTCTTTGTTTGATTTAAACATACTAAAGAATAAAATTGCAAGCAATGTGCGTTTTCTCTTGAGTTTTATCTGAGGTCAGCCTTTGCTGTCTTTTGTTTTAAAATCAGAGTTCACACCTTTCTGGCTTCCACTTTTCTCTCCAGGCCTTTGTCAGGCTCCCAGGTAAGATCCCAGCGGTCCCTCGCTGCCTTAAAGCTATGACACCATCTATAGTTCATTTGAAGGTCACTGGTCTTCCGAGTTTGGCACTGACACAGGCCAAGGTGGGTGTCAAGATCTCTGCCAGCGGTCCCCTGGAGTCTCAGCCCACCAGTGCATGCTGAAGCATGAAAGTGCAGGAAGAGCTAAGTAGTTTTGATGTAATTTGTATTTAAATCACTTTAGCTTGCTTCATAGCATTATTTTCATTATCGTGGCTTCTTAAGCAGCATGTAAACCTGTTCTCTTAGCCCACAGCTGCACTTTGGAAACGCCATTTTCCAAGTTGCTTTCAATGTACATATAGATTTATAGCCTGTGCTGCAGAGGAAGTATTTTTTGCTGACCCTGCTTTGCTTTCTTAAAACTCAGGTGGACCCTGAAAATATTTCATGTACTGCACTGGCTAAAGCTATAACACTAATGTTGCCATCCTAATATTTTAGAGAGCTGCAACTGTATTGTTTTTACCATAGGAGTGAATTTCATTTTGGATATAAATTCAGTACATAAATGTATAATAAATTGTTTAGTGATATTAGGGCAGTAACATTTTTTTTTCTGAACAAACCACCCAAATGACTGAAGCAGTGTAGTTAATTAGAATCGATCTCACTTTTTAGCACCAGGAAGTGCATAATGGAAGATAAGATTGATTGTAACATTGGATCACTTCATTTAAAGACTGCTAATAGGCTAAAATGACAGAACCAATCTAAAATTATAATTTCAGAATCAATATAATTTTTATAACGTTGTCAAATCTAAAAAATTAATCTAAATTTATGCTGTGAAACTAGCAAATCCTTCTTAGCTATTACAATGAAATGAACCAACATTTTATTATATTACTTATTTAAGTAGAAAAAAGGTTTCTTTATTGGCATGGCATTGCGGCAGGCTAGATAACCAGGTTTTCAGTTTGGGAGGTATCTGCTCATTTCCTCCTTAGAGCAAGAGTAAAAATGGATTTTAAACTTCCCTCTTTCCATCATATGCCCATTTTCCTGCGTTATCAAACCACCACAAAAATGTGAAAGCAGGCTTCATTTCAGAAGAAGAGATCAGGACTGGGAGGAGTGTAGCACTTGAGGAGGGAATTCAGTTTTGCTAACAAAGCTGTAGTAGAAGAATGTGCCTCTTAGTTTGCCATTCCTATTCCTACACCCTCAGAAGAAATGTGGACTCACTTCTCCAGAAGAAAGAAAGGAACAGTGGTGGCAGCTTAAAGACAAATATTTCCCTTTCCTTACAAATTTATTCTGGGAGTAGGGCCTGACCAAAACTCACATTGGCGATTTTTATAATACCAAGGGTTTTGGTGCTTTCTGTCCCTGCAGAAGCCAATGTTTCTTTAGATGTCAAATGTTCAGGTTGTTCTCTCTCTTTTTTTTTCTCTAGAATAAATTCTCTGCAAAACTCAGAATTAATTATTTGCTATAAGTTCATAACCACTCTTATATACTAAGCGTTGAGTGGGCAGAAGTTGTCTCCAAGTGCTCCCAGTTGCAGAGCTCACCCAGAGCTGTGGATCATGCCTCTTTCACTCTACCTCCTTAGCAGCAGCAGATCTCCCAGGAGCTTTAGCAGCCACATGATAAAGCAGCCCTGGCCACTGCAGATCATGGCTCTTTGCACCCTTGAGTCCCTCCTAGAGTTCCCCGTGTCTCTCCTACGGAGAGCTGGAAGGTCCTATTTGGGAAGACCAGAGTTACTGCTCTCCAGTAACCTGAGTAAGGAGTTAAACCACAGTCAAGGTAGTGCCTCACTGTGAATTATCTCTATCTGCTTTCTGACTGATGTTGATTTGGTTGGCAAGAGCCTTATCTTCAACTCTTTGCACAGTGCTGCCTTAGGAGGAGGCTGTTCTTTCCAAGTGGCGATAGCCCTATAACAGCCTTCTTCCTGCTCAGGGTAAAGGCCAAGCTAAGGGCAGTGTTTTCCTTATGAAAGCACAAATATCATTGAACTGCACCCAGGACTGGCTATCATCACTCAAGACTGTGCAGGGCGAGGGCCCTGGTCTCACTGAATTCAGGGGAACCTTGGCATAGATGTCAACCAGGCCAGGACTGTGATTCATCAGCCCTGCCTTTAGCAGAGGGAATTAAGATGTGTCTAGAGAAGTTGTTTGGAAGGCCAGCATCCCTGCTGCTCCGGAGACGGTGCAGAAGTTCCTTTCTGCAAAAGGGCTCTGAATCTCGAAAAGTAGGGCAAGGCACCCTTGCAGATAAGGCTATTTCCTTGCTTCTGCACACAAAAGCAGAGGCAAACCCCATCCGGAATTCATTTTGCAGTGGTGGGATGAGAGGTTGAGCATGTCTGAGCGGAACCTGCACGTAGGAGCTGACCCTGGCATGGCAGTAATTATTGCAGGAAAGAGAAAGAGAACACATGTATGCAGACCCCAAAGAGCACTTTGGAGAGCTTTGTGTTTCTTGGAGGTTTAATGTATTATAATCTGATTCGGCAGAAGTCAGTCTGGGAATAAAAGAGAAATGCAGAAAGACTAATGAATTGAAGTGCACAGGGAAGTGGAAAGAAAACAGCACTTTTAAGTGCATTTTTTCCCTTTTATGCAAGATCTGACTGGGGCCAGGCAGAGAGAGCAAAAAGCTTCTGTGAGCTAACACAAAAGTGAAACAGTACTTTAAAGAGGCTTTATTTGCTCCTTAGAGTCTTCTTTTGATTTTTAATATCTCTGAGACTTGTCAGGGAGAAAACAGACAAAGACATTAGATTCCGGGTCTTGAGCAAAGCTTGGGAACTTGAGACTTCCACAAAATGAAAGAAATTACAGCCTGGAAAAGTTAATGACCTTACCCTATGCGCTGAGCAACGTCAAACAGGAGCAAGCTGGTCCATCCACTGTGGAAGTCTCTTGCATCGCTGGAGGAGTGATTTAGGCTGATCCCAGTGTACCCCCAAATTTCCAGTTGAATTGTTTCAGCTGGATTGAGAAAGAAAGTGAGCTGGAGGGAAGCCCAGCACCAGGCCAGAGCTGCCGCCTCCATTAACTCCATCAGGCAGGAGCCGGCCCAGCGGTAAGAGCGTACAAATTACATTGGCTTTTCCAAACCCGCTTTCTTACTGCCTGCCTGGGCCCATGGCTGGCATCCAGGTCTCTTGTGTCCAAATGCTGCTAGGGAAAGGGGATATCGAGGGCTCTCCTGGCTCCACTGAGGGTTACAAAGGATGTGCTTTTGGTTCAGCAAGCTCAGAGCTGAAAGCACTGAAGCCACTTCAGCTTGTGAGCGAAGAAACCAAGCCCGGTTTTCACTCAGGGTCAACTTCTATTGATTATTTGAATCTGTTTTAACTAATAAAAGAAATAATTCCACCTTCATTGAGTATCTGTCTGCTTTCTGACACTTTCATGCATTTATGACACTTGCTCGCCTTCCGCTTGTTTCAACCAGAAGAAAATAATGCTGACAGTAAAGAAGCTGTAAAAAAGAGAGCCCAAGGTAAATTTTTGCCAAAAGCCAATTAGAGATTTGAAAAACAGATAGATGTTTCAGGCCAACTTGAAGCTTATCAAATTGAGCTTCTGGTGGTTCCAAAAGAGTGTGGTGACTGAATTGACTCTAAAACATCCAGCAGATGCAGCCAGAGAGATGTGCAACTGGCTGAGACCCTCTGCTGAAAGAGCCTCAAGGGTTGCAAGAAGCCTGCAGAACATGGTGGCTGCAATGCGACGTAAAGAAAACAGTTGTCTCTTTGCCAAGTGGGTCCCCAACTATGGAGAAAGCTGTTGGTATTAAAGCTTCACTTGAAAGCAGCCAAGGACTACTGCAGAGTGTTTAAAAGATGGACATCTGTTTGCTGAACCATGTGGAGTTTTCTAGTGGAAGCTTCATGAAGAATAGGCTGAGCTACTCCAACCAAGGGACTGCAAAAACATTGGCTGTCAAAACAGCAAAGGACTTGATTTGAGTTAAGCATGGGAAAACTTGGGCCTTCATAATCATGCATGGAATTCATTTGTGAAAAAACATAAAAGCAGCTTGTGTTTCTAGGTTAAAAGGCACTAGAGCAAGTTGTGAATTTGTCCATGTTTATTGCCCGATTTAGGATAAGGAAGTGACTGCCATGAAAAGAATGCACAGGGAATAATATGTTGGGAGAGTTAGCTATTTTTAAGCCATTGCTTTCTGCTGAGTGTGAGTCCTATGTCCATTACTTAATCTGCAGGACTGCCACCATTCTTCCCAGTGAGGACTCCCACACATATCCTGTTTTTCACATTTCTGCAAGAACATCTGTTTGTAGTTCCTCCAGCAGATTTTGAAAATACAAAAGCCACTCATAATAGGACTTTCCACCATGCCCCAAAAACTAGGATTGCCCATTCCAAGTGAAGCCTGAGTGCCTTAGACCATCCAGAGCACTTGGGTGGATCTTCTAGAACCTAGATTTCTGAAGGCAGACAGTGACATAAGGATAAGGGAGAAATGATCCTTTGCTAATGGTGCAAGAAACGGGAGGATTTTTGAGACATCATGAAAAATATGCCATCTTCTCCAGCAGATCTATCAGAGGGAGAAAACATGAAAGATGACAGTCTACTCCAGCCCACCCATCCTGCTACTAGCAGGATTTAGACTTCTGCTCAGGCCTTGGTGCTCACTCACAGATGTGTGTGTTAGGAGTATCAAGAACTGAAGCTGAAGTTTAAAACACTACCTGTTATTCTTTCACTTTTTCTCCTCCTCCTCCCCACCCCCCCTCCAAGAAGTGCCCATGTTTTCCGTTAAAATGTGTGTGTACATGCATGGGAAGGAGAAACGAGTTTTATCAACAGTTATCAGAAGACAACAGCATCATCCTTCTCTGTGCCAGCCCATTAACTCTAGCTAGGAAGATGATCCAGGGCTAAAGAGCATCACAGTCCTGAAGCTGATGTTGTGTACAGCTGATGTAATCATCACTTCTCTGTTGCATCTGTGGAAGAAAAGAGTTCACTCTCTAGACCACCCGGTTTAGAGGAAAAAAATACACTTCATGCTCCTGCATTCAGCACTTGTACCTGCAGTCTGACTGCTGGACTGAACAACACTGGCAAAGTAAGACCTGGCCCCAGACTGTGTGTCTAAATCAGGGGTTCTCAACATCGCTTTACAGCTATACTCTGCTGCAAGAGAAATCGTGTCAGGATTCTATGAAGTCCCTAAGCAAGCAAGAATGCTCCTGGCCAGGGGATTTCTCTTACAAATCACTTAATTTTGGGGAAAAAAGTTATTTTTAAAACCTAAACCCTCCTGCATGTGTGCATGTTTTATTTTCAATATGGGTAGAATTTCTCATCCAAACTAGAAAGAGAGCCTCTTTCACCCTGAATAATAGCTTGAGGTGTTCACTTGAAGTAGTGATGTGTGTCACTTGCATGTTGAAAATATGTGTCTGAAGCACCAAGTGGCTGGTTATTCTCAAGCGGGTATTTCCCCTCCTCTTCTGTGCATCCTAGATAACAGTTCTCCAATTCTGAATATTCTGAAATGGCAGGAAAGTCTCTAGTGGTTGCAAATGAAAGCTTTCAAAAGGCGTGGGTTGATTCTGCTGTGGAAGAAAGACCCCATCTTCTTTCTTCTGTATTTATTTTGCTCTCAAAATGTTTTGGGTTTGGGGGTTTTTTTTGGAGGGGGGGATGGCTAAACTGTTCACCCACAGCTCTTGTTTTGATAGTTTGAAATCTATTTGTAAACTTCAAAGTGATAACTTGCTTCCCAAGGGCTTTCATTAACCATAAGCATGCAACAAGAACAAGCGGCTGGGCATGAAAGCCAGGTCTCTTCAATTTAGAAGTAAGGCATATATTTTTAATAGTGCCAGTGACTGGCAGAGGCCTTCAGCTGTAGGGATGACTTTCCTAAATGTTGATACTGTCTGTCCCAGCCTATGAATCTAGCAGAAAGATATGCTTTAGTCAGTCTGATATGAGCATACTAATGCAAAAAGACTTTGCCCTGTAACACCCAGAAGATGTGCTCAGATGTGCCTGCCTCATCCCTCAGCCTTGCCTTTGGGGATGCAGGGTTCTCCCTGCCTACACAACAGCAAAAAGCAGGGCTGTGCTGCTGGTGCCCTGCACTGCTGATCTGTGAATGCAGGGTGTACCTGAGGCTGTGAAGATGTGTCTGCACTGCCTTCAAGGGCATCAGCTGGACCATGTGCTTGCCTGCACACTAAGTACCTGCACAGCAGCTGTGCACCACAGGACTAGATAATTGAACACTCACCTTAAAATCTATGCCATGATACAAGTACGTGGTTTGTGCTATCCAGGTAGATGTTGAGCTAATTTTTTCCTCTTTGTGCTACCCCAAGGAGTTCTTACCTAGATGTTAGGGGAACACAAGTAGGACATCAAACCAGAAGGAAATTCCAGGGTTAGGAAGATGATAGCTTTGTCCTCTCATTCCATTAATAAATGTGCCGAGGAAAGAGTTAACCTATCCTGAAAATACTGCCAGGGATAGGTACCGGTGGAACCTAAACCACGTTAAAGAAGGCAGGGGGTAATTAGGGCAGTTGTTTTTTAATTATCACTGAAGTCAGTCATTGCAAGGCCCCCCAGCCACATCCAGGTTAAAGGTCACCATTGTATGCTGAGTCAGGAAACCCCTTGAGCTTGCCTTCACCAGGGGCGATCAGATGAGGCTAGCTCTTTTTGCTGGATGTGCTGAACTTCTCTCTGAAGCCAGAATGATTAAAAGAGAAAAGCAATCTACAGCTTTAATCAAGCTTGCAGGAACACACCTTCCAGATTTTGTCAGACGAGGTATTTGTTACCTCCTGTCCTTTGGCATGGTAGCAGTTTAATGAGAGGCTGCATATTTTTCTGTTAGCAGCTCAACCACTCAATTCTTAAGTTCTTTCAGAGCTCTCAGATGTATGCCATCTGGTCATGGTGACTTGTTGCTCTTTAATTTGTGAATTTGTTCCAGCACTTCCAGTTTTGACACCTCAATCTCTGACAGAGTCTCATCTTCATTACTTGAAAAGAATAGCTCAGAGGGCTCTCTCACTCTCTTGCATGCATCTTCCTGTAGCTTCAATTTCATTAATACTATTTTAACTTAAAGCAGAAATTTATGGCTTTTCCCAAATATGCCATCTCACCACCTCCTATCCATCCTGTAATATTTTATTGTGCTATATTTTTTTTAATGACAAACACATCTGAAAACTATGTAGAACCTGTGCAGGCAGGTAACCAGTACCTTTTCTATCTCATAAAAAGACGTGAAAGTGAGTTCAAAGAAACAGCTAACATATCCACCAAAGGGATGATATTAGTTGTCAGAAAACAGGGAATTGGACAACCTATTTAAATACATCTAGAAACCTCTTCATGGCCCAATGTTATTTATTTATGTATCATAAATAATGTCTATTATTTACGCTCTATTTGCATTTCAGGTTTTCAGGGAAGTTGAGTCCCCATTGTAACATGCACTCTACAAGCACATAGTTAGAGGCAATTCCTTTTCTGAGGAATTTACAAATAGAGAAGACAAATGGCTAAGAACAGACAACATGCAAAGAAGTTGTCAAAGATGAATGTCTTTCTAGTTACATTTTTAATGGATTTTCCGTTTATACACAATGTCTTTCGCCTCTCCCCCCCCCTCCGCCCCAGTGTTTCTCCAGACATCTACCCCCACCAGGATTTCCTAATATGTTTTATTTCCATTCTTTCCCCGCTGCAGGAAGATATAACAGCAAAAACCTTGTCAGTGCATCACGCCAGCCTATGCCAGCCTTTTTGTGCTCTTCCTGGGAGACCAAAACGATTTTCCAGAGGTATCTTTGCTTGTGGGGTTTGAGGGAGGAGGCTCACCTGGCTTGCCACCTTCTTTTCAGCCACAAAGTACGGGTGGCATGACAACTGCATTGCCCTGGCAGCAGTGGCCACTGCTGAAAAGCTTCCTTTCTCTTTGAACCATGGAGGTGGAGATGGGAGGGCTGCTCTGTCGTCCCTCTCCATGCTTTGAAATGGCAGGAAACTTTTCTGCAATGCCCTTCGCAAACCTCAGAAACGGGCTGGCTTGAAGGAGAGATTATGGATGGGCATGGAAAGGACAGAAACTTGAGCCTGCTCTTCACTTCTTTACTAAATCTAGGAGATGACAGAAGCATGTTCCCCTCATGACAAAGTCTAAGTGTCTCTAGTGACATTTATGTCACTGGAAAGGCATATAATATGTACACTGTGGTTTAATTTTATCTTAATGAAACAATATACATATAAAACTATCCATTAAATATAAAACAGGGAAGTAATTTGCAAATTTTCCTACGGCATAATAAATTAAGCATGGAGAGCACTAAGGAATGCAATTTGCAGTCATTTATAATGCAGTGTTTTATGTTAATAATTCAAAATCACATGCTATTTGGAGACACTTCTAATTAATGTATTTATGAAATTGTGAACTGTGACTGTTTTGGTTCCATTTAGCTAAACATTTCAACAGAATGCGCTTGCTGTTGTTTTGTGTTTGCTTAATGGTACCAGCAAGCATCAAATGTACAACTGGGGAAAGTTGGAGGTGGTATCCATTGCGGCTTTTTTTATGGGTATGTGTTTTTGTCTATGTACTGCATACATGTACATGATTACAATCCCGATCTCACTGAGGAGAAGAAATTTCTGCAATAATTTGAGGAGGAAATAAGGAAAAGAAAGTTTTATGGATGAATAATTAATTGCAAGAAAAGTTCAGTACCTTCCTAAAGAATTGTTAAAATATTCAATGCTTTTCACATAGCAGATCTGTACACACTGACATTTCTCCTGACTGGTTAATTATGACTGATACAGCTTGTAAATTTGTATTCATATTTTTATTTTGATATTATTCAGCTTTTTCATCAGTGCAAGTATATGTCATGCTGCTTCTTTATCAGGACACTATGAAGACTATCATGATTCCCCAGACTTGCAGAAATTTGGGAGTATTTTGAAATTTCAAGTATATTTTAATAGAAAAATACATCAGATGTTTTAGTGAATTATTGCATGTCAAGGCCCTGATTCTGAAAGTGACTGGAAATGAATGGGCTTCTAGACATATGCAGAACCAGATGCTAATGGTACTCTGTTGTAGCTCTGCACAGGAAAGTGAAGGGAAAGCTCTTGAAATAATTTTCTATGAACAATCTGTTTCACACAGGAAAGAAAAAAAATACAACCCCAAAAAAAACCCTCCATAAAAGAAAGAAACTTGAAGCTCCTCAAACCCATACTAAAGAGGTCCAAGGCACTATATGCGGCCCCTTCCACCTTCCAAAACAGTTCTAAGAATTCAACAGGATGCTAAATCAAAATCGTCATGTCTCCTGGTAACTTCAAAGCTCACTTGCAGAACAATAATTTCATGTTGAATGTTTTATTTCACTACCGTGTTTTCTGTAAGATTGTTCCTTTTCTTTCTTGGTCGCTTGCTTTTTTTTTTTTTTCTTTTCTTTTCTTTTCTTTTTTTTTCTTTTTTTTTTTTTTGTGCTTGGGACGATTTGTATATGGCTGGGAAAATATTTTAAAAGTTCTCATGGCCTTTAGCTGTGGTCTTGGAAATTGACCAATGTAATCATTAGACTGAGAATTAAAGTTGGATCTTGAGCACTTTGTGTGATTTGTATTTTAAGCAATGTAGGAACTGTTAAGATTTAGGAGGTAACATGGGTGTCTAGGACCTAGTTCCCTATTACTTGCCATCATTTGAGTTGCTCTGTTCAGTTTTTTTACTTCCTTGGTATCAAATAACAAATATTGGCAACACATTAGAATAGCTGAATGATTATCTTTAACAAACTACTTCTTCCAAAAATTAAAACCACATCTTCTGAATTTCTTCAGTTTTGTCCTGTATGAATGCATAAGAAAAGGTCCCGTGTATTTATACATTTGTCTGTTTCTCTTTCTAGTCCCAAACTAAACTGGAATTGCCAGGAGTTGGTGAACATAAAGATTCAGATTTGGGTCGTATTTTAGGTGAGTTCCTCTACTTGAATGTCCTTTCTTGCTGGAATTTTAACTAGGATTTGTCTTTCAATAAATAAGATAGTTTTGTGGGAGATTCCATAAATGAGGCTCAAACTTTTCAATGAAAATTTTTACCCAAGCTATGTTTTTTAAGAATATCTTGTGTCTTAATTTTTTTTTATACCTGTAACAGGGACATAAGGTGCTAGAAATGTCTGTGGTGCATCAGTACAGTATGTAAGGTGATGTGTGTACTGGGAAATATACTATGAGATAAGGGTGCATATAGAATGGACGATCAGTGGACTTTGTGACCTAAAGAGTTATTACTGGTTTGCCAGCAACCATGGTGGTCTGGATACAATGATCCAGCTTTATTTCGAGCTGTATGGTCCCAGGGTTATGTCTGAATCTGAGTTTTATGATTTGTGCATCATCTCTAAAGTTAATTTACAGTAACACAGAAGGAAAGTGTCTTTTCTATTTTTTTTTTGGGTT
>VXBJ01005108.1:1302427-1356423 GCA_013400055.1 Nycticryphes semicollaris
AGAGAAAATTTTGTCAAAAATAATCTGTAAAAATTTCAGCATCGAGAAAACTGCGTTTTTCATGTGAAAATCACTCTGAAGAAGTGGACTAGAGGATTGTTGTAGGTCCCTTCCAACTGAAATACTCTATTCATGGTGTTACCAAACCATTGTCATGATAGTCTTTGGGGTGTTAAGCCATAACTTCCAGGAATTTGGTAGTCCAACTTGAAATCTCATGGAGATAGTCTTTGTTTTTTCCCCACTTACTCTCCTGTGTGTATTATATATTGCACAGGCTAAGAAAAGCTGTATCTTTAGAAGAGCATTTGCTTGAAAGGCTTGAGGAGTATGTGCGGAGAACCTTAGCATCACACAGGCTGCACTATTTAGACTGAAAAAAGCCCAGAATTAGATCCTGTCTTATCTTGCAACCTTTTCTCTTAACACCTCCACCTCAAAGGTGAAGCATGAGTGGTAACTAGCAGAGTGTGACAAATCATTACCAGCAGGTCATACAGGTTCACAATGCTGATTTCAGGTCAGCCCAACCTTCTAGGAAGGACTGATTTGGATTGCCCTCAACTCATCTGGAGAGTCTGGGGCCAGGTTAACATGGAGGGTGGGGAAGGTTGTCTCAGCTGTAGCTTACTGGAGAAAAAACTGCTATGTCTTTTGCTCACTTTCAGTGCGAGCTAGGGGGACAAGAACTGAATGGGATGCTGAGCTGTCTGTAAAGCAAACGTTGGCATTGATCAAGCTGTCACACTAATGTGTGTGGAAAGCTGGACTTGGGGCTGCCCAGCTGAATTTCTTTAACCAAACTATTATCTTTCAACAGCTACACAACAATACTGGTTTTATGCGTGTTTCTATGTAAGCAAAATGCATAGGACCATATTTCACCTGTTTATCAGTTGTGCATCCCTGTCTCAAATAACTTGCGCTCATTTCAAGCAAACTTGACATAGGAGTAGAAGAAGTTTCTAGGTATTTTTTTAGGTATTTGCCAGTTTGTTTGTTAGATGGGACATATACAACACAGAGCTACACAAAACATGATAGCTGGACAGGTTTTGATGGCTCATTTGCAAGATTATGCTGTTGCTGTTCACTCAGTATTACCTTCACTTTCCCATTCCTTACTGCTTTTAAAAGCAGTATGAAGAGCAGGAGCAGCTGCTGCCAGGAAAGGAAACTGCAGGAGCCGGAGGGACACACATGAGGGAGTGCAAAGATGCAGGCTTTCACTGCTAATGACCTTGGCTTCTAGCACATCCCACGATCAGCGTAACTGCTTCAAGAGCTGGAAGGCATGGGGGCTAAATCTGTGCATCCCATTTAGGGCTCAGGGAAAGGAAAAAAAATCTGCCCTGCTTAACAAACTCAGTGAAAAATCGATGATTTTTTCCTTAGGGTTATTGCAAGCTTATGAATGAAAAATACTTCTAGGAGTTGATTTATTTCTTAAAAAAAAAACAACAAAACCTGCCGTTCCATTGGTATTAGAGGGACACAGGCCAGTACTTGTTTTGTCTCCCCTTCTCCTCTGCTGCTTCACACACTCTTGTCCCCTTCTTCTCTGCTGCTTCACACACTCTTGCATGTGTCTTGCTCTATGTCATTACTGATGGAGTGTTGCTCTTGTTTTTACCACTCTGTAGGTGCAGCCCTTTTTCTTATGAGTGGTACGACAGAATGGTATACCTTGGTGTGGTTTCCTCTCCAACCACCTCCTAGTCAAGAGTAAGACCTGTTTAGGCAACTGGTGGTGTTTCTGTCTGCTATGTAGTAGCATTTGCAGCTATGCGTAAAACTTACTGGCTTCTTTGGAAACCTTGCCTGTCAGGTGGAAGATACTGCCAAAAATGGAGAGTTAGAGTAAATGAAAGAATTTCAGTTCTCAAAAAGTCCTGTCTGCCCTTTTGCAGTGACGACCTTCACGTAAACTCAGAAAAACTATTCATAGTCAATTTTGTTCTTTGGTACAGCTGCATACAAACTGTGTTGGAAAGCTACTAAATAAAAAGGACAGGTATCGATACTTCTTCTAACCGTGTTATCAGGCAACCATGGCAGTGGGGAGGCAGTGAGGAATCACACTCCAGGAACAACCTTGGGAGCTGCTCATGTCTGAGGCCAGTATGTAAAATTCCCTGTCATTTCACAGGATGCTCCTTCAGCGCCACATTTTTTCCTTTTCTCCCTATTGGTCTTTTATCGGCTCCCATTGCCTTTCCATTTTTCATTATTTCTGTTTTTCTCCTGCTTATCCTGCCTTTTTTTTTTTTGTTTCCATTTTCAAAGCTGGGATGCGAATCTGATAACTTCCCACTTGAACACTTGCCCCATGTATTTGAATGCATTAGGAATTACAAAAATTAAATGTGTCCTTTCTGTGATGCTTTTCATTTGGGTTCTTTCTGCAGATCCCCAAGGACGATGAACACTAAATGCAGTGTTGGCCAAACTTGAACATTTAGGTTCATTAAGAGACAATCAGAAATTGCCTATAAAGTTTTTTTTCCTAATAGAAATATCTCTGGGGGAAGGTTGTTGGGGAATGATGTTTCTTTAATGTGTTAAACATGTAACATGTACAAACTTAAGTACCGAGTACATTTGGGCAATTGATTACAGTAAAATACAATTCCTGCATGCTATTCTACACTCTGTGAATTATCCATTAATATTTAATTGGTTTTGTAGAGGAAATATGCAAAAGCATGAAAGCGATCATCAGTTGACTTCTCTCGAAGCTGAACTGTGCCGTTTACAAAACAATGGGGAAAAGAAAGTTCTTTTCCAACTAGAATATGATTATGATGTAAATAAGAGGCAAGTTTGTGAGCTAAATGAAGAGCAAGAACTTTACATACATCAGGAAACACCTACATTTAAAGCTTTTAATAGTGTTTTGGCTGAGACTAAGACTCTGCTTCCATTTCTAGCACTTGTGTAGAGCCATGATGATCACACTTGCCTATGCTGGGTGTTTCACTTTCAATAACAAAATTAAGGCAAGGGTTTTTTTTTCTGTTCTGGATTTTTTTTTTCCCTAATCATTCACAATTGATTCACCATTATGAACTTTTATGTACTTTATTGTTAGGATTTAACCAGCTAGAAAAATGTAGATAGCAACTGTGGTAAAGAGCAACTGCATTTCTCTTACAGGTGCAGGTGCTCTACAGTGTCCACAGTTGTGCTTTGGGTCACTGCACTGCTTGGACTCCATTTACACACCTCGCTTTCCTTGGGAAGGACATTTGGGGCATAAGCAGGGAAAGAACTGAGGTACACTCCAAGAGGTCAGAGGCCAGGTGTGTGGAGATTGTGGTAGGTCATACCCGTCCCTCAGTGTGGACACAGAGTACATTCAGAGTAGGTGCATTGATGCCAGCTGAGCCCAGTAAAGGATGCTGAAATAGCTACATCTTTCTGCCAGTTAAAGAGCTGAACCAGGAGGAGCCAAGAGCAAGGCACTCTCCTAGATGGAGTTCGCTTCATCTCATCCAAAAGACTCTCTGAGAGAAAAAGTGAAAAAAGAACTGAGAAAAAAGTAAAAAACCAGCCTTTGCATGACAGATAGCCTGGACTATGAGGAAGGTAAGTGAATGAGAGACTGAACTGTGGTCATTATCCACAGAATGAAACAAGCCTGGTATCTTTTGGTACCTGCTTTGGTGAAGAAGGGTTAGAGTTCATTCACTGTCTTGTTTCACACTGTACTCATTTCAACTGTCTCCAGCTGAGGCAAAGGATTTGAGTAATATGAATAGAGGCTTTTATCCTGACAGCAATTATACATGGGTTTAAAGTAGCTGTAAGTCTCTAATGGCCTTACAAAAAATTTTGTGCCGTATTCTATGTTACAGTAGCTGTTTTATAACAAGAGTATTCTATATATGCACAAGGTGTAAACCCTTTTTGATGTACACACAACTGTTTTTAAGAATCCCTGTTAAATAATACATAGACTTGTTTCAAAATAAAATCTTTGGTTTCTGTCTGAACATATTTTTGTAAGGGACAGAGGTTTTTTCCCCCTACTGTTCTTTTCCTTTGGCTTTAATTTAATTTGCTTTATTCAGACCTTAAGTCAAATAAGCCCCCTGATGGGGGTTTTAAGCACATCTTTAAATCTGGGAATTTAGAAGGGCACCTCTATTTGATATGGGGAGAGGTACACCTGCAAAGTTTCATCCTGAGTCATTCAAACCTACAGGCCTTACACTTGTGATCACACATATTTGCTAATTGTGCATACACCTATTGTTCCCTTTGATTTCAGAAGCTGAGGGAATTTTACATCTGAATATGCTGCTTGGGACTGAACTGGAGGAACCCAGCTTTTGGGAATGCTGCCCTTGGTTCACGTGAAGTTATCAAATGGTGAAACACAGGTGCTTTTACTCTCTTTTGTAGGTGTCACTGTAACATACTGATATCCCTCCCTTTTCTTGTAACAGCATCCTAACCATGCCTTTGAAAGACCTGAAGTCTTTTAGACGAGTGAGTTGTGTTTTTATAATGCCCAGGGAGCAATAGGTCTTGTTCTTCAACCAAAAGCAAAACCAAATTCCCCCTTGTAATTAAGGCTGAACACACATTCATTATTTCCACCCCTTCTGTGTTATAATATTATAATGCAAGTCATCACTGTGTGGTTAATAGTATTTCCCAAATGCAAATACTAGGATTTCCCAGCTCATCTTCCCTCAGCGCAGAAAGGCTGGGCTGTAGGCACCTCTCACTGGCCATAGTTACGTGGTGCAAAATGGCTTTTGCCAGCAACGCTGCAAACCTGCTTTGTCTCCTAGAGAAGCATTTTTGTAAGAGGTTTGATAAATTGTCTTGTCACACTTGGATTAGACTATTGATTTACCAACACCCTTTGTATGTTGACCCAAGAAAACACAGTGGATGCTATTTAGAATATTACAAACCCTCTGCCATATGCATGTTGTCTAGCCTACGCTTCAACCCTATCACCTTTCAGCAGATTGCTTTAGACAAGAGATCTCATGGGCAGGGAATCTGCAATGCATATAAGCTTACTTGCTCATTTAATACAACAGAGTCCTACACACTGACCTTGTCTATACCTTCCAGCTTGGCAGGGCTGTAACACCGCAAAGACCTGCAAATCCCTTTTTAACAAGGCTACCTGAACCCAATGGCCCAGGTCCAAATAGATGAAAACTTGAAGATGCCCAGCAGATCAGTTGCCTGTAGTGTTAAGGAGAAAATTGCCTGACGCTGCACATACTGGTGTCTGCTTACATGGTTCAATACCAACTCCTGCCATAATAGCATGTCTGTTGCCAGTTCCTAAAACACTATATATATTGTTATTTCATTAGTGAACAGTGCAAGGGTATTTTACATGGTAGATACAGAAGTGCAAATGTTTACCCAAGACGTTTCACGATTTGAACGAAAAAATCTATTCCATCAAAGTGGATTTTGTTTTTAATTGCTTGAAAGAGACAATGGTTTGGCTCTGGGATGGAGAGACTAGAAAAAGTCTCCAGGTAAATGAGAATGTCTCTTTATCTGTGTGACTGCACTGTGACATTAAAGGATGAAAAACTGTGTGAATGAAGAAGGTGTTTGGGCAGTGGGAAAGGAAGGTGTGGGGCTTCCCATATTCCCCTTGGCTTGTTTCTGCAGCTCTTTCCACGAGTCTAGGAAAGAGCAGAGGAGACCTGGATATGGAAACGCACATAGTAAGGACTGTGAGCACCTGAGCATAACGTGGCATGCTGATTCCTGCAGGAATTTTCTGGCTCACAATAGTGACCTTCTCTTAGCTGAGATCAACATTTTCAGTACCTTCAGAGTGAGCAGGGCTTGTACCATTGTAGTTGATATTTCTTGGCTTTTAAATTGTTTTCATAGCTGTCACACGAGCTGTTTCATGGCAGTTCTGTTGGTGGTGCTTAGCACCACCAGGCAATATTAAATTGGTTTAAAAAAATATTAAAGATATGCGCTCGGCCCTGGGGGGAAATAGATAATGAGTAAGCCTAAAAAGCAGTTCAGCAAAACTTTATCAATTAGGGGTTACAGTGTGATGGAAACCAAACCATACACCATTCCCACTTCGGCTTTACCCAGATCAGCAAAATTCAAGGTAGTGTCAGGTATAAATGCTTGAGCAAAAAGGCTTAACTTTTGTCCTGCCTGGGAACAGCTTGTGTATTACAAATAACACCAAGTTTTCTTTTGCCAGTGACAAAGGAGAAATGACATGGCAAACTATGGTAGTTGCATTTTAAAGCAATAGCTGAGTAACTTGGGAAAATTAGTAGTTATTTGTCTATCGTATGTGTATTTAAATACTTACAGGAATAGGAACCTCTAAACTGCACAAAATTTCCCACATAATTTATTTTTTTTTATGCTGGCTCGTGCATGATGCCACTCAGCTTCTATGACGTTAGGTCAAATGATGTAATATTGTAGGATGTGTTATTCCCTGGTACACTGTGCAATATAACAACCTCTTCAGCTTCCAAACAGAAAGAGACAAGTACTCTTGAAACCTGGATGTTTTGCTGCATTGTTACTTAAAGATTTGGAGTGCCTGTTGACATAGCAGTTAGTTGCATATTAACACTTCATGTAAAAATAATAAAGCACAAACCCCCACCACTCACAATGGATACAGTTAAAATTGTCACCCTTTAGTTTGCGTTCAGATAAATTAAAAAAACCAAACAACTGAAGTCCCTGTAGAATCACCGAAAATCTAAACCAAATAATTGCTTAAACCTCCCTCTGAAGCTCATGGAAAGCGTGCATCAATAGGCATGTCAAAGAGCGGGTTTCCAAACAAAAGTCTTGCCTAAGAAAGCTCTGCCTTTGAGCCTGATAGCTCCGGGGACTGACAGCGAGAGCTACTCAACTGCACTTATCTGCGAAGGCTGGAGGGGGAAAGTGGCAGATGTATAGACAAAGGTGGTGTCCTTTCTACAGCAGGCTGTGAAAAATGCAGGGTTATCACCAGCATCTTGGACAGCAAGAGCAGCAAAGGACAGAAAGTGAGTGTGAGAGTGGAAAATATGACACCTGTGTTTGCAGAAAGCCCCCCGGCAGGCAGGGATGGTTGTCCTGTGTGGTTGCCGTATCACTGCTGCTGATAGAAATACACGGCGTGTATCCCAGCCACACATAACTAAACCACCCAGATAAAAGGTATAGCAGGCAAGGCGTAGTTGGCGAATCCTGTTTCTCAGCTGTTTTGTAATATAACACATGCCCAGCATTGTTGCCTCTAGGCACGAGAAATGAAACTCAAGGATAAAAATCACCAACCTGTGACCATGTGAGATTAGAAACACTGCCCACAAATTACACCAAACATTACCAAAAGAAAAATAAAATCAGTCCATCAAACTGTTGCTGGGCAACTGGCAGATAACTCTCATCCTATAGAAGGGAATTATACTGCTCTTTTGTCCGCAGTTGCCAATATAATGATCTCTGAGCGGGCTCCACTCTGGCTTCAACCTTGCAAATTCTTTTCAGGCACAGATATCCTGTACACAAGGACAGATGGGGAGAGTACCAGTAATGAAAAACACTATCTGCTAAGTTTTCTGGAGACTAATGCAAAAGGATATTCAGAAGAGAAGTCTAATTAAAAGAGCTGCTTGCTGGCAAGTAGCTTTCTAGGTCCTTGCTGTTCCCTATTTAGGCAGAAAATAAAATATTTCCCGGTGTATGGTGGGGGAACTATCTCTCATGGAGAAGGCTGCTTTCCACCTGGATTTCATTCTGTGTTTTCAAGAATAGGACAGGATAAATTATTTGATCTTTGTAGGATGACTGCCAAACAAGAAATCTCCACCAAATTCTGAATTACTCATACTGTACTTCCCAGAATTGCTTGTGAAGTTTTCGGTAGTGATAATCTATGTCTCTGACTGAATGGATTACTTAAATATCCTTTGCAATGGAGAACACTATCAGGAGAAACAGGATTCCTTGTCTCAAAATATTCCTGACTTGGATGTTGAAGATATTTCCTAAAAAATCATAAAACTTTTCTTCAGACATGCCGAAAGAGTACACTTCCACCAGCCCTGTTCCTTTCTGGTTGAGAGGTCCTTATGGGTAATCTTGGATATTCACCAACCTTTCCCTCCCTAAGGAACTTAGAGATTCTAGTTTGTACAAGTTCTTTTTTCTTGTTTACTTCTATGTAATTTCTAGTGGTATTCAAAATAATTGCTCCTTATCATTAATTTTACAGGCAGTCCCTTTATCTCCTCATCTTACTTCTTGTACTGGTTTGAGTATTGGTTAGGTTTATGAATTTTTTATATCACTGGGATTTTTAGTGCATGTATTTTGCAAGTGTGTTCTCTTCCATCTTCCTTTCAGAACCTGATGTGAGAATAATGATAGGGTCCATTTATTGCATTTTACTTCCTGTGTCTCTATGTGAGTGACTGGAGCAACATCTGCTGTACCAGTGCCACCAACACTGTTCTGAAAGCTGTATGTCCACTATGGCTTGTCCAAGCAAGTATGAAGTCAAGGTTGGTATGGTTGAAGGGAACAGGCTAGACACTCGTGTTCTTGCATGAGATCAATGCACAGCCCTCAATGTGAACAGACAAGTTTTATACAGCTTCAGCTCTGGTCCTCTAGGAGTTTTTTTCCAGTTGCATTGGCAAACAGACCCTGCCACAAAACCATTTGGGTCATGCTCATACATCAGTTGTGACTAGTTTTGAACTCAGGCCTTTGCTATTTGAATGCTTCAACGTTAATCCAATTTTTACTTAAAAAAATATTAAAAAGAGAGAGAGAATGCAATTTGTTCATGATCATAATATAAATACAAATTTCACTGGGTCTCCTATGGGATGGGTTGGCTCAGGCAGACACAAACACACCAAAGAAGGTTAACACAGATCCCATGCTCCAGGCCTGCTGCTGCCCTTTGTGCAGTCACCCACAGCTGCAGTAATTGGATCTTTAGGTACAGGTTAATGGGATAATTAGCCAAACGAGATCAAACTTGTACACTGTGTAGAAATGGATGGTTGCTGTCTCACAGACACCTGTTGTATGCTACTAAGGCAACCTGCATTTCTTTTCAGTGGGCAATAAAGTAGTAGACGGATTGGATGTAGGCGATTCTGCCTGCTTGTGGTGGTGAGGACAGCTTCACTGGTATTGCATTTTAAAGAGCAAATAAAACAATTAGCAATTGTGGCTGGAAGCGTATTGGCAGGGAGGTCTTCCGCTCATCGCTCTCCTGAGGCAGGCCAAGCACTTAAGTCTCAACAGCTTCTATTCAAGGACGTTCCTAGGGAACCACACTGCCAAGAGAAAGGGCTGTCTGCTAAATTGTCCTTATACAGAGGACCCCGAAGACTCTTCATTTTTGGTAATTTTATAATAGAACTGAAATAGACAGTTTTGATAGCCCATGGAGCTTGCTTATTGACTTGCATTTCTCATAGTTCGTGGCTGACATGGATTTGACCCATGGCTTGCCTTGTTAGATTGAGAGGGAACAGGCATATGTTCAGACCTAAACAGTTCCAGGAATCTTTGCAGAGGAAAAGATTTTAAGTTTTAATTTGGGCGTCTAGAATGATCATGACTGTTTTTCATTCAGAGATTGCTTTTTACATCAGGTCCTAGTGACATGATTGAACTAATATTCTTATAAACGCGTTGGCAGAGACTGATGGATGAGGAAGCCCACAAAGCAATTTTTAACTCGTGCCAGAAACATATTTTGTGGTGGAGTTAGGATTGCCATCCCAGTCTTCAGACTTCTATTACTGACTCAAGAGGCCATCTTCTGCAAAGTCAGTGATTCATACAGAATGATTTGAAAGGAATGTGTTTGAATGAGCTTCCTGTGTATTTGTCACAGCTTATGGCTTTTTAATAGTAAATCATTATTATTGTGAATTATTAAGACCAGAATCCTCCATAAATCTTTTCAAACTGATCTCTATTTATAACCTGGGGAGGAACCTGGTCATTGTTTTTGTTCTTTCCATTGTTGATTCATGGATTATTATTAGATAGAGTTTAAAAATTTAAAGTGGTGTAGGAGAAGACTTTGTTCACAAACTCATGATATTTTGTCAGTGTGGGTTTGGTTTTTTTTTTGCCATTACAAAGGGCCTGCTTAGTTTACACTGCAGGCTCCACTATGGAGCCCAGAGACCTACTAACATCAGTGTAGACTTCCACCCCAGAGAACGCAGTCTGACAGGCAGCAGATGATGCCATTGCAGCATGTTCAGCTGGCTGTAAATCAGCTGAGGAAGAAGGGGGTAAGCTCGCTGACATCGAGTCTATCACAGTTGCAGGCAGCCTGCCTCCCGTACAAACTAACTTGAAAGTAGATCAAACATCTTCACCCTGCGCTACAGCCACATTTGAGACAACAGTGGAGGCAGACAAGGTCTGTTTTTCCCCATTTGCTGCAATTAGAAACACTAGTTGTCAATGAAGGTAGAAATCATGTGATGTATATGCGGATAAAACCCCTGAAGTTTAGCAAGTAATTTTGAGCTCACAACATACATACGGACTTTTCTTCCTTGCAAGCTCAGTAAAAACATGGATATGTGAGGGTATATAGAAAGAAAAGATGAAATGAACCCTTATGAAAACTTAAAAAAAAAAAATTAAAAAAAAGGGGGGTGTTGTGTTCACTTCCAGTAACAGACTGTGGTTTCTAGTCAGCTGGCTCACTGGAGAGTTGGGGCTGAAAGCTGTTTTTTTCTTAACTGGTTCAGCCTTTCCTATACGTGACCAGCATGGATCCTGAACCTGCAAGATACTGATAAATCTATAGGAGGCAAAGGCATTCATCATCTCATAGAAAACGCTCATTGTCTAGTAGCATGAGGCCATGATGTTTTTACAGTCTTCTAAATTGGTGAAAGCATTAATTACACTGAATAATGGTAACCCTGGTATCTTGGCAGACATCTGAAACCTTGGATAATTATAGATTCTGCTAAACAAATCTTAGTTCTTCTCTGAATTTTGATTTTAGGGGACAGAAATAGTTTTCAGATAACCCAGTGCCTGAGAAATCAGAATGCGAAGAACTTGAGTTTTACTTCCACTGATAGATAGGAATAAAAGAGTTTTTCTAACCAATTCTGATGAGATCATGTATTTCTCCTGAGGAGATGGAAAGCATTGAAAAATCAGTGCAAACCAAACCAACTGAGAAAACACACTTTTAGCAAAGGAACACAACATAATGGAACATGAAATTAAAAGAAAAAAAATGGAATCAGTCTTGATGAGGATTGGAAAATCTACATGTCAGCAAAAATAAACTTGTTACTTAATAAGGTTAATAATAGATAAAGTCCCCTAAAGATAAATTGTTATCACAGTTGACGACCATTTTATTAAAATGTTAGTGGCCTGAGGCAAAAGCAAACTGTTCCCTTAATCTGCCAGAAGAACTGCTTTCTCAGGAATTATATACGCCAGAGCACTCGGGATCTGAGCAAACTGTAATAAGCATGTTTGAAAATTGGAGCATCCACAGCTTGTGAGTTTGTGACTAAAAGGATCTCACATGTCTCAAAATGGCTGTGCCCTTTTAAGCTAAACGCAACTTTCACTCGTATTTTCAAATGAAAAATCTGTGGCAATCAATTGCTGCAGTCAAAACCACCAAGGTGTCAGTGAATGAAGGAAGGATTTTTTTTGTCTTTGCCTTATTTCATACTGACTGTGAAAATGGTATAGCTTAATAAGGACAATTGGTTTAGTAGCAAACAGAATGAAAATATGTTTTCATCAGCACCTCTTAAGCATGGCCAGATTATGAAGCAACCTGGCAAGTAGGCTAAGCATTCGGTGAATTGTGATAGATTGCAGTATGATTGCGGATGAGAATACCAACAAAAAAGCCTCCACAAGATTTGATGAAAACTCATCCCATACAGAGAGACTTCTTTCTACAAGCACAATATCAGCTCAAAACACAACAGAGCTGATTAAGTCAAGTTCACGTCCCATATTTCCTTGTGACATATGAAATGCATTTCCCTCAAAGCCCTTGGACACCTGAGCAATGAGAAAGGAAAGGTAAGCAGAAAGTATTTGTGAGGCCAAATACTGGATTTCTACTCAATGTATCTCAATGGCAAAGGTACAAAAAAATGCATAAAACCTATGCTAGAAATACATGCCTAACATCCAAATCTCCTCTGCCAAAGTTTGCGTGAAATAAAAGGGAATGAGTAAGACTAAACTAGTTTAGCACAGCCAATGCTGTTTCCATCTTGGATGAGGGAGGTTTATCCTGATTCCCAAGTGGTTCCAGGGTGGGGGATACACGAATAGATGACAGTCTGATGTAGCTCCACCACTGAAGCTGGCTCATGTGCGCAGCAGACATTCAGACTCCCCTAGGTCTGGTTTGGGGAGGAATATTACCAAACCTTCCCTCCTTCCCCATTTTACCTGGGGTCCATGACAAAGATGGTGTAAGTTTTGCCAAAGGCTTTTGGAGGAGGGGTGCTGAGAGCAGCCCTGTGTTGGGCCAGAGCCAAGAGGGACTCTGGGAAGAGGTCACTGTGACCCAGAAGGCATTGCCCATGGGTGCAGTGTTTGTGCACGCTCTGAGTCCCCTTGCAAGATAACACAAGGGGTTATATCATCTTCTTTTCAGTAGCATTTATTCTTATTTTAACCAGCCTTCATAGGCATAACCTATGTGCATTTTTTAACATGAATTTACCACTTCCACTGAAAGTTCAACTCTGTTAAGTGAAGCTTCCTCCTATCCCTTGACTTATAAAACAAAAACCAAAGGTTTCATGGAGGTATATCTGATCACAGTATTTTGGGGAGACACTTTATGTGCTTTTTGTGGAATTTTCTGTGTCAGTTGAATCAGAGAATGGATACAGATGTTTTGGTGCAGAGATATAAAAATAGAGTAGTAAGATAGTAATCTTTTCTCTTTGTCACACGTATGGACTCTATTAGTGGCTGTTTTCTTGACCAACTATTAGCCTTCCTCTATAGAAACTGCAGCTTTCTGCGCCCAATTTATTTAACTACCTTGGAACACCTGCAGTTTATTAGTCATTTTCTTCCACATCAGACATCAGTCTTCCTCAAAAACTAGGAGATGGTCAAGTATTAATCACTAATAATGCTCTCATTCAATATTGGTATATTACAATTAGGAGTAGTATTCTCACCTCTGAGATAACTTTTCTTTGATGTAAAAATTACCACCTAACTTGTGTAGTTAAGAAACCCAAAGCAGCAAAAAAGTCTGTGGGTATTTCTGCATAGTGAAATGAGTGGTGGACTCAAAACATCTTCCTACCTGCAATGATGGCACTTCATGCACCTGAGGTTTGTGCTTTTGTGCTGTGTGTGGGAGAGGTGAAGTGCAGGATGTCTACTCACAGACCAGCCTGTTGGACACTCAGCTGTGCCTGACTTGCCCGCGCTGCATCAAGATACGTGGTCTAAGCCAGAGCCCTACATATGTTCTCTCCCATCAGAAGGTGATAGAATAAACTTTTTCTGTGTATCTGTCCTCTTTCTTCCTTGTTTATTCTTTTTCTTTTCCTCAGAGCCGCCTGGAATGTGTGTTGCCTGTTGAGGCAGTGAATGCAAGGCTGGCCTGTGCGTGGGAGGCTGGAAGACAGCAGGTAAGCAGTATCATCCTCCTTTACAGAAACCACATAAGATGCTACCTTTTTCAGACCAATGTAGCTATTGCTTTGAATCAAGACACAAAGGCCAGGACACAGAATTAATCAAGCACTGCACAAATTTTAACAAGTAAGTTCACATTTCTCCTGGTAGAAAAGCCTTTTACCACTTTCCCCCTCTTTTCTGGTGACTGATTTGTAACATTGCAAGAAATTCGAAAGTGGTAGTGTTTGGTGCTAAGTGGAGTGAGGAGGTTCGTAAACTACTACATGGTTTTATTAGACTGCATTTTATTAGCATCCAACACCTGAAAGTTCTTGTTTGATAGTCTCAAACTCACCTTCACTGAAGATGAAGTCAAACCTCTGAGTTTGTTGAGGGTTTGTGTTGTTTTGGGGGTTTTTGGTTCTATTTTGATTTTGACTCCAGCATGAAGATGACCTCGTTTTTGTGTTCATGCGTGTTTGCATATGTGTGTGCTGCTCATGCTTTTATTAATTGAAGTAGGAAACTTCAGACAGAGAAGTGCTGCCTTTTCAGAAGTTATGCTGTAATTGGGTCAATTCTTTAGTGACCAATACAGAAAGATATCCCTCACTTCTAAATTCCCTAACTTTGAGTGTTTAAAAGGAGCCGTTTCTCTTTACCTGCATTGTAGTGTCAAGAAACACAGTGCAGCAACACATCCCGTCATTTGGTACTTTTCTGTAAACGGATGGGCAGATAAGGCTGACACTGTCAACAGCAGCATATAGAAAAGGTGTTGGATGGCAGAATTTTGGGGGTTCCTCCCCAGAAAGCTCTGCGGTGAGTCTGATGTGTGGTGTCTGCCTGGTGAGAAGGGATGCAGCAACGCGGCTGGCGTTGGCAGCCACAAAAGCCCTTGGAGGGATGTCAGAGACTGTCGACCATGCAGTCCATGGGGCTGGCCAGCCATCTCTCCCAGAAGATGACAATCTCTTACCTACGAGTGCCAAGTTGGGGATGACACAGACAGATTTCTTGCAGAGCTTGGGAGGAGCACTGTGCTTGTGCAGGATATAGAGCTGTCAAACCAGAGCTCTCTCAAGCCCAGCCAGCTCAAGCTCTAGTGAGTGAACATGTGTTGGTCTGTGCGCATCCCAGAGTGTCCAGAAAGGCTTAGTGATGGGAATTAATGGCTTCCATTATAGCACTCTGACTTCCCTGTGTAGGCAAACCCTCAAAAGCCACATTAACCCGAGATTAGACAGTAATTTGAACTCTCTGGCAAAGGTACTCCATAAATAAATGCAGAAAATCTCTGTGATGAGCAGTAACAGTGCATATAAAATAAAATAACAGCAGGACTAGGGAATAGGAATGGCACATCTTTCCTTCCAAATTGAATTGTTCACTTCACTGTGAGAAGGAATAATTATCATGTTTATTGTGTTTGGCTCAATTAGACTGAAATCTTAGGCCAGGAACCTTTCTTTTTACATTTCTGTAAATGTTGCACATGTATGGCTGTGTCAGCATTGATTTTGCTGTCATGAAGTTACCACAGCTGTCTGCCTGGACTGGAACATGAAAACCAGAACTAATTTTCAAAGTCTCTCTTTTTCTAGTTTTAATCATCTAAATTTTCTAGTAAACTGGAAGAACAGAGAGCAAGCCTCTTGTATTTTTTCTATGGAGTATTGCCCTTGAATACACTAGGGACAGAACCTATTGCAACAAAATGCATTAAGATCACACATTCAGGGGGATTACAAAATATATGTGACTCTCATCAAGTGATGTATATATATGACTGACACATAGCATTATGAGTGGGAGACAGTGAATTTTGTAGTGGAGCCCAATGTCTTATACTGGGGAGAGGAATGCAGAAAATAAGTACCTGATTTAGAGAGCAAAGATAGAGAAACTCTGCGTGAGACTATGTGTAGTAGTCTCCTACTAATTTTTGTGGCAGGACACATGTTTTTAAGAACTACACAGTTGAACACTGAAAAAGAGGCAATCTCAAAGACATCTTTCTTCAAGCTCCACTTGTAGAAATGTGGTCTCGCAGAGGGAGATGGCCAGGATCAAATATGCAAGAGAAGGAGGCTTGACCACTCCTACAGGTCTGAAAAGTCTTTGAGGGAGAGAGTCGGTATATATTTGTGTGGGATCAGTCAGGAGTCTCTTAACTGTGACTATTTCAATGCTGGCTACATCGGTGGCTGGGAATTTTATGAGCATCAGAATGACCTGGCAAATTATCTGTTCCACTTCTGCATTAAACCTTTTTCAGTTGGGGAGGCATCTAATTCCGTGGTTACTACAAGTGATTGGGAAGGGCAAATAGAAGAAACTAAATCTACATTTCTAGAAATTGATTTAGGTCAATTTCCTCTGTTTCTTTGAAATTCCTTTTCTATATAGGAGCATAGAAAACTACAGATTAAAAACTTGTAAATAATGCAATGTGAAAAGTGTGGGGAAAATGCAATGGGAAAAATTCTGGGAAAAGTCAGACTCTACCTTAGAGAGACATCAGAGATCAAATCTTTGGCAGAGAACAAGTCTATCGAGGAATAGATTAGAGATAAAATGATAGGTGTTGTCTTTCAAAATTTTCATTTAGGGTGCTTGACGCTAGAAAACATTTCTATATACAGTCAGAGATTGGACCAAAATCACAGCTGACGTGTATGTGGGACAGGTTTTGGATTGGAAAAACAGTACGGAAATGCTTGTCTGACTAGTGAATGTAATAAGAAAAGGAATGCAAATAAAACTTTGTTATGCTATTGTGAGAAGCTGAGGTGAACCAGAATACCTGACAGAAGAAGAGTATGTGAAGAAAATTGTCATCTTTCAAATCCATTTGAGTTGTGGAATAAGGTGACCACAACGCCTGTCTGTTAGCTCAATTTGTCTTAACATATGGAAGGGGGAGAGGAGCAGCACAGAGAAGAGCTATATTAAAAAGACAGTGTTTGGGGTTTTGCTAAGACTGTAGCTAGGACTTAAAGTCTAGCCTGAACCATAGGAAAAGTCCAGTCCAGACCTAGTGCCCTGCCCTAGGTGTCTGCAGCACACAGGACAAGGACACACAAAATGTGGAGGTCAGTGTCTAAGGTTCTTAACATTTGGTCTGGTTTGCTTAAATAACACTTTCAAGAAATATACATGTTTTTAAAAGATGCAAGAAGTAAAAACAAATCCCATTTTTTCCCAACTGATGTACAATTTCAGCATCCAACTTCACTTTTGGTTGCTCCAGGACCTGCTGTTTTTCTCTGCATCACCATGTGGTATTGCTCTCTAAACACAACTTGTGCCGCTCCTCCTATTCTGAGCATTGCTGCTTTAAAGAAAACTGTGCTGCACATCTTTGTGCAGACACAAAGGTAAATTCTAAGAAAGGACTAATCACTTCAAGAAGCCAGCAGAAGACTCCACACTGCCAGGAGTAGTGCTGCATCATTTCAGTAGTGCAGAGTTGGGTGAAGTTTAAAGGCAGAGCGATTCCATGCCATCCCCGGTGCCGGCATGTAGGGAGTTCTTGGCAGCTTAGATGGTGGGTCATAAATTCTCCTTCACTAGTTTGGGGGCTTGATTATTCTTTTGTGCTCTGCTGGAAACATTACTTATGAGAATTGGGGCATTTTAATTTGGCTGTGCTACCACTTTATTAATATTTGAATATCTCACTGTTTTGTGTCTTGGCACAATGGGATCCACAAAAAGAGGCTAAAAGAGAAAAAGCTCCCCTCCCTGGCACCACATTCCTGCCCTTTTATTTTTAATTACTTTGAATTATTTTTGGAACTTTTTATGCCATTTTGAGAATACAAATTAAGTTTTGACTGTAAGAAAGAATACTATAGAAAGCAAGCAAATGTGGCCTTACAGGTTCATCCAGAGCCTGCATCAAACAGGCAAGGGACAGACACTTGCCAATTTATCCATTATATCCTGGCATAACAATGATCCATTAGCCTGAGCAAGGCCTGTGTGAACTGTATGCACATTTGGCTAAACCCACTCAGTTTATTTAGCCTCTGGTGTGCTCTGGATTAAAGCAGGCACTCATTAGAGAATAGCATTTCTTCCACAAATGCTGTTTTCCATCATCTGAAAGAAGTGACAGAGCTTTTCAAAAGCCTTCGGTATTTAAGAACAAATGCTCCCTTCTTGTAACTGTTCATCCAAGATTCAATAGGTTTTAACAGTTAGCATTTCTAAAAGCGAAAGTTGATCTTGAGGCTAAAGGAAGATGGCCAGAATCGTGGAAGATGGAGCACCTTCAACTGGTAAGATCCCCAAGTTACCTTGTGCCCCGGGATAATTCTGTCCTATGTTTTTCCAGGAGGATTCAATCACCAAATCAGAGGTTAGAAGGAAAAGGCATCCTGGAATAGTCAGTAATTGTCTGATTGTCAAATACAGGGGGCCTGATTCTTAGTGGCACTGCAGCATCTGAACACCAATTATGGAAAGAGCTTTAGAACAGCCATTTTAGTCCATTTCAGGCATTCAGACTTCAGACAACTTTCCAGGAGAAGAAGGAAACTACTGTATGTGCCAGGGCAATATAGTATTTACTTTCTTAAAATCACATTGGTGTATTTTTAGCAGATTCACTGGGAGAACTATTACTCATTATTGTAAGGGCTTTTAAGTTCAACATGTATCTTTCAGTAAACAAAAACCCCCACGGGGTTAAACCCTGAATCTAATTAAAATTAATGCAAGTCCTCACATTTTTTCCCACTGGTTCATGATCTTTGGCTGGAGAAAATGACAAGTTCAGATGAACTTTGCTGCCCTACGCAGAAGTTGAATTAATAATTTTATGATGAGTATGTAAAAATGAATCCAGATACAATTCTTTTATCCTGAACTGCCAGTTCTATTGGTATCTAACAATGAATTAATTCACAGATTAATTTAGAAAAGTTCAGTGTTGAGAAGATTTCCATTTACTTTTATATTTCACTATGAGTTTCAGCCATTTGCCATCAATTGTTCTGTGGCATGTGCAGAACCTACCTGCTTTTGGAGTTATATACTTTGCAGATTTAGACATAAATAAGAATGCCGAATAAAAGCAGGAATGAATTTTAAAAAACTGTTCCCTGGGACATAACTGATTTTATACTTTCCTTCAATTTTTGGAGCACAAAATCTGCAAACTGTGTACCACATATTTTACTGTGGGAGGATAAAGCCACAAAAAAGGGCCCGAGAAACATGTCTTGCCTATACACAACTTTGTCACAAATCAGTGTAATTCATTCTTTCAGATGGATCCCAGGACTGTGCTTTCTGATAGTAAAGAGCAACCAGGTGCAGCCTCTGTCTCCATCCCTGAGGAATTATTAGGCAATAGGATATGAGACAGTTGAGGTAGCAGGGTCAAGGCCAGGGCTAAATGACGGAGCTACATACCAATTAGCAACCAGGCTGCTTAAAACTCATTGGCTCATAGTACCAGACTTTAAACTCTTATAATGGGAAAAGACCCAATAAATCTTACGATATTATTTCATATTGGTTTGAGGAAGGATATTCATTCAATATTCTTGGCTCATACACGAAGACATTTCTTGCTATAAAAAAAGAGAATCTATTGCTGTTAGACAGATATAAAAGAGAATATATGTTGACATAAAAAAAAAAAATTAACAAAAGGCACAATATCCAGAAATTAAAAATTTCCTTATTCCTCCTCCTCCAAAACAAAGGCACAAATTTATGCATTCTAAACCCTACCAGGCATAGGATGAAGATTTTCCATAGGCTTTCAGAAGTGGCAGATAATAGCAAGTGGCAGTACTGGGGAAACAGGTGGCAGGCAGCCCAGCTGACTCTCCTTATCTATAAAGACTCTTTGAGAAAGGTTTAGTTTTCTTTGAATTTGAATGTGTGCAGAGGGGCCTGGGAGGAACAACAGGTAGGAGGCTACATGAGCTGCACCAGCAGCAGCCTCCCAACACAAACCTGGAGAGAGCTTGGGGCAGCACAGAGGATGCTGCTGTCAGCACCTCAGCTGCTCTCAGCCAATGCCCTAGACAAAGTCCGTGTGAGACCTCGTGTGATGAATGAAAATGAGAACTTTGAATCTGGGAGCAAAGAAAACAGTGCAGAGGACAAAATACATGCATAACCTCTCAGACACACCTCGCCTAACCATGGCCAGTTCAGGGAGAGAAAGGTACTGGCAAAGGGCATCTCTTCCCATCTGACATTTGTATAGCTTTCTAGTGATGACTGTCTCTTTCCCTTCCTCCCAAGTCAGTGAAAGAGTTCAGGGCCTACAGGTAGGTGGGATGAGTTCAGGCCATCATGCTCTTGGTGCCTGCAGGGCTAAAAGGCTTTCTGAAATGTTGCATCTGGTGTGGTGTATCTAAGAGAGCAGAATGGTGAGAACATCTCCTGGTTGCTGCTGCTGCTTCTTCCCATCCCTCCACATTCAGAAATGGACAAGAGTCTGATGGGAGCAGATCTGCATGGACACAACAGGCTTGTTTTGAGCACAGTCCCTAAGCTGAGAGATCTTTTGCTCTTTCTTCCCCAGGTTACTTCCACCTATCTGCCTAACCTCACCTCTGGCTGCTCCACATGAAATCAGCCCTCCAGCATCCAAGCCTGGGATCCAGCCAGCGTTGGCAGCAGTCTGTCCCAGGTACGTAGGAGTTGTAGGCTGTGCTTTGGTGCTTTATTTCTTCTGCTGTGCACTGAACAGAAAGGGAACCAGACCCCTGTTACCGCTGGGAGAGACAACTCATCAGTCTTCTCAACCTGCTTAGTCCCCTCAGAGGGAAGAGGATGGGGCTGCTGAAAGGCAATGTCATCTATTCCTGCCATGTCAGCAACACTTCATAGTATCAGAGGCAGCTGACGGATCGCAAAGGAGAGTAGTAACTCTATTAACCACTTCTCCTGTGTTGAGCTGCTTTAGTAGAAATCTGAATAACTGGCTTGTCCCCTGGGTTTATTGGACGTGGTTTGTTTTGCAAGTGGGGAAACAATTGTGAGTTTCATGCCTGGATGAGCTAACGTGTTTACACAACACTGCTGATGCAGCAGAAACAGGATACAATATGTGTCAAATATTGCTTGGGCTGCAGGCGAAATAACTGTTTGAGCTGAAAGGCAGTGCTTAGTGCAGGACTCCTTTTGCCAGAGGCAGCTGTTGGGTACGTGTGAGGGAGCAGGGAGGGGAGCAGGGCTCAGTGATCAAATCTCTCTTTGCGTTGCAGTTCCCAGAATGACTTTTCCAAGGCTGCTACTGCTGTTCTCCTGAGAATGTATAATAACTATTCCCATCAATTAATTTGTTTAAAGTGGAACTTGAATGGTGCATAGACCTCAGCTTCACCCTTAGGATCTGACTCACAGCCACCTGAAGGCAGTGTGAGTTTTTTCACTGACTTTGGTGCGAGGCTTGTTTCTTATTTTAGATTTCGAGGAGATAGATTCGCACAGGCTAATTTCCTTATCGGGATGTCTGCACAGAAAGGAGAGAGGGAGCTTCTCTCTTTCTGACAGACAATAATGCAGAGCACAGAAAAATGGGCATTTCAAATGATTGGCTTAAAAGAGCTATCCTATAATGGCAGCACAATTACAAGCCTGCAGGGAAAATTTCTGGGCCTTTGTATACAAAGGAGCAAAGAAGAACACAAAAAGGTTTTACTGAGTTACAGTGCCAGGGTTTCAGTTACCAGTTGTCTGAAAGCCAGTGAAAGGGCTTAACTAAAGATATTTCCATCACTGAGCCTGTGTACAAAATGGGTGGACAAGGAAGAGCAGTGCAGGAGGCAGAATGGGAAAGGAGAAGGGGATAGGATATGAGGGCAACCTGCTGTGAACATGATTCGCCACAGAAAGTGGCCAGAGCCATGAGGAAGTGAGAGACTTTATGGACAGATAGGGGTTGATGCTCTCCAAATAAATGAAGATTTTAAAAAAGGAAAAGAAAGGGAAAGAGAGAGAGAGAAATCAGCTGCCAAGGAGTGCTGGGGCCAGAAAAAACAACAAAGCCCTATTTTTAATGTAACTTTTTTTTTTTTCTGCCAGTAAAAAAATCAAATGATAAAATGGGCTAGAGAAAGGAAGCAATTGGGAATGGCTGAAGAGGATTCCCAGCTGTGCTTGCAATCAGTGCAATTCATGACTCACAACATGCTGGCCACATCACTTCCCAGGAGCAACATATTCTCATGAACAAGCAAAACAAGTCAGAGACAATCTTTAAAGGCTTTTTGGATCATTCATGTTTTAGTTGTGAAATCGCCCATGAAGCAGCTTGCCGGCTTTGAGGGTCAGAGTAATTTGAGGATTGGTCAGCTTTCCTTTTCTTTCCGCTTCAGCTGCCACCCCATCCACCAGCCCTTGGTGACACAGCGAGGACATCCATTTCTTTCCATCTTCTGACTGAAAGTAAGAGCTGAAAATGAAACTGGTTTGCTGGCTTTCAAGCAGTTCTTGTCCTACCAGTTTCCCATAAGGACCTTCTGCCACCCTGCAAAGAGTGGGGGAAAAAAAAAAAAAGCATCTGAAAATAATATTTATATCTTTACATGAAACCAAATGTCTCAGAATTGACTGCCTGTATCTAAGTCTTCCTATTTCTCTCCTGGCTGGTAAGTAAATAATCTGATTCAAGTGATAACATGGTAGGTCCCTCCACATCTCAGCTTCAATTCAGCTGGGTCAGGCTGCTGTTTTTACTGAGTAACATTTTTAAAATAGAATTGTGCACTTGTTCTACCACACAGTGAAATGTTTAGCAATATATATAATTAGCATGTAACTACACTGCTAAAATAAAGAAGAAACATTTAGCGCTGCTGTAACCTTGAGTTTTTCCTGTGGTTGGTGTTTATTTACTTATTTTCAGGGTTGAGCAATTTCTTGGTTTTTTACTCATTTCAGAAGTCTCCCCACTGATTAAAGGTTACACATCCCATTTATAATAGTGATGCACATCACTGTTAGGGTCAGGGCCTAGCTAGAGGTCCAAGCTTCTGTGAAGGGCTTTTCCTGTTACTGGAGTTTTCTTACCTGGTTGTGACATCTGCCCTGTGCTGGAGTTCTCTGTGCAGAGGTTGCAGCTACACCCATGTGCAGTGCATAAGCACTATTCCCCAGGGAACTGCAACCTTTTCAAACCGGTCAGTGCTCTGAATCTGAATCCTAAGCCAAAATGTTGAAATTTCCAAGGGAACAAATGCTGTGAAAATAACAAATAGGAAACATCAAAGCATTTTGTTTCTACTTGATTGAGACACTGAATATTTTTTTTATAACCTAATTATTTTTTTAAATATTGGAGCAGAATACATACTTGATATATACACTGTACATATCAAGTATATAAACTATGTTGTATTTTCAATGAATAAGGGAAGTATCATATACTATGCACTAGAAGAATAAAATAGTATCAAAATGAAATATTTTTATAGTCTTGGAACAATGTGTTATATCGTAACTGAAACAATCCCCAACCATGAGAATTTCAGAATGTTTTCAACACTTTTCTTTTGGAAATGTAACTGGGTTTTGTTTGGAATTTTTTTTTAACAACATGCATTCTTTGACGGAAGAGCATGTCCCTGATGTCCATCTAACCGGATCAGTTATTAGTGCATCTTAGAGGAAAGCAACTTACGAGCCTTAATGGAGAGGAGAGGAGTTCTTTTAGAAAAAAAAAAAAAAAAAATCAGCTGTAAGGATATAAAATATACAGGCAAGTTACCGTGTTTCCATATTATTATAGTAAGCCAGGTGGTAAAAAACCCAAAGTGTCCATTATTTTATGCACCATGGCTGATTCACATCTTTTAAATACATGCTGTAAAAATATGAAGCCAATGGGCCAGTTAAGTCCAGGGATCTCTGCTCCAGAATGGATTTGATGTGTATAAAAGAGGTGGCAAGGCCTCGTATTGGCCTTATATTGCAGTAATTAGTAAAAATTCTAGAAATAATGCTATAAAGCTGTTTTAACTTGAACAGAATCACTGACGTTAACTTCTGCCTAAGACGACCTCTTGGGGCCAATAGGTCTCTGATTGTCCTGCCCTCTTTCGGGACATTGGCTTTGCAGATTGTCCTGGACTTTGTCTCAGATTTCTAACAAGTAAAGCATGAGAGCTGAATTTCAGAGTGAAAACAAGTGTGAAACTTGAGAGTTTTTTCGCTTTTCCTTTAGGATGTAATTTTTAAGGAGGAGAGCATTTCAAAGTTGCTAGTAAATTCAGACTTTAGCACATCAGTAAACAGATCTTCCGGTTTTGGCCTAAAATGGAGTCCTAAAATTGTGGATCAGAGGAATATGATAGCACTGTTTTGTCCTTGCAAAGGCCAGTTTCACCACACATGAATCACATCTTCAAGACACTCACCTTCTCTTGACAGACCCCCTCCATCCATCCCAGCAAGCAAAAGACCCAATCACGATAACAAAAAAAAATAGTTTTTCTGTTGCTGAGATATTTAATTACAAAATCCATGAGGTATTGACAGATCTATTGCTTCTTCTCTTTAAACTTCTTGCTAGACAAGATTTGACTGGTTTTGTTTAGTCTAGCCAGCAGAGGCTCCAGTATTTGGCTACCTGAAATAACTCTCAGAGCAGCATTTATCTGTGAATAGTTTGGAAATTTGAGGAAACTGTGAATCACAGTAGTAAGACGTTGAACTACAAGAGAAACAAGGAAATAAAGTTTCCATTTTCAGCATGAGAAGGGGGATGTCTTAACCTAGCAATATTTATGGGCTGGTGAAAAGCTTTATGTTACGGTGGTCATACGTTCCTTAAATGTCAAGTCACAATCAGTAACGTTGCTGAAATTTGACCCTGTTGGACATGGTGTGGGAGAATTGGATGCTCTCCAGGTTATCGGTTGAAAGGCAAGGAACAGCAAGTAACTGATGAGAAGCTATCAATAAACTCTCAGTATCGTTTTGAGTTCGATTTCAAGTAATTGCTAGACATCTGAGATTGAGTCTGACAAACGTGAAGAGGGCGAATGTTGGTTCCTGGTTATGAAAAGTGGGCTTCTTGTTCAAAATACTACAATGGAACCTAATACTGAAATGTCTTTCCCCTCAAAATCAAGTTGCTCTATGAGCATAGGTATAAGTGAAGCCTGTGTTTTTATGCATTTCTGCCCTCTGTCCTTACAGCCATCTCCTGTGGAAACCCATTTGTCCTTCCCTCTTCCTCCTCTCCTCCCCAGCAGCTCTTATTTCTCCCTCGTATCCTCTGTTCACTGCATAAAGCATCATTGTACCCCCTATTTTTCACTCCAGAGTTCACCAAAAATTCCAGGTCAGGGTTGGCTTTTCCTTTTTTCCTTTTTTTTTTTTTTTTTGTTTGTTTGTGTGTGTCTTCTCTGAGTTAATGATAGAAATTATGCTGGCACAAAATATGTCATCTCATTTGTTTTTGAAGTACATTCTCCATGGAAGTGCCAGCTCTCTTCACAAAATTGGGACTTACTTGACATGCTAAGTTAAAGCAAATGTTTAAATGGTACATTTTGCCTCTCCGTTGTCGGCAGGTTAGATGCATATGGGGAATTACAGTAGCAAGATTGAGAAAGGATTACTTGTTAGGCTGCTTTTAACATAATTATCTGTGATCATGAGTTGGAACTCCCTTTTTTTATATTATTTAACACTCTCTGCAAAATAATTTGTCATAAGTTTCTTCAGTGATGCATAATTCAGGAAATGAATCTGTAAAAGAAATGTCTTCCCCCATTCTCATACTGTTACCTAGGAACTTGCCAGAACGCAAACTTCTCGCAGAAATACTATTGAGTGTATAATAGCACCAAAATCATTGAAGGAAATTACAGCCTTCAGGAGGCTTTCACTGCCCACACAGAGCTCCACATCATTTTTTCAGCTGAGTTCTCTTCTACTTTGACTGTGTATTTCAGGAGGAGTATTCAGAAGCTCCCTTACTACAATTGCGTCCTGACCATCATGTAGAAACATGATGGCGTTTTTTAATCTCCTTGGTCAAAACCTCAGGAAGACAAGTAATAATATAAAATTAGAGATGTATTTGGAATCTGCTTTTTCTTTTCTTTTTCTTTTTTTTTTTTTTTCCAGTTTTTCCCTCTTTGGGATGATTCTTCTTACCTTTAGTCCATGGCTTGAATTAGGGCTAAACTCCTGGAGATAACACACCTTGATTTTAGCAAGGGTTTGTGATCTATAAAGTGCGTATTTGTCTCTGAAATGAAATGGTTCATTTGAGGGTGAGTTTTCTTGAATTTTACGAAGTACTACAGCTTTTTTTTTTTTAAAAAGCATTTTAGAAAGCTTCACTGTGGAACAGGGAGCCAAGTCTAACTGGACTTAACCTTGCTGTGATGGGTAGAGCTGATGCTATGGCTGTCTGATACTGCAGTAATGTGACTTATGATTCCAAGTAATCTTTCTAACTTTCTGCAAGTCCCTGCATGTGCTTCTCATCCCACCCCCAGAATTCCTGCGCTTGTGTTTCTTTGTCAGAAGTGCACAGGCCTAATTTTCAGCTTTCTGGAAAAATATTTTATTCCTTTGATTCTGTTTTTCCACTGCACTTATAAGGCTATGTTTATCCTTTGGAAATTTTTTTTTTTTTTTTTTTATGGCCAAGCAATGAGTAAAAATTCAATCTGTAGGTTCTTTCTGGCAAACCAGTCTGTACTAGTCCAATAGCCAAGCACACTATATCTCTCTACTGAGATCATGTATGTCCTAAAGTCAAGCCCAGGCCTAATTGTGAATAGGGTCAAATTTCAATATAAGTATTGCACAACATTCCCTTTGAGCTCTCAGCCCAGAAATACCATCAGATGTGGGTTGTTAATGTGGCAGATAAGGTTTATTCAGGATATCCTTGCAACTGAAGCTCCGTAACTGCTTCATTGGTGTTGTGATGATATTTCCTTTTGTCTGTCCTCTTTGCCTGTTGGAGTTTGGATGGGGGGCAGGAGTGGGAGATTCTGCTATTGCTCTTGATAGGGCTTTTTTTGAATACTTTCATGAGCTTGACATTCACAGATTCTAATTCCTATCTTTCTCTTGACATGAACGTGGATAGGTGTGCATATTTCCCTGTGGAAATCACTGTACTAAAATTCAAGGTTACTTTTAAGGTGAACTGACATATCCCAAAATCATACCTGCTTCAAGCTTTCATGATCATTCTGTGCTAAGACATATAAAATGGTACAGCCTAAAGCCTCTTAAATTCTTTTTAATAGCAAAGAGTAGCTTGGTCAAGGGAAGATGTATGCTGTGAATATAACTCCAACTGTGACAGAGAAATGATTTCTTTTGTGAAAGGTTCTCAGTGCCTGTGTTTTATGCGTGAGAATGGGCTAGGAAAGGACCTCTCAGTGCCTCCATTGTAACAGCCCAATTAGCCGCACTCTGGCCTTCGGTTTCAAGTCCCTCTCTGTGCCCTGGGTACACACTGTACTGCAGCAATATGCAAGATGGGAAGGCTGCATTATGAAGGGAATTAGCTAAATTTGAGAACTGGAAAGGCCTATTCAGCCAGGAAGAGCTAGGTCCAGACTGGGATGTAGCATTTTTCAGAGACGGTCAAGATCACCCTTGCGTCTTGGCATGTGATCATTGTCTGCCTTTGCTCTGTACTGACACCACCACCCTCAGTATGTAAAGTTCAACTCCTGGAGGAACTAGTTAAGTGAATATTACTCTCAATTATCTCTTATAAGGCTATTGAAGTTGGATCCCTTTGAGTGGTGCAAATGGAAAATGAATTTTGCTTTTTAAATGTTTATTCAAAGGAAATCCAAGTCATTTTAACAGCTTGAGTCTGAGAAACTAGTTTCAGTGTCACTTTTCCCGTTGTTGGTCATTCCAGGAAGTATTCTGATTTTTAATTTTTTTTATTTCCGGATGGAAATCAGGAGGATAAAAATGAGAAGCTAATGGCAAGAAGAACGAACAGCCACTCACATTAATGGTTTGATTTGTACTCAGTTAAGTTGCAGTCTGAAATCTGGAGATGAGAGTTCTTCTCCAGTCTTAGCTCCACAGTGTGTGAGGGAGCCAGCATAAAATAAATGCCTCTGTAGTATATCATTTACTAAGGGCTGCCACTCTTCCCGTGGCTTGTATGATCTACATGGATGGAAGGGAAAAGACAGCAGTGTCATTAAGTTCCTTTCTTTCTCCATCAAAAATACTTGCTGAGGAGTTCTGGATATAGTCTGCCCTAAAAAAACTTTTTTGTTTCTTCGGAATGGAGGAATTCTGATGCACACCAAAAGCAAAACAGAAAATGAGCTAGAGGGAAATGTGATCTGTGGCAAGGGCAATTCAGCTGCTCGAGGCTCTGCTTCACAAGGTGTTTTCTAGTGGGATTCTGCAGCTCCTTACCACCATCACACCGTGAGCACTGAGCACAGTACTTAAAAAGGTCCTTTTTAGGTATGTGTTAGTGAGGACTCAGTCCCATCAGCAATAGCCACAGCAGACCGAGTAGAAAAATAATCACTGACATAGCAGAGCTGGTCTTTTTATTTGTTTCTATTCAAGAAATATATGTTTCTTCTCCACTTCTCTTCTTTCACTGAGGGAAAAAGTCCCTGCTTTTCTCTGTTCTACAAGCATAGTTCATATAGTAATCAAGCCCAACTTTTATAGGAAAATACTAGAAACAAGAAAGTAGTACTAAAGATTATGTGTATTCAGTTTCATTTAAGAATGCTTATCCGAAATCTTAGAGCCCCTATTGCCATGAAGCCAATCTATCCTGCTAATAGCCATGTGGAGCAACAAATTGACTTCTTGCCCAAGTGGATAGAATGCATTCAGTCTAATCACCATCTGGCTGAAGGAGTTCAAATTAATCTTGCCTGCCTGCTTTGTTTATTGTCCATATCCCTCCAACTCCCTGTCCCTGAGAACACCCATTCTGCCTTCATCCTCTTCTTTTCCTTACACTTCAATGAAATGTTGTATTTACTTTGAGGATGATGGAGAAGTTTCCATGTGTCTTTTTCTGTGGAGGCAGCCAAAATGGTGTTGGAGAACCCCCTGATCTACCCTTTCCTGAGGATGCTCTGGCACTTTGCATAGTATCATAGAATTTACTATGGTATGTTTGACAGGAACTCTGGGAAGGATCCTAGCCTTAAAAGATAATTTAATTTAATCCCTCATATTAACACACAACTTCCTGGTGGGCCCAGAGATCTTTGCAGAGATTCTGGAATAATAAAGGACACTGGGATATGCTTAGTTTAATAAAGCAAAGACTACTTATTGTGGGAAGTTCCCATTTTTATTTTTACTGCTTTTTCTAGTATCCTTAAAAGAAGGGACAAAGAAACCTTTGAACTTCCACTGTCTGATAGCTTCTGTAGGGGGACCTCTGTTGCTTCGGGAGCAATTCTCTGACATGCAGCTGTCCGTAGTGGCCAGCCTGAACTACCCACTGATCCAGCCAGTGCACTCAGGTTCTAACAATATATTTCACCAACAAATGCAGAGCCTTGCAACTATGGCGATTTTCTTTGATCAACAGTTGTTAATCTCATTACTTTAAAGACTTGCCTTCTTGGGATTGGTGAGTCGGTAATTTGAGTCTACTTTATAATCCAATCTAATGGAAGTCAATTATGAAAAATAAGAAATGAGAAAGGAAGCAAGCTCACTAAGTTCATTCCTCTTTGGATTTGTCATGAGCTGATCTTCTAAAGAATGCAGAGAACTATTTCCTTCCAGCCAGCTTCATGAATACAACTCAGGTTTCAGAAATTCAGTTTCTCTCAGCTTCCTACACTTGCATGTGAATCCTGATGAGGTCTTTTTTTCTTGTTTTTATTGTTTGTTTCCTTTTTTAAGATGCTACTTTGCTTCAGAGATTTAAAAGTTTGGGTTATGATAACAGCCTCATTGGTCAGATGTATAAAGATTATAAATTTAAATAATCTTTTTGCTCTTTGTAAATTTTAAAAAATCTATAGGACCCACAGCAAAACAAACAAAAACAAGTTACATTGTCACAACATATAAATATGTAGCTGTATAAGAGGATGAGTACACTGTAGCATTGATAACTGTCATTGAAACAAGCAATGTTCAGTAAGACTCCACTTTATTTACTTGACCCCATGAGGGCACCTTGCGTTTAGAAATGGGAGGAAGGGTATATACCACCCCTTCCTATTACTTGCAACATGGAATTGAGTGAATCTCACAAATGGATATTTTCTCCAGGTGAAATACTTGATATTACTGAGTTTTTTTTTCTGTCAGATTTTTTCATGGCTTTCTCTTCCAATAGGCATTGCTGAATATAGTGCTTTAATATAATGGTTTATGTTTAACACTGGGGCTATTTGCAAAGCTATTTGTAGAAAGATGTATAGCATGGAATTGGTGATCAGATATCATACCCTTGGAGGGTCATTAAAACTCAACCTTTTTTGTAATGTGCTGTAGTGAACATTTATGAGCAAGCTATATATAACAAGAGAAGGGAGATAATGAAGCTGAAGCCATGTAGTATGGTACCATCTACTTAGACATCATGCAAAAGAGAATTTACTTCCAAAAGGACACTGAAAACAGAGCAGCCTAATCTTTGCAGATTCACCACTTGACCTTCAATTAAGGTGCAGGTTTGGGGTAGAGAGGGGTTGAAAAAAGAGAAAGCAGCAGCAGCTGGAAGCAGCTACTCCCTAACCTGGACTCAGAGCAGCTTTCCTCCACAGTGTAAATTTAGTATCACAACGTCCTAAGGATTTTAGTGCATTATCAAAAGAGTATTCAAATTTTCAGCTTCACAACTCTTATATACATGACTGGGAATATTAGCATAGTACACTGAACACTGTGTGTTCTTGAACTACTGCTGCCCTCCACATCAAGAAACATCCACGCCTCGGTTGCAAGTGAAATCACAGCAGGAGACATTTTTTTGGGAGAAAGCTCTTACTCTCTGTGGCTGAATAATATGCGTATATGGTTACTCACTCTGAAATACTGTTGAATGAGGCAGTTTTACTGATACTTATTGTCCTGCAAGTTGTCAAGCTGCAACCCAATGCACCTTCTGAGAAACAGTTTGAGAAATTTTATTAAACAAAAAGTTTTTTCTGTGGATATCATTGATAGTTGATTTTCTTTTAAATAGCAAAGACTAACTGCAGGAGAGCTCCACCACTTTAGTTTTACCTCAATTGTAGGTTGAAGTGATAGTATGAACTACTGCAAACATCAGAAATGTTTGAAGAGCAGCTGTGAGGAAGCGTTTAAAGTAGATTTAGTCAGAGCATTGAATTATTGCTAACATAGCAAGGGATTTTAAGTTGTGAAAAATTTAGTAAAACTGTGATGACTTTTAAGCTAAAAGAGATAAGTTTTTGTCTTCACAAGAATGTAAGTACAATGTAATTTACTTCACCTATTGGCAGCTTAAAGGAAAATTCAGCATTCAGTGGGAAGGAGGACACATTCCCAGCATGCCTCTAGCACATAACATTAATAATTCCTCTCACCTGACCTTCAACTCGCATATCCTGGTGCACAAATGAGGTAAGAATATGAATTGTGGTGTACGTCACCAGTAAAGATATGCATGTTGGTTTAATTCACTATATGAATATGTTTTCATTCAGATGACAAGGTAAGCGCTTTTTTTGAACTATTTCATTAAATCCCATTGGCTGCACTGACTTCTCCCCTGTAAACTGCAGCCCATCACCCTGTTTGCCTCTGAGCTAGGTTTATTTGTACTGAATTACAGAACTGAATTACTGTACTCATTTGTACACTGTTTATACCGTATGGGTATGTTGGCCATATCTTGGCCTTTCTAGGAAATATTAAATGTTGCAAACTGGGGGATGCTGAAGTCAAATGTAGACATTGTGCTAGCATAGCATTTATTTTGCTTTACTATTTGATAATGGGTTGGGTTTTTTTTTATTTTTTGTTTGTTTCTAAGACCAGGTGGGGCAGAGAGATTGTGTGTTGGCCTGCACATGCAAAGAGAAAGAAAATGTTGCTGGTGCAGGGTCTAAAACATGATGTCATTAACTTGCCTCTCCTGAAATAAAAGCAGATTCTCAATGGTTTATCAGCCACTGGCTGATGTTTGCTGTTACTAAAGAACATTGCTAGTGAGAGTGTCACCCACAGAAACTTGGTGTGAGTTCATTCCAGTGCAAACACACTGGGCCCTAAAGGGAATGTGGTGAATCTACTTCGTGCTGCTCAGTCCCTACCTCACCCCACCTTCATAACTCTGGAAAGCAGACACATTTCCGTATGATATACAGCAGTAGTAACTTGCACGACAAGCCCACCATTTTGAATGCAAAGATATAAAAAAATCTTTCTGCTCCCAGGACTGTTGAGAGCTGCATGTTGTGGTCATGGCTCCATCATGTGATCTCATGTGCCACACTTCCTGTGGTGGGTTTGCCACCACCATATGTGACATCTTGATGTTGTCTAGGAAGTTTTATGTAAAAAGAAGACAAAAGCAGTTCAAGTCCTTGCTTAAAAATGTGAAAATAAATGGCACTGTCTATAAGCTCAATGAGCCATATTTCTCGACTTACAAGCAATGAATTAACTGCTAAATAAATGGGTTGACACAATCAGAATGTAAATTGTAGGGAGGGGAAAGAAGGGAAACAATTTGGAAAACCTTAATTGTTCACAGTAGGCTAAACTCTTACCCTACGGCATACTGACAATAGCCCTTTACAAAGCCTTCTTGTAGCAGTCAGTGGGTGTACCACATTAGCATTTGAGTTTGGATCAGGGGTGCATTTCTGCAATAAATCTCCTGACTGCCCTCACACTCCTATTATGCTTAAATTCATACTGTGGAATGGTCTTGGGGCATGCAAACTGGATTCCTTTTGGATGAAAGTCAATTCCAGTATGTGCTCCAGCAATGCACTTAGTGTGATCCAGCTGCCAGTAGCATTCATACCCTTGAGACCAAACTAAAGCCACTTTAAATTAACCCCAAGCAAAACACACACAGTACAGACATGGGACCCCCAGCACCATGCGTGCTACTACTTTTTCTCCTCCCAGAGACTGCTGCTGTTCAGGCTTAGAAAGCTTAACTGAAGCCTGAAGGATCATCCTTGTCTGAAGGATGATCTAGCCAACCTGAAGCCTGGGTTAGTCACTAGGAACATGCACACTGGTGATACAGTAGTGATGCATACAAGTCAGTGGTAATCAGAGAAAGCTTAAAATCAGAAGGCATCAAAAAGGAAAGCTCAGTTGCTGCTAAAAGACCTTAAATGTGTGAGGGTATAACCCTGATAATGTTTTTCTGACTAAGCTCTTCTGACTGGGTTTTCCAGGCTCACAGCAACTTTGGGTTATAGTTCCTGGAGAAGAATATAAGGCCAGAACAAGGATCCAACAAGTGCAATATCATGTCTCTGGCTGTGACTGATAGTGGATACTTAGAGAAAGAATAAGGAACGTATACCACGGTTCTAGCTTCCAAAAATCTGAGGCTCTTCCTGACCTGTAAATTGTATCTACATCATGAAGTTTAACCCATCACGGACCTTTCTTCCATTAATTTGTGTAATTTCTTTTTGAACTCATTTTATGGTTTTGGCCTTGCAAGCATCCTGTGTAATGTGTTCTACAATTTCATTATGCAGTGTGTGAAAAAGTACTTCCTTTTGCTTAAAGCCTGTTGCCTGATAATTTCATTTGGTATCTTTACTTCTTGTGTTAGAACAAAGAGGGAATCATTGTTCCTTGTTTACCTTTCCCAAATAACCTTCAGTTTTATAGACCTCTATTATAGCCCTCTCTAACCACCTTTCTTCTACTTTGAACAAGAAAATACTGTGTAATTAAAAAAGCCTCAACCAATCAATCAATCAAAACCCCAACGACTCTATGTCTACATCAGCATTTTTGTTCAGTGCGAGGTCTGAAACAAACCTTCCACTTACCTCCATTTTTACTGTTCACTGCTTGGTTGCTTCTGGATGTACCTTGCAGGTTCCTTTCTGGTGTAAAGTAGAGGCTCTTTTCCAGAGCTGCTGTAAACATGCACCAAGTCCTAGTAGAAACAGAAGGGCCCAAACCAATGACCGGTTTGACAGCCAGCTTTGGACCCCATGTGTGATAAAGACATTCGGTCCAAGTGACTGAACTAAATCTGTCCTGAAATTATTTCCCTTCAGGTGTAGAGCTCTCAGCATCAATTGCTTTGAATGGTCAGTCCAGTCTTCAGGACCCACTTACTTTCTAATATAGATATGACCTTATTCTTCATGCATGATAGCTTGATCTAATTCCCAGTCATCCCAGTTGCCTGCTCTGCACTTTATGTCAGTCTAGTAATTCTTCTTTGTGGCGGTGGGAGCAACACAAAACATTTATATAATACCATAATGATGTTTTCAGTTTTGCCCTTGATTTCTTTCGTACTAATTCCTAACAGTTTATCGGCTGCTTTAGCAGATGACAGGCACTGAACCGATATCTTCAGAGCCTTGTCCACATGACACAAAATCTCCTTTCTGAGTGGCCAGAGCTTAACCAGAACACTATGTGTACACACATAGATGTTGTTTCCTTAATGTACATTATTTCACAACTGTCAGAATCAAATTTACTTTGCCCTGTTATTATTCAGTCACTCAATATCATGAGATATTTCTGAGCTATTTGTAGACAAATTGCATTTTTGCCGCCTTGAATTATTTAGTATCATCAGGATACTTCATTATTTACTCAGTTTTCCATCTTATGTTATCAATACAGTCCCAGTACACATCACTGTGTGGTTCCACTAGATCTTCCTCCACTGTGAAAATTGGTCATATATTCCTTTGCTTCCTACCTTTTATCAATTTACTGCTCTATGTGAGAATCTCATCTTTTCCTATAAGACTTCATCAAAAAAATTTTGGATATGCAAGTAAACTATATCAGTGAGATCACCCTTTCCCATCTGTTCACCCTCTGATGACCTTCATCATTTTGGTGATGTGTCTTTCCTCCTGAAAAGCTTTGTTGACCATGCTATTATACTGAATTTATCCATGTATAAACTGATTATTTTCTTTTTCATAGTCGCAAGCAATTTATCTAGTGTGGAAATCAAACAACTTGTCTCTAGTTTTCCAGACCACCTCCCCTTCAGAGCCTTTTTAAAAATAGTAGCATAACTTCTGCAATTTTTCTGTACCTCTGAGATGGTAACCAGTTTCCAATATTTGACTTTTTCAGAACTTTTAGGAATACCACATGAATGTATGTATTTACTATTAACTTTGGTGACGTATTTTAAAACCTCTTCTACTGATGTTTTTATGTTAAACAGTTTCTCAGACTCCTTCCTTCAGGTTCCACTGTGGAAAATTCCCCAAGCTTTCCTGCAAGGAAATCTGATACGGAGAATTAATTTGGATTCCTGTGCTTCTGGGTAAACACCCCTAGATTTTCATTCACAAAACTGCATTAGATTTCCATTAATAAAAAGCCCTGGTCATTTCCACTGAAGGGTTATGGATCATCAGGAGTTAAAGAAGTTGCAGAAGGAAGAGCCCTCTTAGTTCAATTGTTTATTTTCCTTGTCTGCTCTGAGATCACTCTGGTGACTATGACAGATAAAGTTATCTGTGGAAACTGGGCATTCTCTTATCTCTGCTACGCCCATCAGTGAAATACCAAGATATCTAGGAGACATTTAAAATAGAGATAAGTTAATATATTTTTTTTTCTGCTTCTCACTTCTTTTGCCATTTGTTTAATAGAAATCTTGTCAGAACCTCTCTTACTAACACAATATGTGAGGTAATTAAAATAAAAATCAGTATCTATACTCCCAGGCAAGAAGGATTAATTTAATTTTATGGTTCCTTTGCATTAAGACCATTGCTATCTACTCATAGGGATTTCAAGTCTTTTGTTTTCAATTTCCTTCAATGATTCTGAGCTCTAACTTCTTGTGTTGTGGATCTTTAATCATGAATTATCAGCCAACTGGAACGGCAGGAGAAGGATAGTTCATACATGCCCTGTGCTCCAGTTAGTCTTTGTGAGAAGCGCATGGAAACTCTGCTCTTTCCTGTCTAAATCCGGCATAGAAATTACCAGCAGTTTATCACCCCAGCAAGTTTTAAGGTAAGCTTAGCAGCTAAGTGTTGATACTGGAATATTTGTCATCAGCACTCAGGGGAACCATTCACACCTCAGATTTGTATAAACTTTACATCTTAATGTGAAAACCCATATGCATCTAACACATGTAAAGCTGCATTTGAATTCAAATGAGATTAAGAAGTGGTTCCCTGACAGTCTTGCTTTTAGAAATCTGTACTAATGCCTTGCTGGTGAGATATCTTTTTTGTTTGGTTGGTTTTTTGATCCCCAGAGATGCTGAATGCCATTTACTGTGAACTGCTGAACCTACAGCAACAAAAGCAGCAGCAAACGTTGGCTCCATTAGCAGGGACCACTTCTGGCCATTCTGAGCTGCTATGGCTATAAACTTTTGCCATTGTTATTTCTTAGGGTTAAGTCCAACAAATGGCCCTTTGCAGTCTGATATGAATCAATGGAGACACATGTAAGTGGGAGATGACAATAATTGGAGAACCTTGATGACTAAGGAGTTGCTAGCTCGGGGAGTCCCAAATAACAACACAGCCATCTGGCCATCCATTCAGCTGCCTGCTGTGAAGGCTCTGCATTTAAAAATTGTGTTATCAACTTTACAATAAAGAAGCAGCCACTTGAGCATCAGCTTGCAGAGCAGACAAGACTAAGGGATCCATTATTTAAATATAACCCTTTCAGGCAGATAGGAGTAGGAGGAAAAAACAAGAACTCTCCCTTATCAATCAACCACCCAAGCAGCAACAAATGATCAGAGAGACAGAGTTGGAATAGTTACTTCTAGTGTTTCATGTTGCTGGAGGAAAATCAAATTGGTGGTGGTGTGTCCTTTACATGTGTTCTGCTCTATCTTCTCCTGCTTCCTGAGGAACTGCAGAAAGCATTGTTTCATACAAAAAACACAAGACAAAGTAAAATCCACTGCCAAAACTCACACCTTAAAAACAAACAAACAAACAAAAAACCCAACAGACCACTGAGTGCTCATGTAGGTGATGAAACATATCAATTGATGGGAGAAAACCAACATCTGGTAGTAGTAAATAGACAAAGGTCTGTCTTTGCCTGAAGAACCACCATAGATGATTTTGTGCAAAAATGGATGCTAAAATGGATGCTTTCCTCCTGGGTAAGCTAGTACAACAATTAAGACGGCTTTTTTCTCTGATAAGTTGGAATAGTTGACATGCAATTGCCAGAGAGAATAAACTCCTCCCAGCACCATCTTTACAAGCAAGAACTTTATTTACTGTGCAAAAGATTCACTGGACATTTGGTAAAGCTGCTGTGAGAAAGCAGCACCCTTCTGCTGTTGTGAATACATGATCTGCTCAATGCAGATAATCCAAGCTCCCTTCTTTCAGATGTTTAGCCTTACTAATAATTCAGATCTTCTTGGGCAGAGAATATGAATGTTGTCAGATTGAAGCAGCACGCCAAAGTAATTTCTCTTGCTATTCTGGGAGCTGGTTGCTGGTTACAGGCTTCACTCATCATACAATTTAATCATCAGCTGTAAGCAGTGTATTTGTAATGAAAGAATAACCAGTATATGATTATTGGCAAGTTTCAAGGAACTGTGCGACAACATGCTGTGGGGAAAAGCTGGGAGGTAGGAGACTTGCCCATGTGACTTCAGTGATTCAGGATGTATCACTACACACAGAAACATACATGTGTCTATGCACACGCCTACCATCAAATGCTGTTTATAATGGCCAAACAAAACATTAGCCATGAATGTGCCCTTCTCATTGTTGAGGAAAAAAATATTTTTTAGTCTCATAACTCATTTGTATGATTTATGATTACACCATGTACATTTACTGTGCAAGTATTATACTCAAGTGCTATCTGACAACTGTTTTAGGGCACAGTTTTACTTCTGTTGAAATTAAAAACAAAATCTCAACTTAAGGCTAAACTTAATGTCAAGATTTAGACTCACAGATATGCCTAACTATAAAGTGAATAGGAAACTTGAAGAAATTCAACATCCCATTTTGGGTGGCCAATTCTACGATTAAAAAAGGAAGAAATCTGGTTATCTTTCTTCCTCCCCAGGTGAGCTGTCTTGCCTTCTGTTTCTTTGGAAGCCTGTTTCTCATTCAGAGAAAAGTGAAGAGAGAGAGTGTGTGAACAGACAATGGGAAGTGCAGGCGCTTCACAGACATCATTTCTTCTTTTCTCAGCAAGGTATCATCTGCTCCTCAAAGTACTTGATTTTCTTGCCCGCTTGCTTGGAAACATGGTCCAGACAAGGATCAGATGGTTTTTGTCGGCTCCAGGCTGGATTATTGACATCTGAAGCTGAAAGGGGACACAGTATGCAAGATCTGGCTGGTATAGAAATTAGCACTTTCTGTGCTCAGATCTCCCCGTAGCTGATTCTCAGAGAACTTCCAGTTCTTCATTTTCAAAAGAACAAAAGATTCAAGCCTTTGCTACTTGGGACACCCCTGTTTAGTCCAGGACCTATCTTTCTCCTGGTCAGTATAGATTCTGAAGCCTGAGATGAGGTGCAAGAGGACTGTGAGTTCCTCATTCCTTGCCATTCCGGAGCCCAGCTATGTAGGGGAGCACCCTCCAGAAGAGATCAAGTGAATTTTGAATCTGCTTGCTTGCATGAAGGACTGAAAACAAGGTCTTTGAGGAGCATCTTTCTTTTATGCTACCAGATCAAAACCTCCCTTTATTCATATGATTCCTTAATCCCAAACATAATTTTGACTTTCTGAATGCCAGAGTGCTAGGTACCACAAAGACTACTGCTGTTGTGGTTTTATGCTGATGGGAGTCTGATGATGATGGACAGTCTTATACTTAATATTTGTCTTAATACTGAACACTGATACCAAGTTGCCTTATGTAATCTGCCTAATTTTGGTCTCCTGTGGAAACAGGCAGAGCAGAGGCTCAGAAAAAGGATAGGGAATTGATATGTTTAAGGACAGGAAACCCTTTTACTCCTAGTTTCAAAGCTTAAAAGGAAAACACAGAGAATAAAAGAGAGTCTTCAGAGTCTTCTGGCCTAAGGCAATGGAATAACGCTATAATAGGCTCCTTTTTTTTATCTCAGGCACTCTGGTAACATAAATTACTTCTGTTCTGTCACAAGATCACATTAGGGATGTGTCATGCAGGATCCCACAATGTCAAGACATGACTCTGAATGGCAACAGAAAACCATGTGAAGCCTCACAGAGTTATTAATTCAACTCGTGTCACACTCGGACACAGCCTGATATAGAACATGCCATGGAAAATTACAGCCATGAAGAGCTTTGGCAAAAATGCTACTTGACAAGTGAGCTCCCTGTCTTGACAATCCCCCTAAAACTCCCTATCAAAGAGGAACAGGTTTGCTTTTACATATTGCTGCCAGGAGGACACCTACGAATCTCAGTGGCTGAGTGCTTTTAGGTTTCATTAGACAGTGGTAGCTACTAAGGGCTAGGACATCCAGCCAACACAGGCAAATTACTGTGGTTTAGCAGGTGTTTTACCAGGTGTGTGACCTGCTTAAATACTGATGGAAGCACACTCCTGATTGAAGACATAAGAACTGCTTCAGAGCTGTCCTTGGTGGGCCCACGTTGCCAGGATGAAAATCCTGCTCCTCCTTCTGCCATGTCCTGCATAACATTTGGGATGTCTACTTCTCTTCCAGTGCTCACTTTGCCTTCAGAGTTGCATACGCCCTTGAAACAAGGAGTACGTGGATGTTTGTGTGTGGGAGGGGGCGGGGAGGCATTGGGGATGAAGTGGGACACCTTCATGGAGTTAAATAACAGACTGAGAGAGGGAGTGATGAGTCTCTCAAGGAAGCATAAACACTATGTACTCATTAGAAGACTCATTATAAATAAAGTACAGGGAAGGTGCTCTGAGAGCAAGCTTTTTTGTTAGTATTTATTAGGACAAAGAGCTCCTTTAATAGGGCAACTGAAAAGCACTCTGCTGCAATCATTAATAGGCATTACCACTTTTACTGACTTCTTGGGAACAGTTTTGCCCTTCTCACTGCCTCTGCATTAAAAGGACAGGCTCCTTATTTCATATTTATTCCAAAAGTATGAACCAGGTCGAGACTGGGGGGAAGGAGGGCATAACCCCAAGAACTTTTACACCTCGGCCCAGGGGCAAAGCTTTGCTGATGGAGTGGAACACAGCAGGTGGCTGATAGACTTAGATAGACTCTTCTGCCTGGATTCCCTCTATTTTGGGAGCTCCAACTGGGTACCTCGGCCCACCAGAGGAAAAATATAGCAAAAAAAAAAAAAAGCGGGAGTTGAAAAAAGAGAGGAGCTCACTCTCTGAAGTTCCGCCATGTATTTTATCACTTCTGCCAGGCTGGAGCAGAGTTGTCTGCTTTAACCAAGCGCTGTGCTTCTATCTTTCAAATTACAAGGAGGGTTGTAATTTGGAACCTGAAAATGGTAGCCATTTTCTCTGTCAGGTTAACATACCCTTCTTGAAACTGTGGGAACAACCAGCCTGATGGAACACAGCTGTGGTGAATGGGAAGGTTTACTGTTTGCACTTCTTAGTTTTGGGTTTTGGTTTTTTTTTCCCCCCTCTCCCCCAGTGGAATTTTAAGGTACGAAAACATTATTTTTTCCTGAGATTTCTTTCCTGCTTGTTGTTGGATTTTACTGGGCTGCGCTTGATAAATGTACATGGGAGGCTGAGCACTGTGAAGAATTCACAATTTTTGCATTATGTGATCTTGAGCCAACACATGTGATGAGCACTTGGAAAGGAAAATATTAAAAACAATTGTTAAGAGCACTGAACTTTGTTATTTTCCTTTAAAAAACATACGCATGTGACTTTGAATTGGCTCTCTCTCCCATCTGTACAGGCACATGCACGTAGCAGCCCTTCTGCTTTTCAGAAGGAAATTAAACAGGTGAAATATTTTCCCTCAAAGTCAGTGTCCGCAATCGCAAATGTTGCATCCTCTGGAGGATATTGGCCCTGCAGGACTGTATGGTCACCACAGCAAGGTGAAACAGAGAATTAGGCTTGGAGAAATCTGTCTCCTCTACCAGCTGGATGAATAGCATGGTGCTGAACCCAAGGTGACTTGGCTTCATTGCTTCTTGGCCAAAGGCACTTGCTTCAGGCTGTCCCAAACTGTGGAAAGAGTGGACATGCGACAGCCTAGGTCTAGACAGGTCTGTGTCAGGCACTGCCTGACCACTGGCATACGAGCACTGCACAGAATGTGGACTTCTGTGTACTGCAACTTTTGTTCCTTCCTCTTTCCAAACTTCTTTTCTCCCAAGGCAAGCACATCAGCTACCATTCAACCCCTTGAGAAGACTTCCTCTTCAGTCTCACTCTCTTGATCCTCTGTGTTTCTATTTTCTCTTTGCTTATTTTCTCCTTCTCTCCTCTAGTTAAGTTTGTATGGTTCAACACTTCATGGTTCACTCAGCCCCAGATGTGTGACAGTGCTGGGCCTGTCCTGCTCAGCATCTTGTTTCTGAAAGGAGCCAGAACTGGGTGTTCTGAAGAGTCTAAGAACAGTGCAAAAATGTGGATAGAAGTAACGTCTTTGCCTTTTTATGCAGTGTTAGGTTTTCTTTGGTGTTCATTTTGTCTACAGAGAAGCTTACTTAGAATGAAGAATGTATTCTAGATGAATTCTCTAGCCCATTATTTCTCATTCTCATTGCTGTCACACAAAATAAGTATCTCTTTCTAGGTTGTCTGTGTTATATATTTACTTAGGCAAAGTATTGACCATTCCGTTCCCCAAGTAACTTTCCTCGGCTGTCTGTAGTGAAGGTTAACGGGAGAACTGTCAAAATCAGTATTGAGCTGTGAGTTTTGTCTTTGTAAGAAACCTGCAGCCTTTTGTTCAAAGGTTTTCTTTTAAAGTCAGGAACTTAAACAAGTGCATAATGCACTTCAGACAGGCTTAGGTTTATTTGAAACCAGGCTTATATCAATTTAGATTAGACAGACAAGAATCAATGCAAGCTGTCATCCATGCCAGCCAATGTTAAATTGAACTGAGAGCGACCACACAGTGGTTTACACTAGTTTAATCACTGGTTTGAAAAATAGCTTACATTGAACTGCTTTGACCACATTGTAAAGAAAGGGCTTTGTTTTACCCCCAGTCATGCTGCCTGTGGGCTTTAGCTGAAACATCAGGATCAACAATGAGCATTTCTTAGCTTTCTCCTTCTGCATGCATCTCTCACAAGATCTTTCTATTGTAATAGGGTAGAGACCCCAGTAGTTTTTAAGGAAGGGCACACCCCAGGTGGTACAATACACGGTGTAGCAATACTTGCTCCAAGCAAGGTAGCACAGGGACTGTATGAAGTGCCATGCCTCCTGCAGTGGTACTTCCAACACACTAAGCTGGGCTATGCCTGACTTAAAAGGCAGGTAGGACTGTGGGCAGCGTGGCAGCTATAAGGCACAATGGCATGAGGAAATGTGGACGAGCATTTTATCCTATTCTTGCTGACCTTCCATTTTCTGCTGCTGACTGCTGGGCTCTGGGTAAAAAGCATAGGACACCTGCTGCCATTCCCGGTATTGCAGGCTGAACTCAGAGCCTTCTGGAGCAAGTGAAAATCCCCTCAGAGCTTCCTCCTTAATGCAGGCAGACTTCTGGAGGAGGTCTCTTTTCAGAATGGAGTGGAGGGGGTTGAGTGTTTTGTTATTTTACAAAATCTCTTTGAATTTCAATTTGCAGAGCAGACCTAAAAAACAAAACGAGGAGAGGTTTGCCTATTGATAAATTACACCCATGTACCCAAAAGTTGCAGTCATGGAAGAACTGGAGGAACTTGAGTTGTGTTTAATGCCCCAACTGCCTATGATGTTGTTACAAACAACCAACACTTCCCTCCCCCAGAAAAACTAAGCGGGAGGGAAAAGCCAAAACCCCAACAACCTTACTTATAGCAGGCCTGTGCTGAGTATGTAACTTCCTTGGAAATGAATCTGGACAGCTTCCCAGATAACATGTCTGTCCTTCTAATTCCTATCTCAAGGATGAAGTTGATCAGAGAAGAACTATAGCGGACTGGTGAGTTGTTCTCAGTGTTTATCAGGGTAGCACCTGGAGGTGATCTGATCTTCCCGCCTCCTCAAAAAAATAAATCTGTCTTCCCTTGGCTAGCTCACAAATCTGCACTCAAACCCTTCTGTGCCAAACATGTGCAGGTGTACAGTATGTGTGTTACTACTGAGCCATCTGCAGCCTCCCCTGCATGGCAGTTGTTTTACTTCAGAGTTCCTTTCCCGACCAAATGGAAGTCCACAGAACAGTTTCAATAGCACAAATTAAGAAGCTAATGCTTTCTCACAGTGAGATCAGCTTTGCCTGAGCTCACGTTGCAGGAACAGGAGATTTTTCTCTCATCCTGCTTGTCTCACTGAAGTAAATATATGACAGGCAAAGGAAGTGATATTGTTAGGTCCACCTTTATGTCCCGCAGAGGGCATTTGTTGCACAGACAGTCCCACTGAAGGGAAAAAAATCTACAGTTTTCACCCTGAGGGTTTTTGGTCAGATGGTCAAAGCATCATGGTCTGACATCCCTGAGGAGGAGTCCACCCCCAGACCTGGCCCCCTTAGCAAAACCTCCCTTGATCTCAATATCACACTGAGCATGTGCTGTCAGAGTATGAGGCATCCAAGCATACCACCTCTTTCCCAAAAAGCACTGTCTTCCCCCCAAACTTAGCTACTCCCTATCTCTAGCCCCCCCCACCTCCCCCCAGAATGTGACATGCTCAGCATTACTGTGAGAAAACAATACAGCTTCTGTGTTTGTAAGGGAAGGAAGGCAGCAGTATGTCCATGAAACCTGGAATGTCACCATTTCCAGTTCTTGTTCCAGTTGGTGCAATGGAAAGCATCGATGTGCCCTCCTGCTTTTCGTAAACCTCAAGGAGCTGCCAGCCAACATGCTGAGTTGGTGAAATTGATGGCTGACTGGATGAACAAAAGTGCACTTTGAGGACCTCCCCATAGTCTGTCATTCACTAATGTTGTCCTCTCCTTGACTTCTGTGGGCTTCCTGGGGAGCCAGCTGTTCCCCACACGTAGGTCAGCAGCTATGTTGCGTCTGTGAGTGTAGGCACAGCTGTGAGTGGTGAACCAGAAACAGGTAGAGAACTTGTCCTAGTGGCAGCAGGAGGTAGTATGGATGACACGTCATCTGGAGGCTTCCCGAATCTTGTAGGCACTTCTGCCTAGTATACCTTCAAATCCCCAAAGCTATGCCCAGCTGGGAGCCTACAAATAACACGTCTTCTAAAAATCTAACACCACTGACAAACTTTCAGCCCTACTGAGCTGACTCACTCTGTAACATTTTCAGAGATCTTCCCAGGAAAAGGCAAGTAGAAACTTTCCTCTGTTTATAGTTCCTCCTATTTCTCTAGCATCAATATTTAATCCAGCCTTGCTGCAGAAACACACTCTGCCTGTGCCCGGACCTGTTCAGGACCACAAATTGGAGGAAATTGTGACTGGATGAACAAATTAGTCTCTAACTGCTTCAAAAGAAGTGTTAGCTGAACATTGTCCATTTCTGCTCCTCGTGACTTCAAGAGCTTGTTTTATTTGTATGTTTTCCATGCTACTGTATGGTTTTGTAGTTTAACAAGACGGGGAAAAGGATGGATTAGACCATATCATTTGATGAAAAAAGTTTGGGATGTGAACGGAGGTTGTAGAGATGTGGGGATCGGTCTTTTCCTCCAAGTCACAGGTGATAAGACAAGAGGAAATGGCCTCAAGTTGTGCCAGAGAAGGTTCAGATTGGGTATCAGGAATTTTTTTTACACTGAAAGGGTTATTAGGCATTGAAATGGGCTGCCCGGGGAAGGGGTTGAGGCACCGTCCCTGGAGGTATTCAAAAGATGGGTTGACATAGTGCTTAGTGACATAGTTTAGTGATGGGTTGTTGTTTTTTTATCAGAGTTAGTTTGATGGTTGGACTAGATGATCTCAAAGGTCCTTCCCAACTTAGACAATTCTGTGATTCTCTGTGGGATGCTGTGTATCAGTGGGAGAAACAGTCTAGCTCAGACTTTTCTGGACTGAAGCTGAATTTTTGAAATTTAAAAGTGAGCCATGCAGGAAAGGTGTGCTTTTCCCAAGAAAAACGCTGACCTCAAAAAATCACTGAGATCCTCCCTTATTTGTGTCACGTAAATAATCTAGAAAGCATAATATTTAATGTGAGGAGACAAGCTGTTTACATAAGGCTGTGTTGCATTGAACTATATACTGCAGTGGTAGAAACACTGCCTGTGTTTGCCAGAACAATAGAGTGAGCCTCAGCCAGTGCCTCTGCTGAGTGGAGGAATGAGAGCTTCGCTTCTCCCAGTGCCTACAAAGTACTGAGTGTCTGCATCTCTTATAAACTCACCGGTGTCTCCAATTCTGAGAAAGCACTTAAGGTGTCTTCAGTTCTAGTTTGTATTCTCTTTGCTTTTCCTCCTGGTTTTGTTTTGTTTTTTATTCTCCTTTCCCCCCTCCCCCTCAGCTTCCTTTCGCATGGTAGTGCCAATATAGAACAAGAAAAGAGAGAAAAGTAGTCCCAAACTGGCATTCACTTATTATAGAAAGTTTTTGCAAATGCATTTTATAAGTTTTGGTGTGTGTTCCTTTTACTAAAAAGATTTGCTAATGCCTCTGGAATGAAAATTATTCAGAAAACGTCAGTTGAAAGTTATTCAGAGAAGTAATTAGCAAGCTTAGCCAGCCCTTAGAAATATCTGTTTAGGCCAAATCCATTTGCACAAAAATTTCTAGTGCCTTATTGTGTCTGCAGCTCAGACACAGCCTGACCTTGGATAGATACTCTGCTCACCATTCGCCTCTACAGGCAAGCAGCCATTAATCTAGTGTAAACATCAATATTTTTGTAAAATACAATCTCCCCTCAGCATCATTTTATGACTCTGATTTACAAAGTCTTGAACTGAGTTAAAATGACCACATACATTGTTTATGGCCTAATTACATAGCTCTTTTCCTGCAACAATCAGGTGTTATTCACACAGAACTTCTCAACTGTCCTTGGATCTGCCTTGAAAAGGAACACACCCTCTACGAGACAGAGACGCAAGAGTAAACATTTGGCGAGGGTAGGTTTCTTTCCAACCTGCTCCCTCTGTGCATGGTCAAGGATTTCATTTTAGCAAAGGTATTGTATTCCTTCCAATGAACCTGAACACTCTGCTGTCTTACTGACATCAATCTGGCAGTTTCCGTGTGAATGATAACTGGTGTCATTCCCACCTAGAGGAACTGTCCGTAAAAGTGAGCGGCAGCATCTGTTTCCAAACAGACTGAACACAATGGCTTGTCTTACATATAAAGCACTTTCCAACCTGACAGTTGTCAAAATGCCTATCTTCCAGTGTCTAGCGTGCAATTTGTTTTTATTTTTAAGTGAACTTCAGTTGAAGCATTGATATACATGCATATTGTATATGAAATCACCGATGAAAAGGGTCCTTTGCTTCCAGCCTCCTGAGGTTTCATGGAAGCTGGTCTCAGCTGCATGTACATAAGAAACCAGACTGGGGTCAACAATTTTATCCTTAACCCAGAAGTTTCCTCTTTTTAAGTCTTGAGTCTCGAGTGTGGAAGTTAACCATTCCTTTTTTTTAGGGCTACCTTACTGTATTCTGCAAAAGGCAGTAACCGAGAGCTTAGCAACATTTCAGAAGCCAAAGCGTTACTTTCATGGAAGTGATCAAATTAGCCAAGGAAACCTAACTATGACAGATGCCATCTCGGCTGAGCAGTTTACTATTTACTGCCACAGAAAGAGCACAGAGGAAGGTGAATACTGACAAAAGAGCGTTCTTTTCCAAGCTAACTGCTTTTGAGATGAATGTCAGCTCCTTACCTTATAATGAGACGTATCTATAAATCCTTTTATGCAGGAGGTTAATAGGAGCTGGCAGTCTCTGACTCGTGAGGTTCGTTCAGTGCTACAAGGAAAGAACCACAGGCAGAAATGTCGTCAGAAACGAGCCCGAGTGCCAGGAGTCAAGACTGGTATCTCCCCCAGTGATTAGATGGCACATTTGATATATGCTAGAGCAGGACGACTGACAGATAGCTGTGTGGAGGTGGCAAGATCTTATATATAGTAACTACTTCGGCTCTCTAGAACCGAGCTATCTCAATAGCTGCATGTCTTTTTTTAAGAAGTCATAGAAACCTACAGCCAACCATTGTAACGAATTCAGGGGGTAGTTTAATGGAAATCTCAAGAAGGAATGTAATTAGATGAAGTCAATTAGGCTGCTTGGGGATTTCTAGCTGCTGTTGTTGCTATCTGGGAACCCTAATAGGACGATTAGGATTAACTGAAATCAGCCTGATTGATTAGGGCATATAAACCTACATATGCCAAATTCCAGGGGGACAGTGTGCTGGAGCTTGAATCCATCTGGAGCTGTGAGTCAGGAGTATGAGTTTACTCTGCTGGCCTTGGAGAAAGCGACAGATCAAGACTAGATACACACAATAGATGCAAAGCCAAGCGGTGACACAAAAAGGCTGCTAGGGAAAGGACTGATTTTATCTGTTATGGCACTGCGTGTGAATGCCATCCAGTCTATCCTAAGGAAGTGAGACTACTACTAAGCAGATCTTTTCCTTAAAAAAAAAAAAAGGTAGCATGGGTATAACAAAATATATCTACATCTTCTTTGTACAGCTTTTTAGGCTTAAGTCGTTACTCAGTATGGCTGTGAAATTTCCTAGGATGTCAGAATCTTGTTATTACTGTAGTTTTAGTTCAGAGCTAAATTTGCAAATGTAGATTTAAAAGAGCATGAAAAAAACTGTCAGTGAGTAAATCCTGATGCTTCTGTGTCATGGGGTCAAGCACACAAATGCTTATTTGCATACATTTAAAATCCAGTCTATGCTGTGCATGGGAACCCCACCTGCAACCTGCTTAGAGGACAACTGAGTTATCTTGGCTGTATTTATTGAGGAGAAAGATCCACTGAAGAGTTTCAGGAATAAAGGCTGGTGTGTGGGAGGGGAAGTAGGGAGGAAGGGGAGGTGGCAGACTGGCTCTCTGTTCTTCAAAGAAGCTGTTCTCCAGCAAGGTAAAAAAGTCCAGGCAGGAGCCTGAGGGATCTGATCCCAGTCATTACCACTTATGCAAGGGAGAGGATATGTCAAGGGTAGGGAACGTCTTGGGGGACCTGCAATATGGTAACTCACTTTCAGCTAAGTGGAGAACAACAGCTTTAGCTGTACAGTTTAATAACAGGCTAGGCCACTTTGTGTACCGGCAGGGCTGTTAATGCACAGTAGTCTGCCTTTCATTGTTAGGAGAGGAACCCCGCAGCTCCCATTTGACAGCCAGGAGTAAAATTATTTCGCCACTAACATTTCTCTTCAGCATGAGACAGTGGGGTTGCACATTACACTCATCCTGCCTGTAGCCCCCTGCACCTGCAGCTCCGTCCTCACAACACAGAAAGGTTCCCATGGGCTTGGAAGCAAGGGATTTTGCTTTCCTCCCGTGGCTCCCGTGCTATTCAGCTCTATTTGGGTGGCATACTCGCCTGTGTACCATGGCTGCCAGCTGTGGAGTGCTGTGCAGCATCCTGGAGTGCCTCCAATGGTATTTTGAACAATTAGTAACCAGCCCGGCATGATCATATCCTAATGAATTACTGAACTATTTTCTTCTGGTTGAATACTGGGCTAAATCCTGAAAGAAAGTGGACACCTGCAGGTTGTATTGGCCAAGACCCATCAGTGAGAATTTTCCTGAGTTAGGACCACAGGACTTGCCTCAACCCTTACCAAATACTTCTTATATCAATTTTAATATTGTTAATTTCCCTTGCTGTTTTAGAAAGTATGCTTCCCATAAGCATCACACAGCAATTCAAAGAAACAGAGGCCCTATCATAACATCAAATGCCACGGTCACTAAATGGCACTTTCGTTAGTTGCCTGTTGACCCGTGAAAGCATTCTTCTTCCATTAACTGGGCTTTATTAGGAAATGATGGGGAGCAGAAGATTTTTCCCAGTACTGCCACCTTGTCCATATTATTAATAATCCAGCTCATGTAGTCACAAAGCCAGTGTAAATCTTCCAAAAGAAAAGCCATTATCAAAAATATATTACTCAGAGAAAAAGATCTGAATTTATCCAATAATGTTTGCGTCTCTTGCTTTACTCTGCAACGTCTTCATCAATATATTAATCTGAATGGTTATAAAAATGCTACGGATGACTTTTGAAATTATTTTAATCAAAGCACTTGCTTCACTGAAAAATAGTGTGCAATATTTTCAATAACAATCTTAAGATAAAATTCAGCAAAAAATTAAGAAATCTCCTTTGAATTCTACTCAGTATAAATTATTTTGTTATTCCTCCCAATAAGTGAAGGATCTTTTTTCCCTTTCGTTAATGTTTCATATCTGCAGGTCTGACTTTGTGGTAGGTGTAATCACACAGGTAATTCTTTCAGTGAAAGAGATCAGCAGATACTGGTGTGTTTTCTCTTCTATAACAAACCAGTTATGATTGACCGAGGCACCTGCTAACAGAGATGTTCCTCTTTGCGCTGATATTTTTGTGTGCTACAACCCTTTTCATAATCTATTTTTTGTTAAATTATTCTGTTGCACCTGGACTGCAGGAAGATTTCATCTGTATCAGAAATGGCTGGGCCATTCATTTTTTAATTCTAGTTTAAAAACTAAATTCACCATACTTCATGTAGTTATTGCTATTTTTCTTCACAATGAATTCCTTGTATCCAGACAATCCTGGATAAGCAAGAGATACTGCAGCCAGTACTTGCTTCTATCGCTAGACCATTTCACAGCTTATTTCATTTGCTGTAAGTTTTCACAAGATTTGATAGAAAGTCTGTGAGACTTGCGGGAAAAATACAGGATTGTTTTTAACATGGTGGCATTTGATCAAATGGGAGGGAGGAGGAGGGGGAACATGAAAGTCAAAAGTGTAACAGAGGCTGGAAATTCTTGAACAGATGTAGCAGGTGTAAACATGTTTCCTTATTTTGGTTCCTGGATTTAACATCCTTCTACAAGACTTCCATGTGCTCAGAAAAAAGGTTATATGTGCAGATGGTAAACTGTTAAAATGCCCAGAAGGTTCAAACTCATCTGTGCTTGTGAAGACAGGGAGAATTTCCCATCATCTGACTCACAGGTGTTTGGAGCACTCTGAGTTAGAGGCAGGTTCGGCAGTGCCGCTTTGCTTGAGCAGATGCCTTAGGTTGTGCATTGGAAACACACAGGCTCTTTTTCTCATGATGTCCAAGCAGCTAAGAACATTAGGAGAGCTCCCTGGAGCAGGGAGGTGGGGAGAGACTTTTTGGCATGTGGTCCACACAGTCATTACAAATTGAGGCTCTGGGCTGTTGCTGTCCCTGGGCTGCTGCTCTCTCTTCCTGACACATTGCGCTGCCTCGGGTCACTGCCTCACTGCTTGCCTGCCCATTGTAGTTTTGATCATACATTCCCTTTTGGCACAGGACGATTATTTTCTGCATTCTGCTAGGTCCTCTTCCCGTTTGTCCCTATTAGTTCCATGGCCAGCGCAGGAGCGAAAAGAAGCAGGTGTCTTAAAACGCTTGGCTGACACGCTGGAATGGGGATGCACCGGGGACAGCTCTGACAGTGCAAGTACCACTCACAGCATGCTCTGCCCAGCCTCTCTCAGTGCTGACAAGCAGCAAGAAAGTCTCTGAAAGCCTTGCTCATTATTGATAACAAACATACCTATCAAGTAAGGAGGTATGATGATACCACTACCAGGTGGGCAAAGGATGGGCGCTGACTCCACAGGTTCATTCTCAACTCAGGACTGCCCAGCAGACTCTGCTTCAGGCCACCCCCACTTGCCTCCATCGCAGCCTCCATCTGAGGCCAGTGTGCCTCAGTGTCAGATGTCCCCATCCCGGTGACGGGCTGACTAGTGCTTGTGACTCCACGTCTTCAGCCAGACCCTTGACTAGCGTGAATCAGTTATGTCAGCTGAACAGCTGGCCTTACGCGTGCTGGCAGCCTTTGCCACCATCCCTCCAAATATGCTTCAGGGTCAAAAAGAGCCTGCCAGCACCTCCCTGGGGAGCAGCTGACCCAACCAAAATCTAGGCAAGATGTAAGCCGTGCTGATGGAAAGAGGAGAAAAAGTCAAGATACCCACTACTTCCTCCTCCCAGCACCCCTCTGCTTTTGCTAGGATCTTACATAGATACCAATTCCATCTGCTGGACTTGTACACTAGAAAGGGGATGAACAGCAAGGTGGCAAACTTGTTGGGGACTTGATGTTATTTATGGTAGTAAAAACATGACACATGACAAAGACACGATCTCATGATGCTGAGTAATTGGGTGATAAAAAAAAGGAGGAAATGCAGCATAGATCTGTGTATTGTAATGCCAAGTGGGTAAAGCAGACAACTTTACGTACAGAGCTGAGGGTGCTGGCCTAGTTGTTACTGCTCAGAGCTCCGTGAAGCACTGTGAAATCTAAATATATTTATGCCAATGCCCGATCCACCCTCAGCAAAGTTTAAAACAAAGCACATTAAATCATAGGAATTACTGTGGAAAGGAACAAATGAAACACTGCTATGCCCTGGTGTAAACACATCCAACGTGCCGGCATCCTGAATGTGGTGTCATTCAAACCTGCTAGCTCAAAAATGGTAACACCAGAGCCAGAGGCAGGTCAAGGCTGTGTAACGGCTCCTGTATTAGGATTTCAAACTAGATTAGGCCTATCTGTCTGGAAATGAAAAAAATGAGGGGAGATATGAGAGAAGTCTATGAAATCATGAATGGCACTGAGGAGGCAAATGGGGAATGATTGTAATTGACTCTCATGCCATGAGAACTAGGAGCATCAGATGAAATTATTGGGTGGCCTGTTCAAAACAAACAAAATAAGGGCTCTTCTTTACACCCTGCTTTGTTGGAGCGTGCCACTAATTGTCACAGGATGCTGCAATGTCAAAAAATTGATATGGGTTCAAAAAGCAATTACACAAATTCATGGAAGCAAAAATCCATCAAGGGCTATTAAATTTAAAGATACCACATCTGTCTCAGGGAAGTCCCTGAGCCACAGCTTGCTGGAGTTTGGGACCACATGCCAGGGAACTATCACTGTGTGCTTAGCCCTCTCTTGTGCTGTTCCCCAGGCATCAGCTGTTGTTTATGTTTGAGACAGGCTATTGGGGTGGATGGACTTGTCTCAACCAGCATGGCTGTTCTTGTGTTTGGATGCCAGGAAATTAATTTTTCCACATCCAGTCTGTCGGAAATGATGCCCTTTCTTTCACACAAGGACTTTGGAAGGATGATTTGTGAATTTGTTATCTCTTGATTATTGTAATCACTTGTAATGGGATTTGAAGTCTGAGGCAACACAGACGTTGCTCTGAGCAGAAAGTGGTAGTACCTCTCCAAAGCATGAGAAAAAAACAGGGGATATACATTTCACCAGCCCTTAGGCCCATCACGTGCTAATACCAGACCTAGTGCTCAGTCTTCAAGGCCTGAGAGTAGATGTGGCTTCACTGATAATCAGAAATTCATCTATCAGAGTGACACATGCTTTCAGGTCCTACTTTTGTGGGACCAGAGCAAACTGCAGAGGCTTATGACAGTCAAAACCCTCACAAGCAGTCCATGTCAGACAATGAATCATCTCTTCTTTATTTATTTGCAACATAGGTATAGGCTAAGATGAAACATACCACCCACCACTGAGTGTGGTGTGTCTGTGTGACCGATTCTTTTGGTCAGCAGCTTCCTGACACAGGAATGACGAACTGGAGATACCCTTTTCTGCAAAAGCACATGTCTCCTTTGCATTGTGTGGGCTGAGGTGAGGCTCGAGAGCAGTGGCATGCTTCCAGCACTTGACGAGTCACCATGGCACACACACCAGAAGGTCAGCCTTTTCTCTCCATTATCTTTAGCAGCAGCATAGCCACAGGGCCCCGATCCTGCACTTCACAGGCATGTAAAGCTCCTGCCGATATCAATTTGCCTGCAGGAGGAGTATATTAATCAGCTTTTCAGGGGAAATGCAATTTGAGCTAATGGGCCCCATGTGTTGGTAACTATCGTTTGAGGTCACTATCGCTATCCCAAAGCCTTCTGCCTTATAAAGGGGCATGTCCATGCAATAATTACTGATTATTATCATCATCAAATAATAGAATAGTTTATGTTGGAAGGGATCTTGAAGATCACCTAGTTCCAATCCTCCTGTCATGGGCAGGGACACCTCCCACTGGACCAGGTTGCTCAAAGCCCCATCCAGCCTGGCCTTAAACACTTCCAGGGATGGGGCATCCACAACTTCTATGGGCAACCTGTTCCAGTGCCTCATCACCCTTATAGTGAAAATTTTCTTCTGGATATCTAATCCAAATGTACCCTCTTCCAGTTTGTAGCTATTACCCCTCATCCTATCACTACATACCCTTGTATAAAGTCCCTGTCTGGCTTTCTTGTAGGTCCCCTTCAGATGCTGGAAGGCTGCCCTAAGGTCTCCCTGGAAGCCTTCTCTTCTCCAGGCTGAACAACCCCAACTCTCTCAGCCTGCCTATGTGCCTCATAGGAGAGGTGCTCCAGCCCTCTGATCTGTCCTCTGGACTGACTTCAACAGGTAGGTCCATGTCATTATGTTGGGTGCCCCAGATCTGGAGACAAGACAGCATTCCAGGTGGGGTCTCATGAGAGAGATTACGATGACGATGACGATGATGATGATGATTATAATGAATGCTGAACCACGGAGTGACCATCTAGGCTTGAAAGACCAGCCATGAGGCTCTTGTACCCCTGAAGGCTGTGGATGCAGCTCATACCTTACCACCCCGATTCCCCAGTGGGCACTAACCCACGGCCGGCCGCTGCCCGCCTCCACAACCGCCTCCCCGAAGGAGGGACAGAGCCCTCCCTTGAAGACCAGCCTTTGGAAAGACCATTAATTTACTGGGGGAAAGAGAAGGGAGGTACAGCGGCCGCCAGGCTCCGTCACAACGGGCGGCCCCCGCCGCCCCGCTCTGCCGGCACCGCCGCCCCTAGGGGGAGCCCGGCGGCCGTTGGCCGCTAAAGCGCCGCCTGCGGGCCCGGGGCGGGGGTGGGGTGGGGGGC
>VXBJ01005108.1:1356790-1404811 GCA_013400055.1 Nycticryphes semicollaris
TGGAGTAGGTTATTCTGTGTGCCACACACACCCCCCACCCCCCCTCCCCGGGTTAAAGAGGGTACATGCTGGATGGCTTCATGTCTTTAATCAGCTCTTGCCACACGGTTGGGCAGAAGGGTAAATATTATAGGGAAAAAAAGTTGTTCAGTATCAGAAGCTGCAATACACAGTAAAATTACAACTAAAGAACGAGTATGACAATTAGGTTTGCTCAGGTGGGTGGGTTAGGCTGTTGGGGCCTATTTTACCACTGGGGAGGCTGGGGTGGGAGTGATGTGGTGAAGGTCAGGGAGGGAAGCCCTGGCAGAGCCTTGCCTGGAGTCAGCCCTTGTCTGATCCTGGTTCCTTGGGGTTCAAGGGCTGGGCTTTGCTGTCAGCAGTGTGTATTGTCGGTGGTGGTGGTTGTGGTAGGGCCTGGGTGGGGAGAGGAGCCCATTGTCAGCAGCTCAGAGGTTATACAGCCAGTACAACCCCAGGGCAGAAGTGGCAAATGATTTAAAAAGACAGAGTTTGGTTTAGTCTTAGGTGACTGCGCACCAGTGCTTGGTGTTGGGAAGAACAGAATACGCAGTATTTATTAAGATAAAAAAAGTAATCCGTCAATTTATGTTTTCCCAGATGTTATGTAGGGACTGAACAGCTCTTAGAGCTAAATCTTGTGTTTGGCACATTCAAAGGCGTGGAGGTATTCTGGAAACAGGGGGTAGGGGGGCACAGACATAGGACAGCTACACATAAGAGCAGCTGTTTCGCTGTGGCAGCAGAAGGGTTTCAGTCCTCCTGCTTGACTCTGGTGACTCTGCTTACAGTCAGTGTTGGGAAAGGGATTTTTCCCATGGCTGATCGACAGGCATCCCAAAGAGCCTCAAAGGGGCAAAGCACGCATACAGAACAGCTCTGGACTGGTATTATGAAAACAGAGAGGCAAAGGAATCCCTCCTCCAGCTATTCCATTTCCCTGCAAGAAACTTTAGCATGCATATGTGATGAATTCATGCAAGGGCTGTGTTGGCGTTTTGATCTGGCTGCACTGATTCAGCCCGTTCCTGCATCTCACCACGGCTGTTGTGATCTGGCAGTGCTGCCTTCCTTATCAAGAAGTACACCTCGCTGACTGGAGGGCTGTTTGCAGGGAGGTGCTCAGGACGTGGCAGAGTGTGCGAGAGGGTATGCGTGCCATCCAGGTAACTGCACCCCTGCAAGGAGGCTCCTTTCCCTACGGTAGCTTCTCAAAATACAGCAAGCCAGCTGAGACTGCCACTGGTGGTTTCTTGTTACATCATATGGAGAGCAATATTCAGTTGAGGAGCTATGTCTTTTACCTGAAAGATGGTATTTTCTTAAAGGTGCTAATTTGATTAAATGTACCTTTACCTTAACCTTGAGGAAAAGCAATCTCGCTCACAACACTACATCCTTTCTGGCATATTTTTTCTCATCTGTCACACAGCTACAGGTACAGTGGCAATGGAAAGATGTGAAATGTTTCCTACCTTTGGTGAAGGGTGCCAATGACGATCGCATTAGTGTTCTTTCAAAACAAACTCCAATCATCAGCAGACAAGTTACAATCAAGGTTTTCTTTCCATACTCAGCCCCACTGCTGGTTTGAGTAGTGTATCATTAGAATGATTGGATAACAGATTCATGCACAATGCTGAAATTAAACTTGACCTGTCTAATCATACCATAAATAGCAATCGGAGGTTGGGTTTTTTTCAGCTGTCAACCACAGGTCCCATCTTAAATGTGGTGGCACTGGGGAAACAGTTGTAGTTGGTGAAAAGAGGAAATATTAGCAGAAAAGACATGCAGAACATCAAGATACATGAGTTATCTTGTACTGGAATGATGTGCTTGTTTGGGAAAATTACCTCAGGAAAAGATTCCAGTGCATTTGGCACCTGGGAGGCTGAATATGGGTCCTTCATACAGGACTTATGCAGTTGGTTTGGCATAATGTTGCTAAAGGTTAACTGGTTAGGTGTGCCCTTGTCAGCGCTTGTCAATAGTCACAACAGTTGCCGAGAGAGAATTCTCTCCTCTATATGCAGAATAAGATATAGCTGTCCCATCTCACACACCACTCTTGAGTGGTGAGGCTTGGACAAGGTCAGATAACTCTCTGTGCAGCTTTATGAAAGAAAAGACATGGGAAAGTGCAATAATTTAATGCAGTGTCATGAAAAAAACCCCCATAAATATCCTATAGACCGCAAAGAAATGTAATAGAAACCAAACCAAGAAACAACTTGGCTGCTTCTACAACTTATCCAAAGTCTCTGGCATAGAGTGGGATAGAACTGATCCATCTTGGTGCTTTGTAACGGAGTTCACTACAAGTCTGTAAAAACAGATTTTGTTGTTGAAATCTTTGCCCAGTAGTTTAGGTGTGAGAAAGCTGAAAAAAAACAAGTGAGAGTTCACCATATTGCAGTGTTTTTAAGGTGATTCTTTTAATGTAAATCATGAAAAAAAAGGAAGGTGGAATGAAACAGAGATAGGAGACTGCAAAATCTGTCCCAGTTTTGTGATGCAGAGGATCTAAAACAGTCCTGTGAATTAGCACAAGTGCATAATGCAAAAGGAAATGTTACGATTATAAGTTATTATTCCAGGTAGCACCAAGAAAAGCCCAGACAGAAAATATGGTTGGTAGCAAGATCAGCCATAGGATACTGGAAGTCTTGGTTATGTTTGTTGCTGGGGAGAGTTCAGAGTTAATATTTCACAGGAAATAGTTAAGGAAAATACTTTTTTTTTCTATTTAGGAAAAAGAAGAATAATTTTGAAAGTATAATTCAGAGATGAGAAGATTTTTTTTGAAATTTATTATTTCAGTGTTCTTTTAAAAATATTAAAGCTAGTTTCTATTTAAGGATTACTAGTAGTGACAGATAAAAGATAATGATATCCATTTAGGATAACTGTCTTCTTTCCTAGTACAGAGTGTTTCCCATTTATGTTGTTATGCTCAGACTGTCAATATTATTTCATTACAACACAAATAGGAGACACTCTGAGTATTACAGTTGTTTTGGTACTGGATAGTGATATGACAGTAAAATTAAACCACTTCGCAGCTGTCCTATTATCACATAGGTAATAATATTGCATATGCCATGGACTATATATGAACGTGTGAAGACATAGTGTGAAAAGGGCTGTATAAAACTTAGCCATTAAAATAAAATGTTAGCCTTTACTATAACATTCAGATTTTACAAGTGTGTGTAATGTTTGCATTTAGAAATAGGAAATTTTGTGGAAAATGAACATTTTTTTTCTCCCAGAACTGTATCACCAGCAATCTTTGATAAAAAGAGAACCCACCAGTTCTTGCCTTGTGTGGGTTTGAAAAGGAATGGGTGATCTACCTGACTTTCCAGGCTCCCTCATCAAGCACCCCCCAAGGTGAACGGTGGCTGAAAGGCTGCTTCTGTCTCTGATCACTGGTTTGCAGACTGTGCGGGATGGTCTGGTTGTCCCAGCAGACAGGCTTCCTTTTCCATACCAGCAGGTGCACCTATGAAAGAAGGCTGAGGAAAAGACCCGTGCCTGTTACAGATTTAGTCTTCTCCTGGGCATCAGGTAAGGCTCAGTGAGCTCTAGGAAAGAATCCGTGGGTTACCCTTCTGATGTTTGCCTAGGTTCAAGCCTTGTTACGCACAACCAAAAATGAGATCCTACCCACACCCACCATTTTTCTTTGACTTCTAAGACTAGAGAACCACAGAGACTGCTTTAAACCTCTCTGTGCTCTGGGATGTTGTTGTTAGGTGCTCTCATTCACTTGTTCGGGTTATTTCACAGGATAAATAACAAATACCTTAAAGTTTAAAATTATGACTTCCATGAAGACACCGTGTCCAGTCTTTAAAGTAGTGTTTTTTCACCTTTTTTTAAAAAATAAATATTGTGGCTGAAGCAAGTATAAAAACCTCCTGTGGCCAGTTTACACCCACAGGCTGACAGTGGGCTTGCTTGTCGTGGTCATCTTTCACAGGCCTCCCTTAAAAGTGAGCTGTAGAGCAGGAATCTGCAAAGTGAAGGTAGAAAAAAGTGCTCCACTGTCACGAGACATTCCTAGAGACGGAAGATACGCAGGGGTTCCCGTTTTAGACTGAGCAAAACGCCACTGCTGGCAAGCTACATTCAGCAAAGAATTATTTCTTCCCCCCTGAATTATTTAGAGTCGGTACTGCCTTTTCAGTGCAGATATGCGCAGGTCCAAACTAAATAGAGCTTCAGTCACTACGGCCTTCAAGTAATACCACTATGCAAGTTGTAGGCAGTAATAATAAGGCTGGAACTACAACTGGTTTCCCACTTGCCAGATCCAAATATTCATATCTCCTATTCCCAGGGAGCACATTGGGCACAACAGAGAGCAAACGATGAGCCCAGATTTGTTAGGTATGTAATGAAGAAAGGTAACGCACCGAAGTGGATGAATTTCAAGCGCGACCAATAAAAATAAGCTCCTTATGTAAGTATTTTGAATATATTCAATGCCAGCAAGATGAGAAATCGCCTAAGTCAAAAGTTAGCCATCGCAGAATGAAAGCTGCTGCAGGCATAGGCTTTGTAATTTTATAAGCAACACTGAATTCAGTTCCAGGAAAAATGTGCCCCAAACATAGCTGTCTTGACAACCCCATTCAAAGAGCTACTCAAGATGGAAGCTGTGTGAATAAAAAGCCTTCCGAAACCATAAAAGCAGCACACTGAATCTAAGGTGAAAAAGCTCTAAATTACTGGGATGTGTCACAACCTGTCAATTTATTAGCAGATGCTTCTAAATCAAGATTAGGAACAAAATAGTGAAACCTTCAAACGTGGCATAATGGAACTGTTCTGAAAAGGGAGAGAAAATATGTGCCACAGGACCAGGGTTTTATAGGACTTTTTGCTAATGATCATCAGAAGGTCACAAGTAGCTGATAGCAGTTTCTCAAAACAGTACTTGATTTTAGGTATATGGGAACAGAAAAACTTTCACAGTGACTTTCTGAGGAAACTTTTTAGTCATGAATAATAGCTAAGCAGATGAACAAAGAGCTGATTCTGCTCCACCTTGCCTTTTGTTTAGAAAAGGTAAAATGCTGTCATCAAATCAGACTTTTCCTTTCCCCTGGGGATGTGTTAATATTTTACTTCCAAGGACGGTCATGACTAAAGCTAGTGACACCAGCCAGCCTCTGCAGTCTCGCCTAATGTTAAGGGGTCACAGCTGTTGACTCAAGGAAGCTTTTGGCCGTGGGTTAAACGAGACGTAGCTTGAGCTCAGTGTCACTAGTACTACTTCTCAGCAAAAAGCTGCTGCTGAGGTCTGTGTTAGCAGACCAAGAAGGGCAAAACTGAGAACAGATCACGGAATAAAAACCTGGGACTAGATCCCTCCTAGGAAAGCTGAGGGTAGGATTGCTTGTGTGGGGCGATAGAAGTACTGAGGCAAGTTCTAGGTCAGTTTGTTCAGAAAAAGGATGCAAAGGGTGTACCTGACAGAAGAGGAGAAGGGTTTAAGGGCAAAGGAAGAAATAAACCACCTATCTGGTTTCTTTAACCTAATCCTGACAGCTTGTTTGCTGATGGTGCAGTGGAGATCCTGACCTGATGCGTGAATTGTCAATGAAGTCCTACCGGTTAGCTTAGGATTGGGGGAAACTGCCTGCTGAGGTGTATGGTGGCCTTAAGCCAGGTGCCATGAACAAAATAAAAAAGTTATGGTGGAAGAGCGTAGACAGGAGGCAGGCAGGAGGGTGCAGTGAGCTGTGCAGCAGCTCAGCAACCTCACTGCGGGGTTGCTGCACAAACCCGGGGCCACAGAGCTCTTATGGCTCCTGCAGGAAAAGAGCTGGATGCACATGCCGTGGCTGGGTAGGAAAGAATGGGATAAGTCAGTACCCGTCTCCCACATGGGCAGTGGCCACAGGCAGAGTCAGGGGGTGGGAATATTGCATGCCCCAAGTGCCGTGTCTGTCCTCAGGTGATGTGTGACTTCGACTGAGCAGCCCAGCAAGTACTGTGAGCCTGGAGGCGGCCTGTTGCTCCCACTGACACTGTTCCACTTCGCTAAAGTGCTTCACTCCATGCTGGAACCCATGTGTTTCGCCTCTCCGACAAATGCCCTAAGCCCTTCACTAAAGAGTTACTTTCATGCTCTCTGACTCACTGAATATGGAAGCATTACAAGCAAAGTGGAACAGATCCAAAAGGAGAGACTGAGGCAAAATGGCCTCATAAGGCAATCTCCTTGCATTTAGGGCACGCTTCTGAGGCTGTGGTTCAAGGATGGAGTAAGTCCAGTTCCAGTGCTCCTCTTGTACGATCAAACACATCCCAGCTAGATTTGTATGGCAAGTGCTGACACGGGGTTCACACTGGTTCCAAAAACATCGATGGGTTATCTTCAACACCCAGCTTTCTGCTGACTGAGACTGGTTGTTGTCTTGCAGCCAGCAAAAGGTCAGTGTAAGGATAAAGGCAGCATAAAGACCAGTCACATAGCAGATTCAAGAGAAATGAACTTGAGTGCTCCCCTCTGGCCTGGATCAGATTGATACTGCTGGTATACCTACCAACTTGTACAGATCTAGGATTGATCCACAGGTTCAGGGATGGGAGACGGTCTCAAATCCTTGCTCTGAGAGTGATTGGCACAGAGAACAATTGTTGTAGAGTGGATTATTGAAGATACTTGCTTGAGATGGGAGATCTTTTATTCAGAGTGATCAAATGGCTGTCAATTTATTGAAAATGGAAGAAATTAACAACATGTGAATCTGAGAATATGTATTGCCTCTTAAGTGATGATCTTGTTGAACTGTTTCCTTCAAAGTTCTAAAAGGAAAATGGATTTCCCCTTCCCTTCCAGCCATTTGCCACTTGTTCAGAGAGCTTGTGGTTTGCAGCAGAAATAGAAGAAAAGTGGCAGCCCCCAAACTCCATCTTCTGCTGAGGTCACCAGTGCTGACAGGTTCATACCCTTCAATTTAATGGGTGGCAGAATGAAGCACTTTAGTTTACATACCATGTGTCCATAACTGGATGCTCCATGCAAAGAGCTGCTTACACTCTCCAGTGCTTGGAGAAAACTCACCCCCTCTTTCAAAGGCACAATCAAATATATACTGTTTGCTGTATATTAATTAAGAAATAATGGTCTCAGCAAAGGGCATTTCCTAGGGATTAGTGACTGGCTGGGTGAGTGGATGGCCTGAGATTTTTAATTAAAGGTGCAAGCTTCCTCTGTTATGGCATGTGAAAATTCCATTTAAATTAAGTCCTATTGAATTCAGAGGTTTTTCATGGCATGGAGCTCACTAGTGCTGACAGGTTCATGCCCCTCAATTTAATGGGTGGCAATGCACTCTAGAAAGGCAGCTTTCAACTCTCTCATCGGTGCCAAAGTATTACTGCTGTGAATGTGGCCACAGACACCCATTTGTTCTGCTCAGGCCTTCTGAAAATTTTAGCTGGATCATCTGCATTCGAGAAGGAGTTGTTTTCAGTTTTGTAGGTGTGTGAGGTCATACCAGAGGTTCTTTTCCATCCAGAGTCTACATTGAACCCCATCACCAACCAGCAACTACATAAAAATGGGAGTGGGGTGTGGCAGGAGATGGAATCATGGAAGAAACGACAAAAAGAAAGTATGTAGAATATGTGGAAACCAGAGATGTATCTTGCTTGAGAACAACTAGAAGAAGCTTCCTTATGTGTTGAGTGGGCCATGTTAATAGGTGTGATATAAACCGAAGATAAATTAAAACTCCTTGAGCTTCTTTCCTTAAAACCAAAAGAAAATGCAACTGTTATAAGTTTTTGCTGTTGAAAATCAAAGATCTTTGCCCATCCTGAGCAGAGATTACATTATATGCAACCTTTGTTCCAATCAAAGGGTAAAGCCCCAAGGGCCAGCAGCAGAGCTGCCGCCAAAAGCAGTATCTGTGTAGCTCAGTCAGGCCTGGACAGGAGACCTGTTGGTCACAGCAGAGATGGGGTGAACCCGGAGCAGGAGCACTGAAGTTACCTCTGTTGACTGTGAAAATGCCCCAACAGCTCCATGGCACACCTGCCTTTCGTTGCTGAGCCGGGCCATTATTTCTGTCTTTAGTTTGTGGGGAGCTTATGTGTTATCTCCCTCTAGTACTCATTAGCAAAACAGAAGCAGGATCAGACCCTAAATTTATGGAAATTAAATGCTGTCAAATCCGTTTAACTCCTCTAGGACTTTTTCCACAACTTTATTATAGTTGCATCAGAGGCTGCTTTGTTAGGAAATAGTAACATATTTTCTCTCCCCCACCTCATAACACTGCTGTACAGAAACTGATCTGACAGGGAGCGAAAATACACTATTGGAAATGAATTCAGTGTTATGCTGATAGTCATCACTGAAACCTCATTGAAGATGGTGGGTGAGAAAGCTTCCCCTTCCCTACAGAAAAGCCTAAGAACTGCCTTCTTTGTGGGGAATGCTCACTGAGACCCCCAGAGCAGGAGCCACACCGTACATGCCGCACCGTACATACTGCACCACACATTCCTGGCAGTGCTGTGCTGTGGGGGTTGAGACTTTTCTCCAGGATCTAATTGCAGACGCTGGGGACAAGGTGGCATATGATGAAACAGAGCGATTCAGAAAGTGACAGCAGCAACATCAGAGAAGCAGACAGGGGAAGCAGCAAGGACACACCAGAGCCAGCGAGGAAAACTCTTGTAGCCTGACCCTGAGAGAAAGCTAAGAGTGAGGAAGTCTGAATTCTGGCTCAAAAGAAGCTTGGGAGTGTGAAAAGAGAAAGCACTGCCTATTGTTTTGACTCCCGCTGTGCCCAGAGTAACAGGACATTGTGTACATTCTTTCTAAACAAACAGAAGCGTATTAAAAAGGGCCGATTCACTCCCTCATCTGTTTGTTCTCCAAACAGAAACAACCTGTAGGGACCCTGAATATTGGTTTAGCACCCAGGTCAAAGAGAGTAACAAGAGGTATATTAATAACAGGAACTTTCTCCTCAGAACTGATTTTGTCTTTTCTTGCCTCTAGTAAAAGATTTTAGTCCTTGTCTGTGCTGATATTGTCATTAGCATTGTCATAGCAACTGATAAACAAGGAGAAAGAGATGTGTAGCAACTTGTTTTTTTGGTTTTTTTTTTTTAAACAGGCAGTCCAAATGTCTTACTAACAAGTAATTTGGTGACAGAATTTACTAAAGCGATTGCACAGTAAATGGGTTTATCTTTAAACATAATGCTCTTTTCCATTTTAACTGAGCATAAAATCGTATCTTTAAATGATCGTCAAAAAGCAAGGCTTCATGCCTCTTGAGCAGTTCCATGTGACATATGGTCTTTCCAGGCAGTAGTGTTATCGGCTGTGCACAGTAGCAGCAGATTTGAGCTAATGTTCCCGTGAAAACAACTAAAGGTTTATCCAAAAACTGAAGAAGAGGGGGAGAAAGGCACCTTTGCCCTGCTGTACATTAAAACCTAAATCATATCTTACGTCAAACTTACGCCGTACCTCTATAAATACAGCAGCTACTGGTAGTGACTAACTTCAGCACATGCACTGAGTGGGGCTGAAGAGGACTTGGTGACCTGTTTGATTCCCTGCCCACCAGCGATGTCTCTGGTGTGTTTCAGCCATATGTCACCTTAAAGCCTTGGATGGAGCAGGGTGGCTTTTGAGGACAGGTGGGACATCGCTGCCCGGAGAGGCTTCACCCCAGCCTTGTCTGTGTGACTGGGTCTCCAGTTCCCACCATGGGTGCTACAATCAGCATTGGGCACTGGCACATGTTGCCTGTTGCTAGATGAGTCTCATGAGGTGCTGAAGAATACCCTGCCTCCCTGCTCCCCAAACACCCTGCTTCCCGCTGGGAAAAGGGTCGGGGACTATTTACTTAGCAGCTGGGCAGCAGTGAAGGCAGGATAAGCCTCACACACAAATACACATGCCCTGTGTTTATTTTAGCACACGGCTCTGGCCAAATATTGGCCTAGAATAATTTTCGAGCTCACTGCTATCTCATTTGGGGACCACTGCCACTGACAAATGCTAGAAATAATCTCTGTAAATTAATTGACGCTGGCATTACAAATGCAGGAAGAAGGCAAAAATTAATGGATTGCAAAACATTTCTGCATCGAAAGGATTTTTGCTATAGTACTTGTACACACACAGAACAGAAATAAACAAACATATGCTCATATGGTTATATTCCTGCACGCACACACATATTTATATTTATATTTATAGATGTATGCATATAATCACATTAAATAACAGGTAACATAGCAGGGAAAATTTAATTGTGAAAGAACAAAGTTGGAAAAAAAATTTCTGTGGCTCTGTAGCTTCACAAAAGCGTGTTTTCAGAAAATCTTTCACTATGCTCTATGGTGCTTTTGTAGTAATGAGTGATTTTTCTCTCATTCTTGCAACAATGCAATAATTTGTAGGCTGAGTTCCTCAAGGCCTTCTCATCACCAAGACTGAATTCCCTCCATTTTGAAGTCTTTCATGAGCACTCCTCTCTCCCCTGCTGACTGTGCCTCCCTCTTATCCCCGAGCGCAAGTGTCAGTTTTACTCCAAATTCTGTCTGAAGTTCAGTGAGATTTTTTTTTTCTGGGAGGTAGCTGAGATCTCTGCATAGTAGTCGTGCGAGGTTTTCAGAACTGACATTAGGTTTCATAGTTGATATCAACGTTGCAGTTTTATGCAACTGTGATCCCTTCTCCCCTGTGGGATATGGAGAAAGGCACTGGTTCAGGGGAACACGTGAATTAGAACGGAGGTATTAAGCCTGTGGATAGTCCCAAGTCCTAAAATTGCGGGGGAAACAGGTATGTATTTAATTGGAGACCTGCTGCTACACTTAGGAATAGTGTCTGCCTGTTGTAAAGCAACACACCGGAGAGCAGGAGATCACCCTTTTGCATTTTATACAGGTACAGAAGGAGCAGGCAGAGCTGCAAAGGAAAAACCCACCCTCGGTGATAGCTAGGGATGGATGGCTGACCTTATGAAATAGGCGGAAACTGAAGCTCCTGAACACGTTTTTCTGTCTCTGAGTTTGTCTTGGGACAGTAGCACCATACAGAGAGTTGGTAACCCCAGGACAGTAATACCAGTCCTGAAATTATTGCATGCTTACAGAGGACACCATGGTACGCACACTGCGCACAAAGTCCTCAGCAACAAAGTAAGAAGGGCTTTGTGCTGACTCAGCCGAGCTAAGTTACAAGTGCAGCTTTAAAAATAACTCTTTCTCAATAAAGGGTAATCGGCTCTTGCCTTTTCTTATTGTGTGAGATACACTATTCACTTGATTCATTAGAGAACATCCTGCAAAGTTGAAGTAAGACACAGGAAAAATAAGGATGGCAACAGAGTTGTAAATTCAGTTTGTATGTCAAGGAAATGACAATAAACTGGTACACTTTCTGGAAAAATAACTGGTTATATATGCCATTCCTAGAATAAAAGTAACAGACATTTGGTATAGCAATATCTGCAACGTGTAGATGAAGATGTGGCTGGCGCAGAATCACTGAGTGGCTGAGGTGGGAAGAGACCTCTGGAGATCATCTACTCAGCACCCCCCACCTCAAAGCAGGGGAAACTTGAGCTTAGTCCTCAGGGATGTGTCCATTGAGGTTTTGAGTATCTCCAAGGAGGGAAACTCCACATCCGGTCTCGGCAGCTTACTGCAGTGTTCAGTCATTCTCACAGTAAAAAAAGGGTTTTGTTATGTTTAAAAGGAATTTCCTGTATTTTAATTTGTGTCCGTTACCTCTTGTCCAATCACTGGGCATCACTGAGAAGAGTCTAGCTCCAGCTTTGATGCTATTTCCCATCAGGTGTTTATACACATTGGTAAGAACTCCCAGAGCCTTCTCTTCTCTGGGCGGAACAGTCCCAGCTCTTGGTCTCTCCTTGTCAAAACCTTAATGAACTTTGTGGTGTTTCACTGGACTTTCTCCAGGAAGTCCATGTCTTGTTTGTACTGTGCAGCCCAGAACTGGACCCAGAACTCCAGGATGTGTCTCACCAGCACTGAGCAGACACAGAGGATCACTTCCCTCCACGTGCTGGTGATGCTCTGCCTCATGCAGCCCAGAAGCCCAGAAGGCTGCTGGTGTTTGCCATGGGAATGCATCGCTGGCTCCTGGTCAACCTGTTGTTCACCAGGACCTACAGGGATTTCCACAGTGCTAGTTTCCAGCTAGTTTGCCCCAAACTGTCCTGGTGCATGAGGCTGTTCCTCCCCAGGGGCAGGAGTTGGCATTTCCCTTTATTTAACTACATGAGATTCCTGTCAGCCTAGTTCTACAGTGTGTCAAGTTCCCTTTGAATGGAGGCACAATCATCTGATCTAGCAACTACTCTTCCCAGTTCTATAGCATCTGCAAACTTGCTGAGGATGCACTCTATCCTACTGTTCAAGTCGCTAATGAAGATGATCCCAGTGTCTTCTCCTGGGATACACTGCTAATGGCTGGCCTCCAGCTGGACGTGTCACTTACCACAAGCCTTTGAGCCCAGCAGTTCTGCCAGTTTGCAGTCCACCTCTCTGTCCATTTATTTACTCTGTAATTCATCAATTTGTTGGATGTTATGCGAGTGATGTCATGGGAGACAGTGCTGAAAGTCCTGCCAAAGTTGAGAAAAATCACATCAGCTGATCTCTTTTAATGCACCAAACCTGTCATCTCATGGTTAAAGTATACCAGGTTGGTCAACCATGCGACAAGTCCAGTGGAGACCTTGCTGGCTTGATAGGAACGTGCCGAGTAAGTTCTGAGAATCCGTTTATTTAATGATATCTGACTTCCTGATCAAAAAAATGCTACTAGGTGGAATGTTGCTGTATCCCTTCGTTCCCCTGTCCCCTGCAATGTGCTTCACTTCCTGAGACTGGAATTGTTCTCGGTCTGCGTGTCATTCACATGGTTTGTTATAATGTTATTCTAATGTTCAAAACTTTAGCTGATCTGTGTGGCCATTTATTCATGTAACATTCTTTGGTTCACTGGTTAATTCTTAGAATGAGATTTCAAGTACATTTGGTCAAAATTGGCTTTCAGCAAGCATTGATATGCAGTGAGAAAAGCACAGTATTTCACGTACATCAATGTACATCATTACTTTTTTTTTTTCTTTTTTTTTAACTGGGATATTCAATGAAACTAGAACATGGACTGAAGATATGCACTTAAAGTGAGAGTTGACAAAAAAAGTCCCCCCAGAATCCTGAAATTTTAATGGTGGTCAAATATTTAACAAAGTGACTGCAGCTTGAGATTTTGTTTTGCTGTTTGTAGAGTTAACTTTGTCAAGATGCTGTGCAAATCCTGGGGACACAATGACAACCTTTCATGTTTATTCCTTCAGTGGGTTCCCAGCTCCTTAGTTCCTGGTGAAAGTAGACCCAAGACAGTTAATGGACCCCAGTCTCGTGAGGTGCCCTGCCTTGTGCCACTCCAGGGGACAGAACACTCAGACTTAAGGCCAAGACCTAGGCTACTGCTCTTCCTGCTTTTTAACCTTTTCTTGAATGGAATATCAGCTTCTTTTGGCTGAATTCAACAGGGAGGAGTAGAAACATCTTCTGTATCTCCTTTAATTTTTGATATCTTCGCAACAGCTGTCAGATTCAGTTTGTTCATCGATCATTCAGTTGAGCAAGAGCAAGAAGATGAAGGACCATTCACCCCTTGATGTTATTAACAAGTCTGTCAGGCTTTGACAACTTGAATGAGAGACATTTCATAAAATTATGAGTGAAATTTTAAATGTCTTGTTGAGGCATACCACAAAATCCTTTGCTGTCAAACGAGCACTTGCAATAACTGTTGGTTTTTTGTTTTTTTTTGCCTGATTCAGCACTCTGTTCACATCAGACCCACCAGGTTTTTGGAAACATCTCTTTTGTATAGTGGACATGCTCAGCCACATTAACACAAGCACTAGTCCTCAATTTACCTGCTGACATTACTGTTGCACATCAGTACTGTCATTTGTGTGCACACAGCAGAAAAGGGCAAGATGGTTTAATGAAGACTCTTTAAAATAGACTATGCTTTTCCATCTCCCTATCAGTTACCACCTGATTCAAATTTACAATATTTCACAAACAAGTCAGTGTGTTTTCTCCCATGCCAAGTACAAATATCCTGCGTTTGTGGTGGTTAACTAATTTTTGCTACAGCCATATCCCAACCTGACACATTTTGCAAAGGGTATCAATTTGGCCCTTGACGCAAAGCAGAGGGCTGTGTGATGGGCAGTGCCACCAGGGCTCTGAAGCATAGCTGTGGCACAGCTCTGCTGCCTACCAGTGTGGCACAGTAGCTGCAGGAACCCTTACACCTGCCATGCTTGATGAAGTCCATCACTCAAAGCACAGGGCCAGAGGTCCTCGTGTCCCAGCGGCATCTCTGAGGGCTTCCCAAATCTTGCTCTTCAAGGTACATCAAAGCTTGGTAATTTCTTTCCATACAGGTTTCTGCTGAGGAGAGCGCATAAGCAGCCTTTGCTCAGTTGACTGCAAGCCCCATTTGAACAGAAAATTCTATTTTCACAACGTACACACTTGTGGTACCAGAAGGATCTATTGTATTACATGAATAACAGTCATCATAAACTTGCTTTAAACAGAACAGGTATCTGTTTCTGAGCCAGTGGCCAAAACCAGATGTAACCATGCAATTCATAGCTAACTAGGTGATCCATCAGCACATAGGCTTCAGCTTGGAAAAACATTTTTTGAGTACCAGCTTAACTTTAAGTGTATGTTTATATACATAGATTTCAGTAGGGCGAACACATGAGCCTAGAGCTATATGTGATTAAGTACATCACTGAAAGACTGTCATTAGAAAAAAAAACCTTCTAAATTTTGTCTAGGGATAAATATAACAACTCCTCTGCCTTGACTGGCTCTGTTTCTTTTTGGTGTAGTGCAATGTAAGCAAGATCCTATTACTCTACAATATTGATGGCATACCTTCATGCGTATGTGAAGGCACATTCCTAGCATATTTTGTATTTTAAAACTGATCTTTTCCACCACCGTGATGGTGGTTCTTTCCAGTTTTACTCTTCAGAATCTTCTAGAAACAATAATATTGATCCTGTGTGTTCAGACTGCTTAAGGAAGAGGAACTTATGCAGTTTCCTAATTTTTTAGTCTGTTCTTCTCTGCTGCCCTTTGTTGTCTGTACTCTTTTCCACACTCAAGAGCGAGCGTGCTTTCTGTCAGAGTTTCAGCATATTCCTCTGTCACACATTCTCCTGCTTGGAGCTCTTTTGTTCTAATACTCTTGACATTTAAGCTTGGGCACTTTAAAGGTTCTTTCTCTTTACTTTATTCTATGATTTATTGATTACTTCCAGTGTCTGTTTCCTTAAGCCTATTTCCTTTCATGTTTTCTCACCCTTCCCACTTCTTGTTATTTCATCCCTTGACACAAATAATGCTTCACAACTCTGGTTTTAAAGCCACCACCACTAGCACAAATTTTTCTCCCATTGGCGTGGCATAGCAGCACTTTTTTGTTTTTTTACACACGGAAGCCCAAAGGCATTGTAAGTGATTACAGGGGTCATTGTTGCTGATGAATGAGTGGCGGCCACACATTTCCAAAGAGCCTGCTGAGCCGCATTGTCCTTCCTGAGTAGTCCCCCTAGAAGTCATAGGCACTAGGCGCAGATCAAGGGGCTACTCGGTGTGGGAAAGTGACACTCCGCGCACTGGGACTCAAGTCAACATTGTACAAGGAGAAGCCTCCTTCCCAAGGGCTGAGCTATGCTGGCTGTACGCGCCAGAAAAGCTATGATGCCGAATGAGAAGGTTTGCCAGCAGTTTAGGATTATTGCACCTATATGTTGTGGGGCAAATTCTGTGCTAATTGCTACCTGGTGGGAGCCGCATGGCCAGGGACATGTATGCGTGTGACTGTACGCGTTCTCATCCACGCTTCTACAAGGTACCATTTTGTGCTAGTTTTGCTCACCACACAGGAGCCAACTATCAAAGGAGGCTTCCAGAAAGACCAGTTCTAACACAAGAAACCAGCATGCAGCAGGAGATGCTTTAGGTTGCCTCTTAGTGTGAGTCTTGGACTGAAGTAACCTGACTTGGCTGCCTCCCTGCTTTCCTGCCATAGCATGGGCATGATATTTGTTGTCTTGTGATGACTCAAATGATGCAAATAATTTCAAAATCATCAGATGCTTTGAATGGCCTTCCTTTTCTGTCTCCTGCTTTGTTATGGGAAAGGACCTTGTTGTATAGAAATGTCTGTGTCGCCATCCTAGACTGAGTGACACACTGGGCTCTTTTACTTCCCCCCCATGCCCAAGATAGAGCAGTGATTTGCTGCTCAAATGCTACAGCAAAACACGTTAATTCAGGTAGATTCATCTAGAAGTTTGTATATCGGACATTAAGGGGTAAATTGCTCCAAGGTAACAGCTTGATTTGGTGCTGTGTTTGTACCAGCACTTTAGCCCACTTCCAATTCAGACACAAGGGGGTTGAGAAGCAGATTGTAACCAATACTTGCATATAAAGCATGCTCTAGTCAATTAGCTAGTGATTTTTCTGTCAGCCAGGTTCTGTGCAAATGAAGAGATATCAAGGATGTAGAAAATGATCGAACTCAGCTGAAAATGTACCTCCTGCTTGTGTCTTAAAGTAAATAAGGACTTTTTACCAGCAAAAAAAGCATTGTTCTTTACATTTTACCATTTCAATGCAGATGAAAAATTAAATTGCCAATAAAATCTTATGAGAAAGGAAATTCTTGTTAGAAATTTTATCTCAGAGTATTGATTTTGCTACTGTGAAGAAAATTGCTCTCTAAGTGTTAATAAATAAGAGTGAGCAAAGGCAGACTTTTAATTGTCTGATTTGATTTAAAATCTTCTAACATACAAAGATTAAATTTTAAAAGAAAGAAGTAACTTCCTGGGTGTTCTACATTTAAATGTCAGTTTGATGACTTTAAATGGTGAAAAGTTTGTCTTAGATGTTTTTTTGTCTATGCACACAGTTCCTGATTAATCTATGAATGAAGATGACTAAATCAGTGGCCTCTGGTTGGTCTATCAGAATATCTGACACACATACCAGAAGGATGTTACTGTGATTCATTTTACATACAGCACACCAAAGGGGTCTGTTGTCCTAGAGGCTTGAACTATGTTTTACTTTACAGTAAAACCTCAGCCAAAAATGATACAGTCTAAGAGATTTCTAAATAGTAATAATTGTGCTTTCACTAACACCAGAAATTTGGCAGTTATGCTTCTGGTGAGAGAAAGGATTTTACCAATAACAAATAGTAGTAAGAAATACTGTCACTGTGTTTTTGTACATACATATGTATGTTTGCATGTATATACGCGTATATTGTACGCATGTACTTGCCTTTCTTTCAGGCAACCACACAATTAATGTCCTCCAATGAATAAGAAACTGAATGAACAAGTAAGACAATGCTGTGGATTTATTCTTTTTCAGCAGTAGGAATAATATTATTCAACTATGTGGCTAAGAATATTTTGGAGAGAGCCTTCAGAAAGTTCCCATCTATTTTCTCCTTTCAAAATTTCCACAAAACACATTAAAAATAGTCAAGATATTTCACAATGACCTGTTCTCCTCATGTAAGAGGAATTTTAGCATCTTTATAGAAGCTGTTGGTTTGCTTCTTCAAGGTTGTCTGGAGAATTACCCCAAAGCAACCAGAGACACATTCCCCTTCCCTGGGACGCTAACATGATCCACAGGACCCCATTACTCTGCCAACACCAGGGGTACAACCCAAGTGAGGGATTCTGCCTTGGACCCCACGTGGCAGAGTGGTGGTCTTACATGGGTTTTAGCGATGTTATCCTCAGACAAATTCAAGTGAGGCAAGCTCAGGAGCTGACAAGCACAAATAAATCTCCAAGTGAATGACCTGGTAGCTTCTGTGTGTATACGTCTATGTCCTTCTTTCCTGATTAATTTTATTTCAGGAGTGGCTACCCTCTTGTGCTGTTGGGGCTTTGTTTTCTAATCTCCTCACGGATGCCCGCCAGCTGCTGGATACTCAGAAGAAGACAGTCACTTGGGCTCTTTCCCGTAAGCCATGTCCCCAAGGAAGTTCTCACACAAAGAAAAGAAATTCAGGACAAGAAAAAGATACCAGTGAAAAGGTTCTTTTAGAGAAAAAATTTGGTGGAGATTAAAATAGGGCAAAAGTTCAAATGAGAACGAGCCACTGCCAAGCAAGCAAGAATCTTGGCAAAAAGGAAGGAAAAGAAACATTGGTTTAAAAGGCAAGTAACCATGGCAAGGCAACAACTCAATGCTAGAATCTGGTTAAGAAGTAATATCACACAGAGCTGTGATTGTTTATTCAGGGCTAGCCCATGAGAGAACAGTTGTCTCCAATGAGTGTTCTCACAGCTTGGATCCAAAATTATAACTGCATTTTTTTTAAAGAATCCAGCACTTCTTCACAAGCCATTTGCTGATAGACAAAAGAAAGTAAAAAGTTTATTCTTAGTACCCCTTGTGTGTTTAAGGCACAGCTTTACATATGGAAAGGCATTTCATGTCAGCTGTTGAACTGGTATCGTGCTATTCTGCAGCAGTTGCCAATAGAAACTCTTGATATGTTTTTCAGTACCTTTCCCAAGTTTCAGAAACTGGAACCAGTGTATGGTTTAGGGATGCTGTGTTTGTGGGGGCTTTTGGAGGGCAAGAGAAAAGGTCTTGCACCTATGAGTTGCATTACTGCCATTGCAATACAAAGCAGACAATGGACTGTGGGAGCTAACAGCTGTGGAATTAAGTTTAGGCATGAAATAAAAATAATGGCAGCTTTGATACAAGTAATAATTTACTAAAGATGTTTTGTGGCTATCAGCAAACTCACAACATATGCACACATCCATACACCTGCTTAAGTTGTGCACCTGTTGTCCTACAAATAAATCAAAAGGGAAAAATGGAAGCTTCCAATGTTCCGCTATAAATAAAAGATGATTAATACCATTATAGTGACAAACAGGTATTGGCAACACACAGAGAGAATGGAAGATTGTCATCTAATTTGTGCTTTTGTTTCGACATCTAGATGAGCTTGGAATACATATACAGTGCTAGAGGGCACAGCTGCAGCCCAACAGATGAGAAAGAGAGAGCAGGTCAAATTCATCTCTCACTGTAAGTCAAAAGTAGCTTAACCAAAGCAGGGATTTTAATGGAAATGAACACAACCTGATATTTCTACAAACTGGATGATTTTATCGCTTACACTGTTTTGTTGCTCAGAGCATCTTGAGCTAAACTAAGACACAGTAGTCTCTGTCAGGTCTGCAGGTCTCAGCACTTTCGGGAACCGAATTTTACAGATATTCTTTGGAGACTTGCAGGTCTGCATGGAAGAATTCCTTTTGGAATTAGCATGCACGTATGCATGTCCTTAAAAAGATCTTTCAGGCTAAGCCCTAAATCACATTTGCACTTTGTGGAATCTTCTACAGATGTGCAGAGGGCAGCTTTGAATGTTGCTGGAGTCTTTGGTCTCTTCAAGTCAATAGGGCACATGAAAATCACTGCGTAGACAGCTTCAGAGTTCCCCATTTACCCACAGGCTAATAAAAATTTAGGCAATAGAAGCATAGTATCTCTGAACTTTCTTACTTCAGAGCTGTCTACACTGGCTGTCAAGGTGATTTTGAAAAGAAATTGTTTTTTAAAGGAGAGGACTCAATTTTAGAGGGTAAAGCTAAAGTATTTCCTTTGCTCCTGTCCTTCTCCCTCTTCCCCCAACAAATGCATGCCATTCCCCTCCACCAAAGCAGGTAGCTGCCTGCAGAATTACCTCACCTGGAATCAGACTCTCTGGTAGGCTAAGAATGGCAGTTAGGCAAACCGACTTTATATTAGTGCCATTCCTTGTTTTACGGGGCAACGCAACTATTCCAAGGTACAATTTATTTCAGTGTGTTTATGGAATCTGAACTGTGTTTTGCCCACTCTTGAGTAAATGTACCATGTATTAGGGGCAGATAGCTCCAGTGCTGAGAGATGGAGAGCTCTGTGTCTGATATGACTGCATTTTTTTCCCTGTGCCTTTGCAGTTCCCCGGAGTATCTCCCCAAACTCCCAGCTGCCATTGTATCAAGCCAAACTGCTACAGCACGTTAGATATGCAGAATCTCCTCTTCCATTTATTTCTTTGCCTGTCATCTAAGGTGACAGGAGTCCCTCATCAGTCTTTCTATATGGAAAAACCACATCCTTTTCTTTTGGTGGTGCTCTGGATCCCACCTGCACTGTGCTAATCTGCTAATGTCACACTTTGCATCCCTGCACATCAGTGGTGCTGCACAAGAAGAACAGAACTTGACACATTGTTTTTGGCTATTTTTTGTTTCGTAGTACAGAATACAGAGGCTTTGCATTTATTTTCATTCTTACATATACTTTGCAGGATGGCAGAGCAGGAATGATCCCGTGCTGTTGTGCAGGGCAAAATCTGCTCTCGGATTCTTTCTGCATATCTGGGCTGTCACAAAAAATCTCTGTGATGTCTTTCATATTCACAGCCTGATCAGGGCACTGACTCCCTCTCTGCACAAATATACAACGGCTATAAGCAGGTGCTTGTACAGAAACCAAGAGGCAATCCAAAGCATATGTGAAAGCAGAACTCAGCCCACTGTTAGTGCATATCTTAAGTCTGCTAAAGAGGCATACATGTTCCACTTTTGTGTTATTGTCTTTCTCTTCCTTGGTTGTCAGTGAAAACCTTTGGATTCTGCCACGTGAAGTGGGGACATGTTGCCACTCTTCCTTGACAACTTTCCCCTTCTTCAGCTTTGCCAGGAATTCACACTCCAAATCACTCATGTTATGTGAGCAGATATTGTCTTAGTTTGAATTATTTTATTTTCGTTGCAACTAACTTTGAATGTTACTATAGTAATCTCTCTGGTTTTCCTTGTCAATGGACTGTCACAGACAATTTCATAAACCTTTCATGCAGCTACAGTGCAAATAAAATAATGCGTTTATTTTACTTTTATGCTTCCCTGTAAATGAAAAGGATATTTTAAGTGCATAGCATATAATTGCATCATAAGGAAAGAATACGAAGATGTCAGCATCAAACAGGTTGAAAAATGGGAAAATACTGGAATTAAGGTTGACATTCTTTCTCTTGCTTAACCTTTTCCCAAAAGTCTACCTCATCCCATTCACTCCTTTTCTGAGCATGAGCAGATGGAGAATAGGGGATTGAAAGAGATAATTTCCTGGTTTTGTGCTTCAGTGACAGTAACACACTATCCTTCAGCAACTGCAAGGAAATACTTGTACTGCTGGCTGGAACATGCAAATTTACTTGATAACAGGACCGTATAATTTGGGTCTAGGAGGGAGAGAATAAGGTGTCCTCACTGGAAGGGTCTGAAAGTGACACGCTTCAGATACTTCAGTTGCTAAACTTCAAAAAATCTTCTCCAGTCATCAGCATATGGTGATTTCCATTTTATCAGTCGCTATAAGAAGCCAGCAGGCTCTCATTTCATCTATGAAGAATGCAGCATTTTAGATGATGCCAATGGTGTTAGAAACTTTACATAGCTGTGGGATAAGATCTTTAAAAAAGAACGTGCCTGTGCTTTGTGCAAACACAAACAAATGCCCATAATTGGCTAGGGGCAATGGATGAAGGAAGTGCTAGTATGGAAACATGGCTGCAGGACAACTGCCAGAGAAGCTTACAAGTACTAGCTGGAGTCTATAGAGTAGAGAGAGGATAAAACATGATGGTACATGATGGGATGTTGCACAAAATGTCCAAGAGGAAAAGAAATGAGAGAAGGCGATACTGAAAAGAGAAGCTGGAAGAAGAGATAACCATTGGAGAAGGGAGACAGGAGCAGCAGACATGGCGTTTAATCAAAAATAAAAAGATGAAGAAGTGCAGGAAGGAAATATTTTAGCACTGTAGGAGGATAAGCTTGCAGACAAATTCTGATTCCTTCCTCAGCCAGAAGCAGGCCCTCATGCTTTATACAACAAACAAAGCTCTGGTGGCATCTCTTATGCCAGCTCACTGAGCTTTCTCCTTCAGATGTAACCACTCTTTATTCAGCTGCCCTTCCAGTGGTGCAGAAAGAGGCTGCCTGGGAGCATTTTGTCAAAGTCATTTTCAGTGGGACAGAATTCGCAGAATTCCAGTATATGGGGCCAGGGGTCTCATGTGAAGCACTTGGCACTTTTGAACATTTTAACTTCAACTATTTTTTTAACAAAAATTTACTTGCAAAGAAGAAACCCCTGCTCAGTATTTCAATTAGCAGCTCTGAAATGAGGCCATATTCAACCTATCTGCAGGGATGTGTTTGCAGAGATTTTATCACTAGCAAACAATTCATGTTGGGCTCACAGTGTAAAATAAAGACTTATTATTTCCTATCTGTTTTGCCATTTAGCATTTGTCCATCTTGCACTGACACTTCGAGCTGACTCGTGATTAGCTTCGTGTGGCAGATTGCTCACACCGTCAGTCAGAGCTCAGGTTCACAGTCCTGGGCTGAAGCTGTTGGTTAAATCTACACTAAACACTTGTACTATTGAAACAGCACTGGTGGATGTGGGGAAATCCATCCTTCTCTACTTCTTTTCTTCTTTCCTTCTTTCCTTCTTTCCTTCTTTCCTTCCTCCCTCCCTCCTTTCCTCCCTCCCTTTTTCACAGAAAGTTTTGGTGAATAAGGTCTAGAAAAGAGAACGAGGTGTGGGGGTGAGGAAGCAGCTGTAGCAGGGGAAGGGCAGAAGAGACAACTTATTTCATACATATGTGCTGTGCATATGTCATGACTCACCAGGACGTCAATCTGCAGTGGGAATTAAAGAGCAAAGGGAAAAGACAGGGTAGGTTTTTCTTTTGGAATCACAGTGGCTTTTCTTATAAAGTCTTCTTGGTCTTGGCTTCCCACAGGGATGGGACTGGTCAAGGCTTTTTTAATTAAGTAACAGTTCCAGCTAAAGCTGTTAGTAATAAGAGGGCTGGCTGGCTTATGTGAGCAGTCATCAGTCAGCCGGGTCACCAGTTGAAATGTGCTCAGCTTTGTATGGTAGCAGTTCCGATCGGATGTTGCTTGTGGTGGTGGCGTGTGTGGGTTTGGAGATCTTGGCCCAGTTTTCCTTGGCCACAGGTCGACATCATACAAAGGAAGGACAAGATATCATTTAAGAGTTTCTGTGGGAGTCTCTGGAGAGATCATGAAAGGACAGACATAAAGGAGAAAATCTTACAAAGTGGACAACTTGCCATTCAGAAGGCGGCAAGACTATCACAGACCTGTCACACATGAGAGAACCTCCTGTGCAGGATCGTTGGGAACCTTCTTCTGGGGAAGGGATAGAAAATGCCTGACATTCACTTTCTTACTGCCTGTCTGCCATGGGAATCCCTTTGTGCTGTAAGAAATCATTCTAACAAAAGACAGTGATCATATCACTTTAGTTTACACATCCAGCAAGGATGCAGAATTTTGAGGCAAATATGTGGAAAACCCCACCCATCTTCCTCAGGGAAGGCTGTAAAGTGAGGGTTTCCAGAATGACAACAATTCACCTTTACAAGAAAATGAAAATATTTAGGTTGTGTTCCCCTTCATCCCCCTCTCCCTCCACACCACTAAATACTGCTTGTATTTAGCCTGAAGCTCCTTTAACTAAGGTCTAGTGTTGGTCCCACAGAGTACAAAAGGAGTGTTCCCATTCAGTTGACAGCTGAAGAATCAAGCCTTGAATTTCCCTGCATCCTTTAAGATCCTTGAGATACTTTAAGGATTTTTAATTTAGTAGTTTCCACTGAATTAAGAATTGATGACATTTTTTTCCGTGGCAGTAAATGTGAGGTACTGTTGCCAAAATTCCTGCTACTTTCTGAGTGTGGAAAACCTGATGGTTTCTTGAGTCATATTATCAGAATAGCTCCTATTGGCTTGCTGTGGTTTCCTCACACTGAAGAACTACAGTCCTTTGAAATGTGAGTTGCAGAAACTCATTAACACATAGGGCACATGCCATGTTAAAACCAAAGGAGGTGTTATGAGATGGATAAGAAACTGGTTCAGTTGGACTAAGATGCCTTGGTAGGTAATCAAGGCCACTTCAGACACTCTCATAGGTGAGACGGGGCTGTCTCTAATCTTATTTTCACCATGAATGCCAAAGGCTAGATGACAAGCTCTATCTGCTTGTTAAAGGGAACAAGACTGCACATTAAGTCGTCCTGTTAGTTCTTCTCAGCTCAGCACCCAATCCGCTGTATACCTAGATATATAACTACGTACCTCAGCTCTCTGTTGTAGCAGCACACAATAAAATAGGGTCTTGGAGGCTTATTCACCTTTTTCTTCACCTTTTGTAATATCTTTGAGATCACAGAATTGCAGAAGGGTTGAGGTGGGAAGGGACCACTGGAAGTCATCTTGTCCAACCACTGCCTTGGTCAAGAAGGGCCACCTAGAGCAGGCTGCCCAGGAACGTGTCCAGATGGCTTTTGAATATCTCTAAGGAGGAGGACTCTACCACTTTTCTGGGCAACGACTGCCAGTGCTTGGTTACTCTCACAGTGTAAACTTTTTTCTGATATTCAGAGGGACCTTGCTCTGTTTCAGTTTATGCCTGTTTTCTCTTGTTCTGTCACTGGGACACCACTGAAAAGAACGTGTCTCTGTCTTCTTTGCACCCATCCAGGTATTTTTATACTTTGATGACATCCTTCCTTGAGCCTTCTCTCTTTCAGCCTGAACAGTCCCAGTTCTTTCAGCCTGTACTCATAGGAGAGATGCTCTGATCCCTTAATCATCATGGCTCTTCACTGGACTCTCACCAATGTGTCCATGTCTCTTTTCTACCAAGGAGCCTAGAACTGGACACAGGACTCCAGGTGTGGCCTTACCAGTGTTGAGTAGAGGGGAAGAATCACCTCCCTTGACCTGCTGGCAATGCTCCTTCTAATGCATCCCAGGATGCCATCTACCTTCTTTGCCACATGGGCACATTGCTGGCTCATGTTCATCTTGGTGTCCACCAGGACACCCCTCGTCTTTTTCATTTTTCCAGCTGTGTGGGCCCATCTGGGTGCAAGGAGTTGTTCCTCCCCAGGTGAAGGACTTGGCCCTTCTCCTTGTTGAATTTCATGATCTTCCTGTTAGCCTGTTTTTCCAGCCTGTTGAGTTCCCTCTGAACGGCAGCATGACCCTCTAGCATACCAGCCACTCCTCCCAGTTTTGTGTCATCTGCAAACTTGCTGAGGGTACGCTGTGCCCCATCATCCAGATCAGTAGTGAAGATATTAAACAAGACTGGACCCAGTAGCTGCTTCCTGGATTAGAGGCTTTTGGTGGAGGGGAGCAGGAAGCAACAGCCAGCAAAGAGTGCTCAGGACTTCATGAAGACCTCCCCATCTCATCATCACTAACTCAATGAGGTCAGGTAGCTCTTGAGCTGTCTCTGAATTACCACACATTATTCTCTCTGGACTCCTCAAACAAAGGTAGCAGTTGCGAACATTCAATGAAGGTTTATCATGTTGTTTATTTTCAAGGCAAATATTTTCTGGCAGGCTTATGTGTGGTTGGTTGTATGGACAGATCCTGAAGGGGAAATGGATCTGAGAGCCACTTTACTGATTTTTGAAGAAGAATTTCCTTTTCTCACTCACAGCATTTATTAGTGGTGAGCCCAGACAAGTGAGAGTTGAAATTGAGGCCAGCTCACTCATGAAAACTAATAGCAAAAGAGGTAATGCCTCTGTGAGTAGGCCATAGTGATCAAATTGCTATATTTTACCCACAGAAGATACAAGTAATGTGTAGTCAGACCTACAGGCAAACATTTCCTTTTATGGAGGGAGGACACAGACCCAGTACAAAACCTAGCACCGTCACGATCCTTTTCAGTGACAGGAATAGTTTATAAAAATTCTAGACTATCAAATCACATCTGAAGCAATTCTCACCTAATACTGTTCATGTTGGGGAAGATAAGTGTCTGGTTCGGGTTGTCTCTGGTGATTTGTGAACACACTTGTCAGCATGTGTATATGAATGTGTTGACCTACGTACTTTTGCTATCTAAATGCTAGATAAATAAAAAGAAAGATTTGCATAGTTTCAGGTTTAAAATCCTCCTCTCACTTTTTTCTGCAACCTTTCAGTCCCTGAGTCTCTCTTCCCCTCACTTTCTCTCAGATATTTCTCCAGCTACTTGGTGATGAGATTCAGATAAATCTAAAATACACTTTTTCCTGCTATACAAGTATTGGAGAAGAGGAGAAGCTTGCAGGTGATTTAGAAGAGCTCAGATGCTGGGGACTATACAGTGAGCTAAATTGGCTCTGTCAGTAAAAATCTATTTAAGAATTATTTTCAAATAGGAAATAATTTCAGGTTTGGGGTTCATTGTTCCTGAAACGCAGATGAACACATGCTATTCTCTCCCCCTCCCGCCTCCACTTAGACCCAAAACTGGTATAAAAACTGACAACTGTCTTTTTTATTTTTTTTTTTCTGTTATTCATTCATGAACAACATGGTTAACATTGCCTCTAGAAAAGAAAAGATGTCAAGACAGTAAACATCACATTTTATCAAACAAACCCTTTCTACCTTCACATTTTAAAGTACTTTGAAACAGTTTCATTAGAAAAGGTAAATGCCTGAGCCCAGAGACCAATCGGTAACTCACCCCACCCAGCCACCCTTTCCTCTTCCACAGAGGGGTGGGACTGCAGAAGTCAAGGGTGCAGGATGCCCAGGAGGAGTGTCCTGTGCTCTGTTGTCCATCCCAAATGGTGCCTACCTGCTGTGGCATCTGGCACTTCTATGTTCAGCGTTGTCTGACTGGGGAAGAAGCTTGCACTGCAGCAGCACAAGCAGAAGTGCTAAAGACACCCAACCACTGTAAACCCTGCTTTCCATGGGAGCTCAGTCATGTGGGACATCATATCACTTTCTGACAGAAACTCGCTCCAGGCTCTGACAGACTCTCTTAGCCCATGAGCTATGATGGAGATCAGGGTGGTGGGACCATCCTGCCCCTGTGCTTTGTCCTCATACTAGCAGCAGAAGTGCCTCAGCTGCGTTTGGCCACCATACAGGACCACAGAGCTAGCAGCCATCTCAGATCATTCACAGAATCACAGAACCATTACAGCTGGAAAGGACCTCTGAGATTACCAAGTCCAACCATACACAAAATCACAACCCTACAATCTTGGCCACTAGAGCACACCCTGAAGTAGCACATCTACTAATTTCTTAAATACCTCCAGGGATGGTGACTCAACCACCTCTCTGGGCCGGTCGTTCCAGTGCCTGACCACTCTTTCAGTCAAGTAATTCTTCCTAATATTGAGTCTAAATCTCCCCTGCTGCAACTTCAGACCATTTCCTTTGGTCCTGTCATGATTGCCCTGGGAGAAGAGGCCAGCATCCACCTCTCTACAACCTCCTTTCAGGTAGTTGTAAAGGGCAAGGAGGTCTCCCCTCAGCCTCCTCTTCTCCAAACTAAACATGCCTCAGCCTCTCCTCATATGACTTATTCTCTAGACCCCTCACCAGCTTGGTAGCTCTCCTCAGGGCTGGTTTTCTCCCTCTCACACAGTAGCTAGATTGATAGATTGAGATTTAATTAAAAACGATCAGCTACTGAAAGGACAGCTTTTTCTTTTTTTTTTTCTTTTTTTTTTTTTCCCTTTCCCCGGGCACTTGGTTTGCATGTTTACTGTGCTAAAAACAGTTACGAGCAATCTGGATAGCCCTCTGTTAGCTGTGATGAAAACATTCTCGAGTATATCCGATGGTGCCTGCCACTGAAGAGGCCCGAGAAACACTGCAGCTAGATGGGGGATGAACCTTGCCCTTTACAAATCATATACTGAAGACCTGATGCTGGCGTTCACCTGGGGTCAGTGGTGTGACATTGTCCCTGGTAGGGACTCTGGCTTGGTCACAGTGAGGTCCCTTTGGTGATTCCTACAGCCACAACACAGGCGGTGATGCCTGTGGGCTGCACTGGGGCACAATGTCTGCCCACTTTCGTTCCACCACACTGCATGTCTCACAGAGACATGGATGTAGCTGGCACAGAGCCTGCCTAGTGCTCCTGGGGGTGACTGCTGCATTCAGCAGGGGGAATAACAGAACTCTTTATGACCCCTGGCCTTTGGTGAGCTCAGGCACATGAAAACAAGTTCATACCCAAATCTTTGCAGAAATATTACCTTGACAGGAAGCTGGGTAGTGTGACAGTTTTTCACCACCCCACGTGCCAGCTTGACCTTTATCTACCATAACCCTGTCCAAGTGATAACCACCTGTGGTGGTCACTATGGTCATGATGGCTACATCTGGATCACTAGGGTTTTGGGGAGACAGATAACAACACAATAGCCAAGGGTTAACATGAGCAATGCTGATGCTGTGGTCAGTATGCAAATATGACTATAGGTCAATCATCTTTCCCCTATAAACAGTAAACAGCCCAAGAGCCCTTTGAGCTCTCCGGCATGGCAGTAGGCTGCATGCCAGCATCTCCCCCTGAGTAGGGACACCTCTCAAGGTTACTCCTCAAGATTCAGAGATTTCTTGCTGCAACAGATCCTCACTAAGTGACTAATAGCATGCTAAAGTTAGAAATCTTAGCTAAGTGATATAAAGGATTGATTGTGTATATATAATCCTTTAGACATAAACCACTGACCATGTCTGGGGCTAGGACTGGATCCAGCTGCTCCTAGAATCCTCTCTGAGAAGAATTTTAGAAAGCAAGAGGGTCCTTTCTGAACCTCATGACTTAACGGCAGGGTCTCACTGACGGTTCTGTCTAACCCTGTCTTCTATGCTGTAAATAACCAAGTGTGCCTTGCCATCGAATCTTGATGCAAATGCTTTCACATTTACTATTGGAGTTTGTTAAATCCCTGGCTTGTATCGATGAATATATTGCTGCTTCTGTCTGATGAGTGCAGTGCATCACTCTGGTCAGGACACGGTAGCAGCTCAGAGCTCTCAAGCCAGATGTATGTCTGCCTCAGAAAGGACTAACCATTGCATCCCCTCATGGGACACAGCTGCCATTCCGCAGCAACGTGGTGCGGCAGTCACAGCCCTTTCCCTGGCTGCAAAGCTGTTTTCTGCTCCTGCCTGCCACTGCTAATTCCAACACCCACCCTGCAGTTCACCACCCTCCTTCTTGTGCCAATCTCGGGCCATCTGCATGCTGGGTCAGTATTAAAAAATGCTCAGTGCAGAACTGCAAGCCTTGCAAGCAGGGCTGGCAAAAAGAAAAGAAAGTTCACCACTCTCTTTTGGTGATAAAGCATCCATGCACTACCAATTCACTGCTCCTGAAAGTCCATCTGTTTTGCCCACAGACCTCTACTGGTAATGCCAAAATTTTTCTTCCTTCCCACGTCACACAAATATGAACATACATGCACATATGCACACGCAAATATAAACACTCGATTGATCTCATGGTTAGGATTATTTCTCTTTTTTAGGTGCTAGTGGGCTGTAGAGAGTCAAAACATTCCCAAAGCAAAGCTACTTTATTCTCAATTCTGAAAGTGCCCCCGTCCATCATTATCAAATATCCTAAATGCCCATGTTCAGCAGCATTCTGCTGGTACTTGGATTATGAGTCACTGGGTAATTTAGCCCTGCGAGGTAGATCATAAGCTGTTCCCCCTCTGTCTTTTCCAGCGAGGAGATGCTAGTGGGCGATCTTCGTTAATATTCACTGTAATGTACATCTGTTTGCCCCCTCAGCCACTGCATGAACATACACAGGGAGAGGGGGAAGGGCAGAGGGAGAGCTTCAAAATGCTTGCAGCCAGGCAGGAGCCAGGGATGCACCCCAAGTGGTTTCTGTCAGTCTGACAGGGATGGCAAACATTTCCATCTCTACGAGCCGTTTTTTTTTGTGGCTTTATAAGCACTGAAGCATTTGAAATAAGAAAGGCACTAGCTCTGGCTGAGACATAATAACGGAGCTCAGGTTGATAATGTTCCTCAACAGCCCAGTGTTAGGGCTGGATCTTGGGTGTGATGCAAGTGACCCACTTAAGATTTTTTGTTGCTGTTGTTCAGAAAACCTCACCATCTACCTTCTGTCCCGTTGAGACTGAGCTACGACAGAGTCATACTTCATATTCATCTATAGGAACATCTGGCCCATGTCTAACATTTAATTTCCACACCATTAGAGTCAAACAATACGTGTACATCAGTAGATAATGTAATGCATTATCACGCAAGGCAGAGAGCAGCAATTTATTAGCCTAATTTAAAATAGCCTTCAGCAAAAAATAGTGCATCTTAATTCATGAATCTGAAAGGAATGACATATTTTCCTGTAAAATGCAAAGGTATGAAGAGAGACATGCTTTTCCACAGTGGTGCATATATTATTTCTTTTTCTTGTAAATCTTTTAAAAGATGAAATATCTGTTCTCTGTACCAAAAAAAAAAAANTCAAACCCAAGGTACATCCGTAATAATACAAAAGGAGAGATCTTACCAAGGGGACAAAAGAGAAAAAGCTGCCCCAGAACACAAGCAAAACTGACCTTTCCTTTACAGCGAAGTTGTGATCTGAATGTGAAGATCACTCAGACTTTCCATGCTTGTATTTGAACGAATCCAGGCTCTTCAAGTGCACATCAAGCATTTCCTCCTCTTTTTTATCTATTTTTTTAATCTGTCTTTTCCAATAAAGGACACTCCCTAGATAGGACCAAAAATATTAAAACAAATTAGAAGCCCTTGCCACTCTAGCAAAATGAGTCACTTTTCACAAACCTTTGATTACAGACTGTAACTTCTTTCTAGGGGGAAATTAACTTCCCAAATGGCAGAGTAACACCAGGCTTATGTGCCACCCAAAGTTCACTTTAGTTCTCTGAATTGGGATGAATTTTCTCAGCTTTGGTTAATAAAAGCATGGGCTCTGGCCATACTGCTCAGTTCCTATCTCTAATGTACCCAAAGTTTACAGCTGTCTGAAGCTGAAATTTGTATTCTGCATCATTTCTGTCTATCCTTTCTTATTCAACATCAAATGCCATTGAAAAAATACATAGGTGGGGGCCTTGGAGTAAAGTCTAACCCAATAAATCCTGATTTGTTTTTTGCCCACAGTGGAACAACAACTGCGCTAGGAAAGCTGGGTGGCTGCCCTGCCCAGCCTGGGGTGCAGCCTGGAGGCGGGAGAGTGCCCACTCCCTCCACAAGGCTTTAGAATAGAGCAGTATGAGGTGGGCATCTCAATTCTGCCAGCACGTGTCAGGTGCTTTGAGGGCTTCTTGGGAGACTTAGGTAGGAGAACCCACAGTTCTCGATCCATTTCGTTTGAGCCCTGCCAAAACTGAAACCATGCAATATTCGAAGCAGAACTTTTAGATAACCAGGAAAACTTTAAGGTAAAAAAAACCCCAAACACATTTATCTCTAAAATCTGTGTCAGTTCTACCCTTGTTTGGCAGCACCTGAATGGGGATTCCCAAGGTCTCATCTGTGAACTTTGCCCCAGATGATGTATAAATGAAAATCCCAAACAAAGGAAGCCTTACTGTTATTCTTCCAGCATCAAGAGCAGCTATCTCCACTTCATCACGATGGGAGCACTCCATTCAGTGGGTTTGCACAGAAGAGCAGAGGGATGATTGGTCCTGGGAAATTACGAATTTAATATCTGTAGTGACACAACACTGCAATGCAGAGAGAGAAAAGTCAGTAGTCCCCAGCTGGCGTGGGACCTCTTCTGGTCAGCCAGGGGCAGGACCTGCCCGAGTGCCACCTAAAACATGACAGCTGTGCTGAGGCCGAGGGAAAGGGCAAGGGAAGCCTTGGCCGTTCCCTTTCCACTGCTGGCAGCTTTCTGAACAGGTGTATGGTCATGCTTCGGTCAGGTCAAGTACAGTCTGGTGGTGACTCCAGGAGAGAACTGCAAGTGCCAAGGGCAATGAAACTGGAGATACAGCCCCATGCGGAGCATCCCACAGAAGAACTGTGACAGGGCATGCCTGTCAGCAGCGGCAAGGGAAATTCTGGAGCTGAAGCTGAAAAAATTGATGTGTTTGCCCGAATTAAACAAGCCTTACTTCAGTAAGGGAGAGAGTCTCCTTGCTCAGAGGAGGGCTGGTACTCTTGTACTTATAAAAATACTCTGCTACTGACTTAAGAGAAAAACAGCAGCAAGAACAGGCAAGATTCAAGATGGAGGTGGATGTTCCAGCTCAGCAGGGAAATAGACCACTGCTCTTCTGAAAAGAGGACTAGAAAAGCAGAAGGTCTTGGAGATTTAGAAAAAGTCACACTTGACAAGTATCCACTTGACACATGTCAAGAGAAAAAGAAAAAAACTAAATTTTACACCAAACAAAAAACATCTCATCCAACTGGCTGGTGTACTGGAAGGCTTCATTTTGATGGCTTACTAATTGGCTGCAATACAGCACCATGACTTGGGGCAGGTGGCAGGGCAGGAGTTGGGGGGCAAGGGGAGCAGGCAGTCTTTGTGAAAGAAGTGAAAGATGGCACATAAGCAAAAGATTTTGGCTACCTGTCTCAGCTGCAAAAGAAGGGGAGAGCCTTCTGTCTACCTGACCCTATGGTATATAAAGTGGCCTGGAATAAAGCTGATATATCTTACATGGCCTGCTTTTAATCATCCTGTTACTAAGAGGCAGCTGGACATACTCTCCTGGCACAGTCAGTTACTACCCTTGTAAGGATGTAGCTTATGCTGAGATACCTGCATCTCTCTAGGAAGGAAATAAGACAAAGAAAAGGTGCTTGCATTAATGCTGCCTCAGGGCACCAGCAAGTTACGGGTTGGTGGGTTTTACAAGACTACTTACTATGCTATTCAATTAAAAAAAAAGAGCAGTTACCATAGCAACACCCACATCTAATGGCTCTTATGCTACCTCTGAGATACAAAGCACCTTCTTACAGAGATACATTGACCAATACAGCATGTCGTGGGAAGTTTTATGCTTCTAGCAATGGTTTAAGGGGGAGAATGTGTGTTCCAATAACCAGACATATTTATATCCCCAGGTTGTAATATTAATTTATAATAAATTATTTTGGTTCCTTGATATCTCTTTTTCTTCTCATTACCATTTCCTTTCTAATAGTGCCTTCATTTTTTTCTTTTCTTCCCCCCTGGATGGATGATATTTGATTAAGTACAGGATGAGATTTGCATACGGGAGCTCAGGGATATGTCCAGCAGTTAGGTGGATCATATCTGTCTGTAGATCTCGTATCTGGGAAATTCTACCACTTTATCACAGTTGAACAGTCCCGGCCGAGTGAAAGCCAGGGGCTAGAAGGTGTTTGTGGAATGCAGTCTGACACTGCTGGTGGTAAGGGATGTCTTTGCTGTCCTGAAAAAGGGATGGAAGGCAACTTTTTTTTTTTTCTCTTGCCCAGAGCGTGTGGAAAAGTGGGAAAGTGAGGGGACGGTGCATCTGCCCCAGGGGTGGATAAGAGGGTGTAGAAGTTTCTTTCTTGTCCTTCAATACAGGCATGGTCGAATGGGAAGGAAGTTACATGACCCCTTGAACATTGCAATGTTCACAGGCACGCTGGAGCTGGAGGGCCACTGTCAGAAATGTGAGGAAGAGAGAAGGGACAGCTGGGCCTCAGGGCATTCTCCTCACCCCGTGGCCCTCTCTGCACACATTTGATTTCTTCATGAGAAGTCATAGAGGGCACACGCACTGTTCACGGAAGAGCAAAATACTGCAGGATGCTGCATCCCCACTCCCAAACCACTGCTTTAAATATATCCTTAGGAAGTGGCACATTGCTGGACCATCATCACTCGGGCAGGCAGCACTGGCTCTTGCCCCATGGTGAGCTTGGAGTGGTGAGGGGCATTGCAAAAGCCACAGAATTTCTTACCCTTCCCTGCGGGAAGCCCATGGCTTGGATTCTCTGGGTCTATCATATTGCCTGTTACTTGAGCTCCCACCATGGTTCTGAAAAGTGGGGTCAAAGCTGACAATTAGTTTCCAGAAACAAAAAGAAAGTGCATCTTCAATAACCTCTGATATTCACTCTTCTAATTATCTAGCCAGCCCAGTAGGTGAGGTACAACACGTTTGTCCTTCCTACACCAAATATTCTTTGTAAATTTAAAAAATGTCCAAAGAAAAGCTATAATGATTTAAAGAGATAGATACAGATTAATCACATTAATTACTGTTTAGATACAGATTGTCTGCATAAACACAGGACACTGCTGTTTTGTTAGTGCAGCATCACTGAAAAATCTCTTTCATTCGAAGTGCAAGACTGAGTATCAGTTCCATGTTATTTTTCCATGAATGTAGGGCAACATGTATTATTTGTGATTCTCCTAATTTTTAATTACTGCAAATTAAAACAATGGGATGATATATGATGAGTGAAACCAAGCATATGTTAAAAACGTCTAAACAGTTTTACCTGGGAAAATGAACAGAAACATAAATTGCTTGTATTGCATATTTAAAAATTCAATAGCAAGCTAAAATTATCATTTGCATTAATGTATTCTGAAATATGAATTATTAAGTGATTCACATTGGCGCAACAAAAGCCAGTTTGGAGAACCTAGCTTTAGCCTGAAGCATTCCTCAGCAGCCTTATCTTCCCAGTCCCCTCTAAATAGCTCTAAATATATAAAGGCGATTCTTCTAATTGGAAAAATATATACACAACACCTGTATGAAAAAAAAAAACAACCAAAATCCTCCACATTTCCAAGCGGCTTTAAGAAAAAAACCTCTCAAACAAAAGAAATTCAACTATTCAATGCTATTCAAGTCTCCTGTTTATTTTTCTCTTTCCTTTTTTAACCCCCTTTGTACTTTGCACCTGTAATTTTTTTCTTTGCTTTAATCCTAGCCATCACTTGGTTTCTTTTCTTTTTTTTTTTTTTCTTTTTCTTTTATCCCTTTGTTCTTTAAATACAGTTCCATTGTTTAGAGGTCAAGGCAACGACCTGCCAGAGGGAAGTGTGGCAAGCGCCTGTACCTGGGGTGCTGGTGGAGCATCCGGGGGGTGCAGAGGCGGGTATTCGGAGCTTGTCCCCGGGCCTGCGGCAGCAGCATCCCCGAGCAGTGGGAGGAGGAGGTTTCTCCACCTGTGGGGCAGGAGCTCTGTCTTTCTTCAATACACAGCAGCAGGGGGCCATGAGGGAGTGAGCAGGATGGGGAGGGGGCAAGAGAGGAGGGGATGACTACAAGCAGAAACATTCTTCAGTGCTTCATCCACCAAAATCTTAGTTCACAGCATAATACTTTCTTCTCTGCGTTGTGTAAGAAAGGAGAAACCTGTCAAAAAGGTTTTCTGAAAGTGGAGCTTGGACTTTGTAACTCAGGTCACCTTTTCAGGGAATTCCCTTCCCCTTCAAANAAACGAGATCCTGAAGGACAGCAAGGGAAACAAGTGCTAGTTAAAGAGGGACAACCCAATGATGGAAGAGCAGCCCCAAATCACTCTTAGACTCCTGTCCTTTTTTGATGTGCTGAAGGTCAAGTAATGAGGCTGTGGAAGGGCCAAAGTTAGCAGCCTGTATTCCCAGCGCTCTGCTTTTGCTGTACAGGCTCAATTTCCCAGAACACTTCCTTAGCTCCAGTTAACTTCAGTGAGAGGATGGTTGCAAAATATCTTTGACAAATCAGGGCTGAGACGCTGCTGCTTCTCAAAACAGTTTATCACTCCTAAGTGCCAGAGCTGTGATGTGTGTTGTACAGCCCAAGTTTGCAGACTTCCTCCTGCACTGAGACACAAAGCTCAGCATTTCTGAAATTGAATTTCTCTTCATGCCATGTGATTACAGATATATTCCGACTCACTATTTCCATTTCTCTTATGTATTAGTAAAGAGGAAAAAATGGTTGGAAAAAATTATCTCTGTAGCATTATTTCTATAAAAATTCGTTTCATATGCGAAGTGTTACACTGCTCTGGGAAAAGTGACACCAAAGGGCTTATGAGTAATTATGTCTATGTGTTGTGCATATACAAACACACACACACACAGAGCGCTTGATGAGCGATGCTAATAAAGAGACAAAAAGTAGACGTGACATTTACCCAATGAAATGAATATAGGTCAAAAAATAAGTTGCCATGGGATCATTCAGAGCACAGTTATGCCTGAATAGCTTTACATGGCCAGCAGTATTGCTCGTCCAGTATCTCGTCACCACACAAGCATCTTTAGGAACCCTGGCTCCCAGGAACATTTTAATCCTAGACTCCACTCATTAGAAATGGGTATAAACCTTGCAGTTGAAGAATTTATTTTGCTTTTTCTTAGCTTGGCTGGATATTTTTGTTATCTCATTAGGTATCAGGTCTTTTAAAAAAAAAAATCTGCAATGTTCTTGGCCCCTGAGATCTCCTGGTGCAGTGAATACATTAGTTATATGCATACAGGCATAAGAAATCATCTGTCTTTCATTAGCTTTGAATTTTCCACTTCCCTAAGTCTTTGAATTTCCCCACGTTCTGGTACTAGCGTCCTATAATGCACACTGGGAGAGGAGCAGGGAGGGCAGGAGCTGCAGAACAGATACCTGCTAATAGAAAGCTCCCATGTTTCTGCCCAGGACATCCCAGCACAAAGTGTAGCTCTCAAGCTTGCCCAATGAGGCCATGCTTTGTGCATGCCCTCTGTTGGTTGATGCAGAGACACTGATCATCACTCAAAGTATGCAGAGATCAAAGTATGTGGAGATACTACTTCATGTGAGCTTCCAGGTGGCCAGGGAATGGTAACAGATGAATTGCAAGGAGTGTCCACTCTGGCCCACTTTGCCCACACTTTCTTCAGACATGCATCTCACACTTTGCTGCTTTTCCTGAGTTGTTGACCCTAGTCTTAAGTAAATGTGGGTAAGGTAACCTGTCTTCATCTACCTGTGAAGATGTATTCTCAGGTAAACACGCTGGCCCCTGAAGGGATGCTTCCAGTCCCTGGTGACCTAGAGTGGCAAGATCCCCCAGATTCTCCACATGGGACAGAACCAAGGCTACCAGTTCCCCCAAGCCATCCCATGCCTCATCTTTTCCCATACTGAACCATGGCTGGAGAAAGGGATAGCTCACCAGGAAACCCTGGGGGCTGAGCACCCTGCTTCACATTCCTGTTTGGCAAGATTTCCAAGCTCTTACTGGCCCAGCAAGCCCAGGGTGGAAAGAGCCCCTTTTGGGCCTCCCATAGCTTGGTCCCAGGACCTCTTCCCTTGCATCTATCTGCTGAGCCTTGTGAACTGGGGCAGTGTCTGAAGCTCAGGCCCCTTCTCGGAGATGCCTCACTCCCACCTGCCGAGCTCAGCCGGGCAGTGGTGAGTCAGGGGCCACACTTGCCCATTTCTCCACATTGTTTCACGTTCAGTTGAAAACAAAGCTGTCAGTAATTAACAAAACATGAGATATTTGAGAAACCAGATTTGCCAAGCTGCTATTTTAGCAAATCATAACGGTGCTGCTGCCAAAATCATCACTTCTCTCCTCCCCTCTGCCCCCCCTCTGGAATCAGTGCTACGCTGTGAAATCGAAAAAACTCTGTGTGCAGGAAAAAAGTGAGGTTCAAAGAGAGCTGTGGTTTTCCAGTTTGTTTCACTACCAATGCAAAACATGCCGTAAAAAAATTAATGGCACCGTCTGAAAAATTCTTGCTTCTTTGAATTTTTTTTGCTGTCTGAGTAATAATAAGCAAGCTGGTCCTAATCAAACAAAGGAAGCACCTACCAAAGAGTTTTGTGGGGGGAAAAAAAAATTAAAAATTATCATTTTCTTCCTTTAAACAGAGGGAAATTCAGGCTGGCAGAGTCGTAGTAATTCATACAATGCAGTTTGTAGGCCAGGAGTAAAGAACACAGCTGCATGGGCCCAGTCCAGCACATTAACTGTTGGACTGCAATGTTGTCCCCTCCAGTGGATGAGCCACTATCAGAAGTTATTACAGGCCTCACTCCGCACCATTAAATACAGTGTTTTAAGATGTGTGTAACTCTTGTATCTCAGAAGCTGTAACCAGAACTGAGAGCTCTCACCCTCTCACCAGAATTGCTTAGTATTAGCCAAAAACCAATGAATCTCATATTTTATAAGACCTTATTGTCTAAATGTGTACGTGTTTAAAGAAGCTACATATTCACCAGCCTTTAGGCTTTGTTCCGAGTACAACATTGCTAGCAATGACCTTGTTATTTCTAAGAAATGAGGCAGAAGTCAGGTACTGGACAGAATGAGATTCCCTAGGAGTTTTGTTACAGGAACAAAGTTGTATGAGGTCAGATGTTAACTAGGGTGGAAAAAGCCATATTAAAAGCCTGAGTCAAGACCTGTTGGAGTCATCAGAAATCTTCTGTCTGGCTTATGTGGACAACTGGATCAGCCAGTGAAAGAACATTAGGATTTTACATGTCAGTATTCAAACTTTAGGATGTTAAAGTTAGAATATTTACATTGCCCCAAAACACTAAGGTTACTACTATTTTGCATATAACGCAGTCTAATTGGAGACAACTTCTTTAAGAAGCCATATAATAAACCTTGAGGAATTAATTTAATACTGGGATGCTAATGTTAAACTCAATGATGTAATCGATTAGCACATCTTTGTTGACTCATGGTGACATTTTCTAGAGTGCTTAAACAGCTGAAGAATATAAACCAATTAAAATTAATTCACGTCCCTTTGAAAAAAAAAAAAGGAGGCATCTTCAAAGGCATCCAATTTAGATACCTGTTTCCCAGTAGAAATACGGGAGAACTGAATGTCAACTTTCTAAAACTACTTTTGAAAATCTCACCTTTAATTCTTTCTATGAACTGTATTTTTCCATTCCAATACATTTTATGCAAGCACTGTTGCTCCATCTTGCTCTTCTAACAAGTACTTTCACCAAGCACAGCAATACTGCAATATTCATGTATCCAAGATAACTCCTCCAGTGCTGCAGCATCACACTTCTCAACATGTGAGACAACGTCTACCCAGGGAATTGATGGAATTTCCTGGAGTGCTTTAGCTTCTCTCCAGTTTCTCACTCTCCTCTTGTTGGTTGTTTCTTATCACAGACAGTCCCTCAAAATTAAAATAGTCTGCCACCGGCTGTGAGTACATATGTAGAAACAAAGTTCCCTTATTTCTAACAGTGACCCATCTCAGCTGAGAACTTTACTGAGGATTTTTATTCCATTGTGCTCCTTCATGGGAGCTGTAGACACTCAGTGTACCTGATGCACTGCTAATGTGGGTACTAGCTTTTACGATTTCTCTGACCTCTTCCTAGAGGCATTTGCATAATTATTTCATGCTAAGTAGAACAGCTTCATGTCTTGAGGAAGCTTCTTTGCACCATTTCCAACAGTACACATGGGAACACTAGAGTTCCTTCTAGCATTCCTTCAGAATTGGGTCTCTTATATCTGGAGTTATCTGATATGTGGTCACTTCTCCCCTTCTCTCCTCCCACCACTATCCCTCAAGTGCAAGTCAGGTATGCTCTGGGGGTACCTGTTTGATTGGGTATATCGGGTATTAAAGGCACTGGAAACCCAGAGCTTGAGAAACCCACCAGGCCTTTGGTGTGAGGTAGGCAACTGAGCAGCTCAACAGTTACAGGGCTTAAAGGTTTTGAAGGTCAGCACAAGCAGAAGGGTGGCTATTGGAGGGCTCTGGGTACCTCCACAGTTAGCAGGCAATTAGGGATTCTAAGAGGAAAGTCCATGATTTTCAAACACTGAAGTTAGGCTGTGCTCAGAGATGCTGTTTAGGCTGTTGCTCGTCCACAACAAAATATTGCCTTGTCTAGCCCAGCCCTAGGCATAACTGGTTGGCTACAACATCCATAGAACATCTCCAGCCTTATACTCCAACCAGTTAAGGTATAAAAACGCTCGTTTAGCATTAATATTTTTGATAGGTGTTTTTTTGTTTGGTTGGTTTTTGGTTTTTTTTTAATATTAAGACCATTTTGGCCAGGTGGGGAGTGTTAATGATGATGGTAGATCTGAACTAGAAAGGGAGAGGGAGGCAAATGCCTGTAAGGACGGTAACGGATGAACAGCTGAGAACAAGCTGTGTTTGGTAACCTCTAAGTCCATATTTACTTCAGCCAAAAGTGCTGTTTTACATCTGATTACAACCTTTGTCTTCTAAAAATCTCTGAGTCCCTTGGTGGATCTTAGCAGTTTCAAGAAATTATCTGCTATCCGCATATCCTACATCGCTTAGGTATACAAGTAAGATATTCCTTACTGCTCCTCCCTCAGACACTCTGGAGACATGAGACAGATGATTCCAGTCTGGATCCATTCCACTCCAATTATCCACTGTTTTTTTGTAACATATTTTTTATTTAAATAAATCAAGAGGTTCCATTTAACACGTTGCGTTTGTCTTGGCATATACTTCACACATGCAGAAACTCTATATTAAGGCTTTCATACAGCCGTTAGCAAAAGAATCAGCCAAATGTATCCCTGGTGTAACTCTACTGAGTTCAGTGAAGTTTCACCAGGGTATCCCTGTTCTGTTGATTAGTCCCGTTTGTTCTCATTCCGAAAGACAAAACCTGAGAAAAATGTATGTTTGCATTTAGTTAATACAATGTATTCCCTGTATGATACACATTTAAGCCTCTGCACTTTCCTTCATTGTATGCTATACTGCTTGCTGGTTTATAGGAATGATTTTCACATTTATGTATCATTCTGGTTTTACTACAGATGTTGTAGCAACATAGATAGTGCAAGAACAAGCAGCAGGAAGTCAGGAAGCATTAAACTTTAAGTCACCATTTGCCCCATAAACATAAACTGGCAACCTTGAAGGGAGTCTGTTGGCACCAGCAAACATTAAGAGCAGCCGGAGTCACTTAGGTGATGAGTTAGGAGTGTTAGTCTCCAAGGATCAGTTCTTGGCACTATTTTGATCTAACAGTTAGAGCAACAGCATCAAAGAGGTGAGAAGAAGCAGAGCCAATAACAGCGTGTTGTTCTGGGGTGAGAGGTGGGCAGGACTTCAGCTGGTTTACAAGGCAGTACATTGCATTGCCTGGACTATCCTATCATGGCTCCTTCAACAGGTATCAAGCGACGTACCTCCCCGTGCTTTGTAGAAACCAGGTAAACAGAGCACTGCCTACTGTGAGAGTCAGTTCAGAAGAATCAAAGCAGAGTGACATCAGTCAAGGAGGTGAGACTTGGGCAAGCTCCTCTACAAATTAATTTTTGCCCCTCTGCTACCCAACACTTTTATCAACAACACGGATGGAAACAGAACTGTAATACGGACTAAGTCTACCCTGACAAAAAGAGTCAGTGGGAGTGATAAAGATTGCAGATCACTTGTCTGGAGCCCTTGCTTAATGGGCACAATGGAAAGACAGTGCCTGATGATACAGACCTATATCTGCCAACAGAGAATTCCCCTCACTGACGGGTTGCAGAGGCTACCCCAGCAGTCCGTGCCCAGCCGTATGGCAGGTAGCATCTCAGGGTGACGCATCAGCCATTGCAGTGCTCAGTTTTATTAACAGGAAATACTGTTTCTCCTGCCACTTATGGGTCTCCTATGCATTTAGTAGTGGCATGATCTGTGCAGTACTGTGTCTGTTCCTGGGCGCTGAAGCACTGATGAGGATTCAGAAAATATACACTCAGGGTAATGATAGACTTGGGGAACACGACTTGATACAGACCTGAAGGCAAGGGTATGGTTAGCAAGTCAAGGGGAAGGGAAAAGACTTACTTAATCACTATCAAAACAGGAGCAAAAACCTGATAATGTGTGGGCTTTTCAGTTTAGCAGGTCCATAACAACATTCTATGGCTGGAAGTTGCAAACCATCAAATTCAGAATAAAACCGACATGCAGATTTTTAACATTCAGGTTAATTAAACACTGGAATTCTTTCCCAAGGTCTACAACAGAGTATACATCACTGGAAAACTTTTCAATCAAGAGAGAATGCAGGTTTGGTGGGTGGTTTTATTCCAAACAGATATGCTCTAATTCAAGGAGGAATTAACTGAGGCCAGTACTGCAGTCTGCAGAATACAGGAGATCAGATTAAGTTTGGTCATCTTTTACTGGCATTGAGGCCCAAAAGCAGGACTGTACATATTTAAAAATAGTCGTCTTATTGCTAACACATAGAGCAGCTGGCCGGGACTAACATTATTAGGCAGAGTATTCATATGCCCAGTATCTACGGGGCTGTCACCTTGCAAGTCTTTGCTGGCCAAGGTGCTGCCAATCAAGCACAGACATGTCAACCTCTTTTTCACCTTAGAGCAGGCTGATCCTCAGTCTGTTGGTACATTGCCTTCCTCCTCTCTGCCTCTTCTCACAGGGTTTTTAGACCTTGTCAAGTCAATGATAGTTTTCTGCTTTTTCTGATCATTTTACTTCTCTGCTTCAACCTGTTACTAACCGGTACTGACTCAACAGGCTCACCTCTGTTCTCCCTCTTTGTTTCTGCCTTCTTGCTTAGCACATCTTATTTGCTTATAAAAATTTCTCACCTCCAGATTAAAGTGGGAGTGACTGCTACAGCTCATCTCCATGAAAACTGAACCCTGAGTCACATAAATGATTCCAGTGGTAACTTTTGAGTCGACAAACATGTATGACCCTAGCTCCTCCAAAACTTCCCCTCAGAGGGTGCATCCTATGTGAATATAGTATCTTAACGAAATGTGTGTGCTCAACCTACTTATACACAAGGGTTCCAAGCACTTCCAGAGAGACAGAAGGAATGGTTTTTGCCTTACTGACCTCCATGTAACATGAGCTGTGACTATGGAAAGCTGGAAAATCAGTAATTAAAAACAAATTCTGCTGCTGTACACAAACACTGAGGGGTATGTATAAGGCATGTGCTTAAGACCTCCTAGAAGCAAACGAAACTGTTAGATAAACAGACAGCACCAGGTACTGCTGTGCTCTTATGTTTCACATTTCATATCTTGATAACTTTAACTACTCGGCAAACCCAAAGGCACGACTGTGGTTGGGGATAACACATATGCCAAAGTTCAAACACCTACACCAGTTCTCTAAGGTGTTAGAATTGCCTAAATAGTGCATTTTTTTCCCCGTTACACATAATTCAAAACTTAATTGCAACCTAAAATCCACTAACTTCACTCTGGGCACCATAGTTAGTCCTTAATGTCCTGCTTTAGAAGTCTCTGTAGGATGCCAATGTCCTGCAAGCTACACAGAACCTGTGCCTGCATCCCACTCAGCACTGCTATTGCAAGCAGAGGGAAAAAAATTCTTCCTTCGCCTTTTTTGGTGGATAGGCCAGTATTGTTTGTTCTGGCTGTAGTATCTCTTTTAAGTGTTATATATTGCAGTGCCTGGAAACTTTACTAATGGCTGCGTGTGAAACTGTGACAGACGGATTACTGAGATGGATAACACTGGACATTTTTATGTACTTGTGACCTGATCAAAAATATTTCATTTTATGTCCACAGATAACTTCAAAGAGTAAAACAACAGAAAAAAAGAAAAAAAAACCAAAACACTAGCAGAGATGAAAAAGAATCTGAGAGGACAATTAAATTAATTATGCACGCATCTACATTACCTTGAAATAAGATTCAAGTGATGTTTCAGCAAGAATCACGCTTGGAGCTTGAGTACCAGTCACACCACTATGTACTGCAAGTATGTAGAGCTAAGAAGTAATTTTTCTTTTTTTTTTATTTTACGTGAAGCTCAAGGGATATGATACAAAGTAAATTCATCCCTTTTGCATTGCCTTGAGTTTGACCGCTTTGGTGGAGTCGCTGCGCATCTGCAGCACACGGGGCTGCACCTTGCCATCCCCCTTCGCTGTTAACACATTGGAACCCTGCAGAATTGCCCGTACTCTTGCAGAAAGTTAGGGTACACCACCAAGAGCTCTCCAAAAGTTCCCCATGGGAACCTTCTTCAGTGGGATGTGACGTGCTTTCAGTCTGGCTCACAAGGGAGAGCCCACCTGATGAATTTGGCTAAAGTTAAACACTAAACTGAATGCCACTTCATGTCTTTGTGCTTATGAGTATCTCCTTTTCCTTCAGTTTGTGAGTAAGAAACGCAACTCTCCTCTTCTTCCCTGTCCCCTCACCCAAAGAGCATCAGCATGACCATGGTTCTCAGAAATTTGTAAACATTGGTTATTTTTTTCCTTTTTTCAAAGTGTCAGGAAGATTACAGGGGAAGTTCGCCAAGTAGTACGCTGCTTCTGCTTCTAACAGAAAATATACAGGGCAGATCTGTGCGAACATTTTGTTGGTTTTGCTTTAATTAAAGCACTTCCACTCTCAGAGAGACTACTTCAATCTGGATGTTGAGACAATGTTTGGGTTGCTTCTTATTTAAAGGTGCTACTCCATTCTCAGTCAGAGCAGAGACTCCGAGCACAGCATTACTTAGGTAGCTGCCTGGGGTGTGTATGTGTATGTATGTACGTGTCCTATTTTTGAGCTATTTTAACTTACACTTCATATTCTAAGGCTTTCTGATAAGTAGAGTTTATGTCAGAATAATTGGCCTGAGGATTTTTCTTTCCAGTCCAGTACATTTCTGAGGTACAGCTACACAGGGGATAATGGAAATGCCTCTAGAGTATCTGTCTGACAAGGGAAATAGCAAGAGTAAGGAGTGAACACAAAACAGGGACCTTGTCAAAGAGTGTGCTAGTGAATCAGTCCAATCAGTCACCGTGGGTGACGTATCTGAACAAATTGAAGCTGACACAATGGTCAATTTGACTGGGGAAAGTATAATTTTGTATTAGGGTGAACACCTTTAATCTGTCAATTGTGGCAGTCTTAAAACCTGTAATTGAAAGAGCACAGCACTGCTTTACTCCAGATGTCAGTCAAACTCATTCACCCTCTTCTGATCACTGATCAGTTTGCAGTCTCTTCTGCATTTACTCACTAGACCTCTATTTATTTCCTTTTTTAGATAAAATTCTTTGCTCCACTTTAAGAAAATCTCAATCTAATAAAGACAGCCCTTCAGAATAACACTTGGATTCACCTGATTTTCAAGCAGATGGTATTCAGGGCACAGGAAACAACAAAACAGAGCATCACCATGTGTTTAATTTTAGCTCTTGCTCCCTGAAATGCTGTTTCAACCATAAAACACTATTTTATTTTTAGCCTGCTTGTGTGCCTGAATAGCGGCAGCCCAGTCACTCCAGAACTGCAGTCGTGCCTCTCTAGTATAATTCAGAATGGGGTAATTTCTGCCCTGGGAGCATTACTCCCAGAAGATGGTTGAGTTTCCAGCCCAGCTTACTTGTTCCTCCTGTCCCGGTCTGGGACAAGTAAATGAATGATTTCTATAGACCTGTTATTTCTCATGGACCTGTCTAGGAAATTATAGACCAAGAATACTGACTCATGGGATGTGAGGATCTCTTAACATCTTCAGAAGAAAAAATTACTCTACCACTGCCCACTTGCAGAGGAATGGTTCTATGATTTATCAAGAGAAACGGTCTATATGCTCCTCACAATCTCCTGAAACTTTTATCCCCACATCACCTCTTCCAATGTTTAGATTAAAGCAATGTGAAATGGAAACAAATTAACCTGATTTTGCAATAAATAGATAACAGAATGACTTGCTGTTTAAGAGGCCCTCCAGTTCTATTCAGCATCTCAGGCAAAGGCAAGATGAGAGCTTCCTTATCTTTGCTCGTGCTGCAGGTGAGCCATGCCCCATGCTAACATCCTTCTCTGAATAACTGAACCTGATGTTTTCCACAGCATTTTGAATTCTAGCCTCATTAATTTTACGGTCATCACAGATACAGTTGTTTCGAGTGTTTCCTGAGCCCCTTCAACAACAGCAGCTCTAGAGGCAAAAGGAGAGAGAAACCTCTTGTTATTCTTAACAGCAATCTTGTCTTTGGGAGACAGGCCACAGGGAAGCACTGAAGAGGGAGGCAGATTCCCATCCCCCGGTACGAGAAAATGCAGCACAGGATTACAGCAGCTAAGCAAACTCATTTCTTCACCATGTGAGGTTGAAATAAACAGGCAAAGAAGCATCCCACCCTCCAGAGCTTCTCAAGAGTAAACCATCCAAACCAATAGTTATCCATCCTCTGCTCTGTCATTATTCTTTGCCTGTCAGCTCCTTGTAGAGGCTGTCTGTACCATCTCTCTTGTATTATTATGGTTGCCATGCCCTCCTCTCAGCAGCTCCTATCAGTTATAATGAAACAGTGAGGGGAAAAAAATACTTGGGCTTCCAAATCACCAGGAATTAAAGGAACAACAACAAAATTGTTTAAAAAAATCCAAAACCAAACCCAAACCAACAAACACAATAAAAGCAAAACCAAAAAGAGAGAGTGAGAGAATTTTGCAATCTGTAGATGATTTCGGCTTCTGGGATTGCATTCGTCACTAAGATTTATAAGTCAGTCCAGAGCTTAAATAGCAGATGTTTTCTCATTATTTATCTTCCTGGCTAAGGCACAAGATTCCTTTTTAAGGAAATCTGCGTAACACATGCAATGAAAATAGACCAGGTCCTAAGATAGGCCCTTATAACCAGCTCATAAAGGCTGAGCAGAAACACCCATCAAAGAGAAGTTCCGTTTCACCCTTCCATGACAGGAAGAAATGTGCTCACTAGGGTTTGATCCCAAAAATTTCAAATAACAGAACTGAATTTTACCTATCTGGCTGTCCTCTGAGTATAGTTATGAACATCTGACCAGTTTCTTGGATCAACAGTCAAATGGCTAGCAGGCTTCAGCTTCTGCACCCCATCCCAAGACCTGTGGTTTTGAGCTTTAACCAAAAGCTAGCAGGGCAAGTACTACCCCAAATAACATCACCACTATAAATGTTTTCTATAAAGCACAACCTGTCATCACTACACTGCAGTCACCCAAACTGATCAAAATTATGTTACTTCCACAGGCATCTCTCCCCCTAAGAGTCCATGTGGACCTTTTGCATATGTAGCCACAGAACTGAAACCACTTTCGAGGATCCACTTTTCTGACCATTACACCCCTTTGTGTGAAAATCAGTAGCCACTTTCTTTCAAGCTGGTTGCAAACTATTTACAATTGGCATCCTTTGTTGTGGAGGTGAAAGGGACAAATAAACCAACCAAAATATCCCAACAACTTGAATTCTGAATTTTCTTTTGTGTTCCTTACCCCAGAAACACCTAACAAACTTTCAAAACATGTGAAATGTACACATGTGCAATTTTTGCATAGACTGTTGGGTTTCTCTTGTCAGCTGCTAAGAAGTAGCTGTTGTACATTAAGGATGCTACAGTAGATGACGGAAAAGCCCCTCCTGTTGCCCACCTCAAGGACTCCGTAGTCCCTGTTTCCAACTAACCATTCATGTGCATTGTCTTACAAACAGTAGGATAACACCCCTTAGCATCGTGTGACTGCTCAACAGAGTTCACACAATAGTATCCATCATTATAGAGGCCTGGACACTGTGAAGAAGCAGTAAGAGCAGGGCTGCTCCCCAAGAGAAGGTGATCCAAGAGCTGAGAGCAGCCCCAGTGCAGCCAGTAACAAGGTGCCATCCCACAGGGCCTGAGTACAGTGGGTAGAGCCAGGAAATGATAACATGGTCCATCAACAGCTTCAGCAAGTGTTGAATCAGGTCAGGGACCCTCCAGGGGCCCCAGTCAGGTTCAAAAGAGACAGGACCAAAGACAGAAGTGATAAAAACCTACAACATACATCTGAGAGAGCCATCCAGAAAACAAGCCACCTACCACATAGGTCCAAGGTCTCCACCCAGGAGACAGTGTCAGGGACAGTACTAGAGACAGGCACACCCGATTCCCACTGTATTTAGCTTTCCCTTCCATTCCCTTCCCATCCCCCACCCT
>VXBJ01005108.1:1404844-1438968 GCA_013400055.1 Nycticryphes semicollaris
CCCCCTACCACCCCACCCCATCACCACACCACCTGGTGTCTCTGCTCAGCCTGGGGCCTTTGGTCCCTGTTGGACTGATGTAATAGGTGTGCCCATCTCTGATCCTTGCTCCTGGATGGGCCTGGGACCTGCACTGCAGAGACCTGCTCTCCTGGATGTACCCCCCAGACCTAGGTCATATCTTGTCATGCGGAACCATATACATAGCATAATCTATTCTATTCTCCATCTTCCAAGCACAGGCTGTTTTTCACAAGCAAGAAACCGTGGAAAAACAGTCAGGGAAGAAGAAAGCTCACTCCTGCTACTAACTTGCAATGGCAAAGAGAGCCGGAATGAGACAGGGCACAAGCAGCGCCTCAGAGGTGCAGAAGCAGCAGGGAAGAACCTCACCAAAAAGGCCCAGAGGAGCCAGGAGAAGAGGCTGTGCTTGATGATACAAAGGACAAGAAGCAAAAGAAGGCTTCCTTCCTCTCAGTTGCAGGGCATGAAAGGCCATCTTTGTGGTGCATGAGCAGCAGGCAGTAACCTAGCCACAAGGGACTGGAGGATCCCAGACAAGTGGTCATGGTCAATACTGCAGAGGAAGGCATAAAACGCCCAGCGACCAATGCCAATCTTCCCCAGGGGAAAATTCCTTCCTGACCCCATCGCTGGCAATTGGCTGTTCCCTGAGCATGTGAGCAAGACCTGCCTCCTCGTCCCACAGGCTGGTCATGTCTCCCAGGAGGTGTCCAAGCCCTATTCTCTTTCAACCTGGAGCTATCTCAGGGGCTTCCAAGACTGGCCAAATGCCGCTGGCCTGAGGGACCTTGCAGGTAAGAATCCTTCCCGTACCTGGCAGGACACCAGTGGGTGCTCCCAAACACTGGGATCCCTGGCAACATCTCTGCATCCCATTTCTCACAGCTGTTTCCACCGGCTCTGCAGGGAGTGAGGATGGAGAGCTCTGCCGTGCTCTTTAAGAAGACATTCCCTCGGTCTGGCCACTGCTCTTGTACTGAAAGCCTTGAGCACCTCCAGCTGTTGCTTGTTTTTCTCATCTCCAGCAGCCTCATCCAGCCTCTGGTCTTCCTCCCTCAACTCCCTCCAAGTAATTCCACCGCCTCCTCAAGAACTTCCTCTCGCATGTCTGCAGGCTGCCCCCAGCCCAAAGAAAAGTGCCCCCTTTATCCTCCCCTGGGGAACTGTGACATAGGGGTGATGGGGCTCCCCGTGTGCAGCCCCACCCACTGCCCCTCTGCCCAGCATCCTTCAGAGGAAGGGCTTTGGGGTGCTGGCCCCAGGGTAGTCCCTGTGCCCAGAGGGATGACCCTTGATAGCCAAGCACTGGGCACAGCTGCTGGGTTCCCCTGATGTCCTCTGCCATTCAGTTCTCATGGACAAACCTAGTGCTGCTGCTCTTCTCTCAGGCCATAGCAGAAACCAAACCTGCAGCCTAGAGACCACCTCTGTTACCTGTCCCATCTCTGCACCAGAGCTAGTGTCCATGAGATCATGTGGTAAGGAGACCCAGGGACGTGATCTGACTGGACATAACCCTTTTCTGGGGGAAGAAGGGGATTGATTTTGGCAGCTGCATTGTGGTGAAAAGCTAGAGTGTAACCAGAGCCATAGGTTGGGTTGGGTGGTGCCAATAGACTGATGTTGAAATAACACATGCTTTGAAAAACAAGGGAGAAGATGTTACACTGGTGTGGTGGAGAAGTTGGGTGTTTTCAGACCTAGAACATTTGGATCTGTACGCAAAGCACTGCCAGACAAATGCCTCTTCCAAGCTGTAAAAATAACCCATTGCTGCCATCACCATCACATCTCATTTTCCTGTTGAAACTGAGCTGTGCAGTTGGCCGTGTTTATATGGGATACAAAACACACTTCAGCCATGGGGTAAAACTTTCAGAGCTCATTGGTGACTTTACTATTTCTAAGAGTTATTTGCCTACCTCACTTTGTGGGAAGATGTTCAGATCTTATCTAAGAACATGGAACATCATGTTTTCCTTTAGTATTTATTCTTCCAGAAAGACGAAGGAAGGTACTATTCTTGTGATTTTATTCCTTGGTGCCAGAATTGGTGTGTACATTCAGACAATGTAATTAAGGGCATTTCTGCTGTGTACATTCATTTGGTTGTGGTGATGCCAGAGGTGAAAGACAGGGGTCACTTCTTTCTGCATGAGCTCTGCAGAGATATAGAAAGCATGCATGCTTCCCTCACCATTCCTTAGGAACAACACCAAGGGACATTTGCTACTGTACTGTTGAAGGTGATGTCTTCCTCTTAGAAAGCAGTACTGAATGGGTCTATGTTCTTGACCATCTTTTTTCTTGCACTTAATAAACTCTTTTCCTTCTTTGGCTTTCATCCTTGCTATCTTTCTGGAAAGTGATGGCAGCCCTGTCAGCCTTTGTCTTGCTCCTTCTAGTATCTTTTATAGACCTTCCATGCCCCTAATCAGCTGTTAAGTCTTTGTCTGCCTTCACCCCATACAGAATTTCTCTTTCTTGAACCTGAGGAATGAGAAATATCCATAGTGGCACGTGTCAGTTTTCACCAGGGCTTTGCACAATGCTTGACTTTCTTACAGAAGTATCTTGCCTGTTACAGAAGAATGCATTTGCCTGTGTCATATTGGTGGCTCATAGTCACCCTGTGATCTGTTCATGCCTCCAGGAACATTTGCCTACTCCCAAGTTTCCAGACTGGAGCAGAAAATCACGTGGCTGCACCTGAGTTGTGTTATCTATTTCTACTGCAGTTCTTTGTGCATAGTTTATTGATGTGGGGGCTATCTCTCTCTTCTGTCAGAGTGTAATGATCATGCTGATGTGGGTAAGGAGCTGGCTGGCCAGGTGGTCATCTGACATGAAAAGGCAACTGCCTCTCTTTAAGAATCCCTGTGTGCGGGGAAGAGAGCTGCAAAGAGGGACTGACAATTTTGCTTTTTATACCCACACCTGAAATCACCTGAGAATGATGGTGTGATAAAATCGCTGATGATGTTATTCAGATACAAAGGAGCTTCATTTTTTGGTTTTTAAAAAATTGATAAAAGAAACTATGCAAAACCACTCTCCTAGTACATTCTTGGTGATTTGTTTGCAAAATTGGTGTAATTAGTGCAGAAAGCTGCCAGCGTATGTCTAATCAGCTAAAGAATCTTATTGTTTTGATGCAAGCTCAGTGGGAAGAGACAACCGGCCCTTGCATGTGCCCAAACGTGGATTTGGTGGATCAGCAAGGCAGAGCGAGGCTAGAAACAAATTCTGTTGCCAGGAGTGCCCGCTGTCTAGAAGGCTTTTAGGAAGAATGCAGTCTTTAAGGAGCAAGGATTTCAAATGACACAGAGTTTATAAGCTAAAACCTATGTTTTGAGTTATGCTTTGATTTATGGACTGGTAAGCCAGTACTTTTGCAGACCATGCTTTCCTTTTTGCAGAGGGCCCCACAAGGCAAATGCATGCTGAAGTAGCACATCCTCAAATAAGTAGCTAAGTTGCTCCACAATTTCAAAAGGTTGTGAAGGTCCTCAAAAGTGTCCAGAGAAGGGCACCAAAGCTTCTGAAGGGGCTGGAAAGCATGTCCTCTGAGGAACAGCTGAGGACATTGGGTTTGTCTAGTTTGGAGAGAAGGAAGCTGGTAGGGTAGCCTCATTTCTCTCTCCAGCATCCTGAGGAGAGAAAGTGGAGAGAGAGGCGCTGATTTCTTCTCCTCAGGGTCCAGTGCCAGGATATGTGGGAATAGTATTAAAGCTACATCAAGAGAAGAGTCAGACTAGACATTAGGAAAGATTTGTTTACCAAGAGGCTGCTCAAACCCTGGAGCAGGCTTGCTAGAGAGGTGATCAATGCCCCATACTTGTCAGTGTTGAAGAAGCATCTGGACAATGCCCTTAAAAACATGTCTTAACTTTTGTTCACTCTTGAAGTGGTCAGGCAGTTGGACTCCATGATCATTGTAGGTTCCTTCCAACTCAACTCTTCATTCCATTCCATTCCACCTACAGCACAGCTCAAACTGAGATGGAGGCCCAGGCCTGAGCTGAAATGGGGTGCTTGGATCCATGGCAAGGGGTGTGAGTGGAGGCCCCAAGTTAGGTTGGTCATGTCCATGAAGGCCTATTAGTGCCCTCAGGGTTCTGACATCCATCATGGGGCATTGACCTGTCTACATTTAGGTATCCCAGTTAGGCACCTTATCTGTCTACATCACCCATGGCAGATATTTGAATTTGTTTATATGTGAATTTGCTTAGATCAGCTAGATGGTGTGACTATCCCACTGCAGATGTCACTACCTGACCCTCTCTGAGGAAGTATTATAGCTCATCTGTTCTTGAAGCCCTCATGCTCTGCAGAATTTTGCTCTAGAACACTCTCACTTCACTCCTGCGAGTACCAACGTTTGCACAGTCAAATGCAGAGCAAGTTGCCTTCCAATTCTTGTCTTTTAACTCTTTCCCATGTATCTGCATAGTAGCTCAACGAACTGTCGGTAGTCTCAGTCTACCCAAGCTCTGTTCCATTATGTCCATGAGGAGATAAAAAAGATGCATTTAAAAACTGTAGAGTCAGTGCTGTGTGCCTGTACCCCCCGGAAATTATTTGCACTGTTTGTTATTGATGCGAAAGTTCTCTTGATAATTTATACGCTGCTTTTAGCTCTTCAGGATTCTTTCCCTCTTTGGCTTCCCTAAAGAGATGTGCTGTACAGGCTAATATGAGCATTCAGCTGAACTCCAGTCCAGTACTTTTCTGTATTAGGCAAAAATGTTGTTTTCATTACCAATATTTAATCCTTGGGAAAAAAAAAAAAAAAAGAACAAAAAAAAACCAACCCAACTCAAAATCCCTGCAACTGAAACTGTTTCTCATAAAGTCCGTATTGCATAAACTGTTGCCCCAGGTCCTGGGAACGACAACCAGTCCACACATGGACTACACCACAAAAGCAACAGCTCACAGTGGTCATGACAGGGCAGAATAAGGATGTGCTCGCTTTAAGGAACAGATGGTATCGATTTAGCTAAATGTTCTTCCACTAAGGCTGTTTTAACGCCCAGATCATTTTTATCAGCTTCTTATCACATTTGGGAGCCCAGCATGCTTCTGATGGAAGCTGTGTAAGTGCTTCCCAAAGAGTGCTGTAGTTTCAGGGTTCAAGGCAACGTAGCAGCATGAAGAGGAGGTGTGTGGATGTAGAGGGGGGGTGTGTGGAATAAAAACAACCCCATGCCATGTTTGCTGATTTTGAAATGTTCTTGGATGGATTTCCAGGTAGAATATAGACACAAGAACGTGGGAGGCCTCCTTCATCCATACTCAGTTTTGCTTTACATTCAGGGCCAGACTGTGAGCCTGTAACTCATCTATGTGTGTGCGCTGTTTTGCAGGCTGACATGAAGGAGGTCTGCCAGTGCTCTGAACAACTCAGAGATGCCTCACTGGCATCAGTAGCATGGTATTAAGCCTGAACTATTCTGGCTCACATCTGACTGCAAAATTCAGTGTAGACACGCAACTTAGCCTGGCGCCCACTCCTAGGAATAGCTTCCCTTCCCAGATACTTCTGTTGTGAGGGCAAGGTGTTACTCATCCTCACTATGCGTATCACTGGGTGCCTTACTGTTAGACTGTCAGGCAGAGCTGTCATCTGAAACCTCCAGTGCAGTGAGGCGATACAGCCCTGTGTCAGTCCTCTTGAACTGTGAAAGCACCACACGCGAAACTGTTAGCATGACATCTGCATGGTGTAGCATGCACCAAAGCACGTTAATATAAAGAACAGGAAGGTGTTCAGAGAAAGCAGAGAGGAAAGTGCGGGACACCTATGAAAGGAAAAGAAAAGTCTCTCTCTCTCTCTCTTTTTCTTTCTTCACCAGGGAACTGGCTCACGCAGTACTACAATAACAAGCACTGGCAGGCTGCCCGGCATCACTGTACTCTGGTTGTAAGTGAACTACGACGCTCAAGCAATCTTCTGGGAAAAGTTCACACCAAATGTAGTGTATGTTATGTTTTCCCCTCATTGTACCTTTGTTTTTTTTTCTCCCCCCAAATCAGTCAATTACATCCCTCTTGCATTATGGATTTCTTTAAGATCCCCAGGAGCTACCCTTTTAAAAAACAAACATTGTGTAATCAAACAGATCTGTTTTTTAAAGTAACAGAGATAAACTTGTAATCCTCCTCTCAAAGACAGACCTCAGAACAAAAAAAAAACCAGCACCAGAGCACCAGTCTTTAAGTGGTAGGGTTTTCTATTGTTGGGATTTTGTTTTCTTGGTCTTATTCTCAGAAAAAAACCCAAGAAGTTAAGAGAAAGAAAGAAGTGCATTATTAAAACACTATCATTATGTACATGATGTACATCTTCCATGGAGTGGAAGCCAAAGTAGACCACACTTTACAATAGCAGTGCAATGAGAGAAAAAAAGTGTTCCAAAGAGCACGTTCTGTGCTTGACCTGAACCTTTCAAAACAGTTCTGATAGTCCTGATCACCTCAAAGATGCCAACTGTAATTTCCACTGTAAATTGAATGGGTACACCAAGATTTTATTAGAAGTACCTTAATTTGTAGCACTTGAAGAGTGAAGGGAAGAGTTACTCATTCTGTGCTGAGGCAATAATGTGTTCATTTATTTTTGAACTATTTCTCAATATGGCTTTTATAGATTCATATAAAGACAACTTTTCTAAGTTCACAAAAACTATGAACATATTGGACATAATTTATCTGACAAATCAGACCATGGACAGTCAGTTAGAAACAAGGTAACAGAAGTGGGCCCATCTATACATAACTAGCCCAAATACATATTCCCCATTGCCCTACAAATACAGCTGATGTGAATCTGTAATTTACTGTTGGTTTTACTAATTAGTTTCGTTATATTAGTGCCTGGAGGCCTTTGCTAAGCTCTGTACTTTATTGTGTGGGGTGTTATACCTATGCACAGGAAGTTTCTGCCTCAAAAGGCTTAGGAGGCTAACTTAGGGTCATCTTGCAGATGGGGTGGCACTTTAAAGAAAGCAAAGTCACAGCAAAGACAGGACAGTTCATTCAGCTTTAATTCGCAGTGGTACTGAGTACCTGTAACTCCTGGAGACCTCTGTAGGAGTTTTGGGTGTTCAGCACTTTTGAAAGCCAGACTGAAGTTCCTTGCTATGCTTCTGACAAAAGGTCCTTAGAAAGGAGAGACAGAAAAGACTTCCTAAGTTACCAGTCCAAATTCATCCCAGAAGAAAACTCATTGAAGTCAATGAAGTTTCACTGGGTATGGATTTCCCATACAAAGATTGTTCCCTATAATATATTTAGAAGCGCTTTGTCCAATACAGTTTTAATTAGCTCTGCATTACTCAAGGTACTGTACCATTGGTTCAATCAGCTACCCTTGCAGAGAACTGTCTCTAGCTATCCTTGTCTGTGTTTACCATCCCACCCCCACCCCTTGCTGACTGCTTCTCACCCCCTCATTATTTTATGTCTAATTTGGCTAATTTCTCAGACAGAGTCTTCTCTCATGTTTGAGAAGGACCTAGCCTGTACTGAGGTTAAAAGATAAAAAACAAAAAATCATGAACCCAAACAAGGCCACAAGAGACAACAATTTATTCTATTGAGAAAAGCAAAGGTGCTTAGGAAACCTTAAGCTTTTCTTTGTCACTCCATCATAGAGTCATAGAATGGCTAGAGTTGGAAGAGACTTTAAAGATCATCGAGTTCCAACACCCCTGCCATGAGCAGGGACACCTCCCACTAGATATACAACTATGCTACAGTTTTTCACCACATATTCTGAATTAAGATGGACATGGATACTTTAGTCTTGACTTTTCAGTTTCACCACTGACTCTTTGCATTGTTAGAGCAAGTGGCTTCACTTTTCAGACCTCTGCTTTACCACTACTGCAATAGTCACACACATGTAAAGAATTTCTCAACTTGCTTCACAGAATTCAGGGAAGAATTTTAAGTTCTGTAGTGGAAAAGCACAGTAATACAAGGTAAAGGGCTGTTGCCATCAGTACTACTGTGGTGGTTTTGCTTTGGTTTTTTTTGTTGTTTTTTTTATCATCAATCTAACACAAAATATTTTTTTTTACTTTCTCTAATGAAAGTTCTAGCAAGATTATAGGGAATTTGTAGTCTATGTAAGCATTCAGTCATAATTACAACTAAAACAATTGTGTTGAGAATCACTGCAGAAACCGTGGGTTCAGTGCTGCCTTATGCCAAAGAAACAAGTGTCCACAACTAAGAAACAAACTCCAAAACCACATTGACAAGTTACTAAATCCCATCTACGTAAAGATGTGTGTTCACTTCTGAGTCACTGTATCATTTGACCATGCAAGAAGCAAGACAGTTTGTTTGAGGAATGTCAGGAAGACCAGAATATAATTTTAAAAATAGCTGTGCTTTCAGTTTTCTTAATATTCTTCTAAAATAGGTACACACTCACTTTAAAATTAACCACAGAGCTTAATTAAGCTTATTCTGATCATGCTGGGAGGGTTCCATGATATCTTCCTGTGGTCATTTCATCAGCCAGGGCTTTTCATGTAAGAATGTGTTGCGTGCGTGTCACAGCATGGGCTCTCATCACAGACACCTGCTCTCAGCCTGTGAACACAGATTTTAATCCCCCTCCTTGAAAAAAAAATGGTGACAGAAGGGCATATTATTTAATTACTCATGCATGCTCTCCAAGACAGGGTCCACAGCTCCACTTGTTTCATATGGCTTGTGCTATTTTTGGGGGCTGATCAAATAGGATGGTTGCTAGAAAAGGAGAAAGCGTCGCCACAGACTTCTCATCACTATTTGATAAGAACAATATATGAAAAGATTGGCAAGATGAGTACAGCTAGAGCGGGAACCGAAAAAAATCTAGGTATGGCAAATATGGTCATAGAATTATTTGCGATTTCTTTAGCTCTCACTGTGAAGGCATGTAAGCTAAGCTGTATTGTGTAACTTGGCTCTCCTCCACTACAACACCATGCATCCAGTGAGAACTGTGATAGTCAATGCTAATGAAGAAGGTGAAACCAACTTAAACTTACTAAAGCCCACATCTAAGTCAGATCTGCAGTAGTTGTTATGCTTCCCTTAGGTGTTAGAAGGTGAAAAACAGCAGGAAGGTGAAAGAAGTATAAACTTCTAGCTCTGCCTAAACAATGCATTTATCAAATCCCTTCAGTCAAAATAATTCAGCAATTCCTACAATATCCTATCGTGGACCAAAGCAAAGCGCCGCTAAATGAAACGTTACATATTGTATCCGGCAAGCAATCACCATACTTGCCTTCTCATTGCCCTCAGCAGCACCTGCATTCTTTGATCATAGTGCTTTTATGTGCTACACTGTATACAAAAGACCAAGCCAGCAATTAGCCATTCTAGCACTGGGTTCTGAAATCTCTGCAAATGCTTCAGCCCTTTAATGAATTCCTAAATGGAAGGAAGTTGCAAACAAAGTTCAGCTTGTGTGTTTTATGCCAGGTTCCCACAGCACTGTAGGTTCTTAGAGCTTAATTAATGACACTTGCATCCTGTATGCCTTCCAGAGTTTTAGTGGAAATTTTACTGGTCACTTCAAACTCTGACATCTTTTGGACAATTGTCCTCAGAATATTGGGCAACCTCCCCAGTCTTTGGAAGGAAAAGACAAGACTTTGTTGTTAATCATGACTCATCTGTATCAATGGGATGGACAAAAACTGGAGGAACAAAACATGCATCACATAAACTAAACTACTAATCCGAAATCCTATGCATTGTATAGGAACCAAAATGGGGATGAAAATGAAAACCACAGCCTAATATACCAGCGTTTGGGAACTCTGCCAATGCCCCTAATTAAAACTTTGTACTAATCTCTTCAGGGAATCCGAGAAATTCTTTCAGAAAATGGAACATTCTTCTATGCACATCCAACTACTTATCCTGCAAGAAGGAATATAAAAGAGATTGTACATGATCAGACAGAGGTCAGTGAAGTGGAAAGGACAGTGTGAAAGCTACAGGAAATGAGCCATCTATGAATGAAAATACTGGAATTCCTTCTTGAACTCTGACTCACATAATGTATGATTTTGCTGGTCCTGGCCTCAGGATCATTACATCAATGGAACGACTTCATTATTTTTAGTGGGGTTTTATTCAGTTCCCAAAACATGAGAATACAAAATAGGCATTTAAAATTACAAGGTATGCCAACATGTCCTTTTCCTTCTTTTCCTTTTGTCCTACCATCAGTAGACAGCTTGGTGAGAGTGATTTGAGATGAATGAGAAGTGTAGAGGCTGGGCTAGAGAGGGTCTAAGACAGCACTTCTGACATTGGCTTATAGGCAATAAACAACATATTCAGTGCTGTTAGAGATGCAATTAGAGATGAAGGGAAGGAAAGAGTTTGTAACTCGTAACTGGAGAGGGAAGGGATGCTGACAGATTTTTAAGAAGGGAAAGACCAAATCTGCTTTATTGGTAGTAAAAGGGAGACAGATTGAGATTTTAAGAAAAATAGGGTGATACACAGGTGTGAAGGAAAGTGGAATAAGGTAACTAGAGCAAGTGTACAAGGGTACCTTAGAATCTCGTTCATCTGGATGGAAAAAGAGACAAGAAAGGTAGGAGGCATCAGGAAAGTCACAGTCAGCAGGGAAACCACATCATACTTTGTTGTTGTTGTTGTTGGTGGTGGTGGTGGTGGTGGTTTTTTCCCCAGAATATTCTCTTTGAAGAAACCAACAGGGTCCTATAGAGAAAAGTAAGTGAAGGCAGTAGGAGAGAACTAGAGAACTATCAAAGATTTATCTAGGCTGGTTGTGCAATGAGTAAATCTTCCCTTTAGCTATGCAACCAAGCCTCATAATTCAAGCAATCCTATCCTGACCTCAAGTTATTAAAATCTAAGGCTTTTGTTTGGCCAACGTGGAGCTACAGGGTTTAATCATTAATTGTCTTACACTTCCAATAGCCCCCAATACTTATGCAGACTGGCTGAACCTGACTAAAGGAAAAGGGAGACACAAGCATGTATGGCATCCACCCTTTGCGTGGCTGGAAATGACTACATGCAAATCAAGTCAGTGGGGACTCAGTTCCCTCAGATAATTGCCCCAAGTGAGCAAGATCTGCAGTCAATGCAAACAGGACTTTAGCTCCTATCCATTTATGATTTGCAGAGCTTGCCCTCTTCTCCCCAGCTTAGAAATAAACAAAACTTCCTCTCTGTTACCTTTTTCTAAAGGATCTTTCTGTGACTAAGCCATTTATGTGTCTGTATTACATGTAATTCTCTGATGTCAGATGAGATAACAGAGATAATCCTCCTAAAGGATTTGTGGCATTATATATTACAGCTTCCATTTGTATGTTGCATGCATTGCCTTCAAGGGACCTTGTGTGATGCTGTAAGATCTCTGTATTCAGATTATAAGGTATTTGCATTCAGTACTGCCTTATTATAGGTTTAGAAATACCAACAACCCAACTAAGTGACCAGCTGTTCAGATCTTGCTGTTCTTTTAATCCATGCAAAGGTAAAACACTATTGCAGTTAGTGGGATCTTTGCCAGGGTAACAAGATTTAAACCACTTTTCCTTGCATATCTTCACCTGCCATTTCACTATAAAATAAAGTGATTGCTTAGCAAACAGAACAATTTATTCCAGAAAGAAGTAATCTTTGCTTCAAACTTAGTTTGTCCAAACCAGAAAGGTACTTAATTACAGTGGGGGTTTTTTGTTGTTTTGTTTTGGTTTTTTTTTTAATATACATATATATATATATATAAACTCCTGTTGACAAAACCAGCAGAAATCTTGATATTGCATTTTACTTATAGCTCTGCGGCCTATTAGAGCTTAAATGCTTTTGTGGAACTGTCTGAAGGTGCCCTCCCTGGGCATTCCCTCAGGAAAAATCTGAATAGTTACAGATTAACTGTTGCTCCAGAACTCAGTTTCTCCATCAGAATGAATATGGCATTAATACTTTCAGGAGGTGATAATCACTCAGAAGATCTTTAGTTGTGTTTCCTGCTGTGCAATGCATGCTCTTCTGATGAAGAACTGAATAATTTTGCGAAACACAGAGGAACTATGCTCAGGAACTTCACAATATGACTGTTCTGATACAAGGCCAACTCTGGCTCCCAAGCTGGAGAACAATGAAGCCAATCTCTGTGATACCGGATGGTGTGAAACACTATTCACACAAAAGAATATCCGGCTTATCACATGTGGGATATTCCTAGAAGGAATGTGGCTGATGATAAATTTGGTTGACATTAACACAGATGTCATGTTCAATGCTCTTTTTCCTAATTAATAGTGTATTTATGTTTCTTGAATCTTGCTGTGATATTTTTTTAATTTCCTCTCCTGTGAGAGCATTTAGTTGAGTGGGGCAGTTTACATTTGCTCCCCAATTATGGTACGTTGATCTCCGCAGCAAAATTCTGCATTTTTTAGCCTCATCCACACTGACATTTTGCCTGCTGCAGTTGAGCACCTGAATGGATCAGCAACGTTCAACCAACAACAGCCATTTCCAGCATGGACAATGATCTACATCTTCAAAGAAGTCTAAGCACTTCTTGATTTCAGCTACTTGGAAAGAGAGAGTGAAGTATGCAGTATAATTCTGCTACATACAAGCAGGCAAACATCTAGTGGAAATACACCTTTAGCAGCTTGTGCCTATGTGATTTAGGATGTCACAGATTTCAGCTATTCATTGTCTTTCTGACTCCTCTGGCTATGTTGAAATTCCCCCTGTGACAGCCAAGATGAAGTAGCTGACTGTGTGAGCATTCCTCGTCCTGTCCAATAAACAGTAAAACTACTTAGCTTAAATCACCACTGACGGAAACTAACTCCTTAAACAGGTTTGAACTTGATCCTTGTTGAGCACATCTGACTGTGCCCCAGATTGCCTAGTTCAGCTCAAAGACAGCACATGTACCCTATTATCAGCGGCAGCAGCTCTACATCAGTCAGCAGCTGGCAGACGGGTCCTTGGGGACTTTTCTAGTCAAGGCTAGTGCAGCCCTATGGCTGCTTTGATATATTCTCCACGTGCAAAACAGGACATATCTCCGTGCAAATGTTGTTATTGCACAATGGGTGTCATTGATAGCAGGAAAGAGACAATGCTTGGGAACTGGACATGTTGTTCAAACATCATTCCAGTCTTTTTATATACTCTGATTAAGGCCCTGTACTTAGAACTGCCATCACGCTGTTGCTGGCTACTTTGAGACAGATAATACCTTGGCACAGAGAATATCTTAAATCCTTTTTGCCCTTCTTTAAAGAGTGAATTGAACTGTACTTCAGTACCTGAATTTCTGGAGTTTGTGACATTCTCTTAGTGTAGATTCTGGCTTATCTGCATTGAAATACATTCAGATCTACCTACATAGACAGGTACAGCCATAGTACCCATCTTTTCAAGCACTACATACATTTTCACTATTAGTCCATTCAGTTTCTCCACTATGTTTCCAGGTCATAACCCCACTGTTGTCAGCAATACTTAGCCCTTGACTCCCTAGCAGTATTTCTTCAGCAGTGGCAGACAGGGCTGCTAAGCAATTAGGAAATCTAAAGCAAAGGAAAACTGTTACAAGGAGAATATGGGACAGGCAGAGGGGCGAGTGGAACTAACAGACTAAGGGCCCAAGGGAAAGAAGTGAAGAGAAGCTGTGAATAAAGACAGCAGTGTTTGGGAAAATTTGTTCCCAGTGCAGGTAGCAGCGGCAGCCACCAATACCACTAGGGACAGCGTCAAATCAAGGAGTCCTCCTGGCACAACAGTAAAGCACCAGCACGGGGCTAAAGCTTCAAGCATCCTATGTTCAAAACAATACACAACTAAGCACAAAGACAGAACACATGACTAACTGAATGGATTAGTTTCCAAAACCCGGATGTCTCTTTTAGATGTCCAAAGTCTCTCTCACAGGACCTGTGATGCATCTACCAGCCCTATGCCAATATCACAGACACCTCAGATAGCTACTAAACACTAACCATTGTGTCCTCTTTCCGGCTCCTCATCCTCAAAGCAGGGCAATGAACAGGAACCAATTCCAACCAACTTGAGGCAGAACAGCTCTGTGATGACCCAGGTTGTACCTGCAGCTCACCGATAGATCTAACCCAGGGCAGCACAGCTCCATGCCTGGCTCAACCATTTGGCCACCTCTGTCCATTTACAGAAAACCCTGCTCCCTCTTACATGTGTTGAATGCAAACTGTGTGCAGCTACGCACTGTCATTTCCCACAATCAGAGCTGTAGAACTCAGAAGAAACAGCGTAATCAAGCACCGGGCATCCCCCATCACCACAACCGTACAATTGAAGCCTCACCGCAGCACAGCCTTTTTCCCCTACTCGTCCCATCTGCTTTTAACCCAGTCCCTTTCAGTCACTGCCATTCCCCACCCAAACTCTCAAATGGCTGTGACAGGAATGTCTGAGGAAATGAGATAGAAGCACCTACAGCAAATAAATAAACCAATAAAGCAATAAAAAGACAAAGTGAGAGAACAAGGGTGACATGAGCTGTTTCGAGGCTTGACGGCCAGCCCATAGAGTCACTCAGTCTAGACTCCAGATGTGAACGCAGAGCCTCAGTGAGTGCAATACGGGACCGTGTAAATATCTCAGCCAGATGTCTCAGGGCCCAAGCTACAAATCCTCACAAATGGTGACAGAGTTGGCTGTTGCTGTTCACATAGCTCTGCTTCCAAGAGAATCAGTGGTCATTCAGTCAGCAGCAGTTCATTTTTGTTGCCAGATGGGAGGGAAAACCAGGCTCAGAGTTGCAGTTAGTCTCATAGCAAACTCAGCAGTCGGTGGATGGGTCATGGAGCCCTCTGTGAGTATTGAGGTTAGCTCAAAATAGCAATCTGGGGAAAGAGCTGAAAAGATTATAGTAAACATAAAAACATGTGATTCTAAACTTCTAAATAGATTAAAATAACGGGCTGCCACGCTAGGCACCTGAATTAAAATTTAGATCTTCAAGACCCTTCCCATTTGGTCAACTAAGTTTACAGAAGCTTAATGTTACACAACAGAATTACCTTATATTTCAGTTGCTGGAGACGTGCATTACAGTGGCTCTAAGAAGCTTGATGCTTCTATCTGCACTTTCACAAACTAATCATTCCTCTGTCTGACTTTAGCATTCCCAGAACTTGTCTTTTAGGTGGCTGCCTCACAGAAAGCACCTGGGGGGAACATGACCACCTTCCCATGTATTGGCAGCTGGATCTGACCCTTGGGAGGCTGGAGATTAATTTCAGCTTACTCTTCTGCCTGAGTTAGACCAGAGAATCGAGCCTGTCTCTCCCAGGAAACTCCTCTAACCACTAGGCTATACTATGTTTTAAACCAAAGCTTTCTCAGTCTTTTGGATTTATCTCATACTCCATAAAAAAATAAATATTTATTGCAGCAGGGGATAGGTCCTCAGGCTCTGCAGTGAAAGTCATTATATAATCCATCCTGTCACTGGCCCAATTTAGGATATATGAATTTATGACCCAGATTCTCTTCAGCAAGTAACCCAAAACTGGAACTAGCTGAATAATTTATGAGATGATTTGTAAGCAAAAGCCCTGAGTTGGGTTACTCTGATTCACAGGGATAACATTATTTATGATTTTCTGTACAGACATAAGGTATGAACATGTTTTAGGATGGCCAGTAATTGCCCCAAGATTTGCAGAGTGATTGTTTAATTCTCCTATTGTAGAGTGCCAATAGCAAAGTGGCTCACACAGTACAAAAGACAAGCTTTTGAATGAAACAGCCCAGAAAACTTGATAAAGAGATGTGTGCTACCAAACCACTTTCTTACTCCTGTAGGTCCAGTTGCAGCCTGAGGTTGCGCCCGCTGAAGAAGGATCTAAAAAAGCCATTGTTCCTCTCTCCTCTTCAGAGCTAGGCTCACAGAGATAACTCAGAGTCAAAAAAGATTAGGATAAATTGCATTACTTCATACTCTCCACAGGCTCAGAGCTCATATATGAGCAGTAGCTGATACAGGGTGATGAGTTAAGCTGCCACAGCAAAGTGCTTAGGACTGTGAGCCCCAACTCACAGCCACTTCCCAAGGTCCTAAGAGAGGTCAGGCCTTTAAAAGACCTTCTGAACAACACCATGCTCTCACAGTGGTACATTTCCCATAAAGGTTGCAGGGACTTACTCTGACTTATACCTGTACCACAATCTGACCCTCAAACCATTGTTGCTGGGATCCATTTAGTTCTAAACCAGATGTTTCCTGAGCTGCCACATTCAACACTGGGTCTAAATCAGATTTATCTGAACTGACAGGTGTGTGGTTTTAAGGTTTCATTTATTTCCCTCCCTATCCTGAACAACATGACCCCCAAAACCTGAGACACCTGTGCCGGACATGTACATCCTTTTCCTTAGTATTTCACATTTTCTGAAGAGAAAAGGCACTGAATATAATGGTCTAAATAAGAGTTAATTCCAAGATCTAAACAAGTACATTGAACAATTTATTCAGAGCACATCATTGCTGTTCTTCCACCTCTTTGGCAATGAATGCACAGCATCACCATGGCTGAAAGTTAAAGGGGGTATTTCTTCTGGCAGTGCCCTCCAGGTCCCTTAGGCTGGCTTATCCAGCAATTGTGGTGGCAGTTTGGAGTTTTTCCCAGGATCTTGTATGGCCAGGGATGCTACGGGCCATTTTATTAAATGTCAATGCCCATTGCTGATTAATTTTGGGAAAAAAAAAAATCAGCCTTAGAATATTTTTTTTCCTTCTGTTCCACATCAAAAGCACATCTATTTAAAGGTCTTTTCAGAGGGGGGCCTTTCTTCTGGAATGAAATAGCATGAAAGAGTTGTAGTTGTAACCCTACTGTGCACTACTGACTTTCCCATACCAGGCGATAGCAAATTTTCCTTGTCTTGCCCTCGAATCTGCAGCAGTGTTGCAACCCCTCTTCCGGTACAGACTCAGAACCACCTCGGATTTATAGATGCTAGCTCCTGTGGGTGAGAATTTAATCAACAAGTAGACGGGAATGTAAGATAAGTAAAACTTTTCCTCTTGCTGTACAGATCTCAGAGAGTTCAAACTCATGTAGATCAGTAAAAAAGGAGGTGTTGAGATACAATGTTAGAAGAGTGTGCAGGAATTCCAGAACCCATATCTCCATCCCTGACAATAATTAGAGCCCCTCCAAGTACAGACCACAGCGCGTTCCTCTCTGTACAAGATCAAATTTATTCTGCCATTCATGCAAATACAGTAGCCATCTGACAGCCTCAAAGCTGCATTCCTTGATGCCTGTGGCCATATCAAATTTTTGGAAAGACACGAGGAACCATTTTCAGGAAATGGTGCTTCATTTACTCTTTGACTCTCAAAGAATGTTTTGTCTTCCTCTCTGTTTTGTGAAGTGCTGTCAACACTTACAGTGAAGTTTATTGTAAATACACAATAATAACAACTGCGCACATTCATCTCTGATTCAATTCCTATGTAAATTTATGTTAATATGTATGCAGATCAAGTTTGCCCCCCTTGGTCCTGGAAAGTTGTCAGAATGACACATGGGTTCTGAAAAGGTTGTGTACTACTGATCTGCAGTTTTTGTGCAGTATTCAATAACTGGGAAACAAACAAGAAGAGACTGTGGGTATTTCTCTTCACTTTTGCTGGATAAATCAGTGGAGTCTTACAGAGTTAAAAAAAAAAAAAGAAAAGCCCCTAAACCCAGTCTCTAAAACCACAACCTGCCCATTTTTATTTCTGTTTCACAACAGAACAAATATTCACATGTGGGATCTTTTAAGGAATGGGGTGGTACATGGGAGTCTTGCTAGTAAGCCTCCAAGTATTGACATGCCATCTTTTTGACAGAAAAAACTCTTTTCTCCCTAATATTTAGTAATGGCTAAACCAATGCCTAGAGTCCTCCTCACTTTTTGTTGTCTAAATTAGTGCAGTTTTTAAGAGCGCTCAAGAAGGTCCCTTATTTCATTCTCTCCTTCTCAGCCTCCCTTTTCTCTAACAGAAATATTCTGATATGCTACCTATGTGTGCAGCCAGAGCCATTCTGAGCACTCAAGTCACACCAGTAGCAAGGTAGCCGGAGTGCCAGAGTTAGCTGTTCTCTGCTTTCCTGCCAGGGATGTTTGGCTATGATGCTTTCTGGTACTTTGCAGTAAATAGAAACTAATCTTTAGTTCATCCCAGGGCTGAGTCCCTACAAGGCTCCCAGGCACTTCTTAAATAATCACAACGGGACATAAATTGGGACTTCAAGAGATACATGTGCTCTTTGCACAGGGATGAATTTCCAGTAATCCAAAAGGGGATGGGGAAATCGCTATCAGAAGCAGCAGGCACCACAATTGTTGGCTAGGAAGATACACCAGACAACAGAAGTCCAATTGCCAGACAGTATTTATACTCCTGCAGTTCACAGCTGAGGACTTGATCCTGACCTTTGATATACAAAACAGATTTGTTCTGCAGCTGGAAACTCAGTTGCAGCATTTGGGCTTGGGGGGTACGATTGTACCCAGAGCTGATAAATGTGGGAGCCGAGTCATCAGTTTTGAAGTAAGGCAGCAATCTCCTGACCAAAATCACGTCCACCCTAATAACAATTAATGGACTTAGCAGGCCAGTGATTTTTTGGGGAAAAAAAACCTCACCCAAACCCACAGATAAGAACAGAACTGTACCCCATACAGCAAGACATCAGTCATCGTTTTCATTCAGGCCTTTCAGCTGATTTAAAGACTGACACTGAGAAAAACTCTCTCTTCTCAAGCTCTTCTCACTTGACTCTGGTTTAGAGTATTATTGCACTCTGCTTTTTTAATCTCATTTTATGGAAGGCAGTCTTAGCCCCAAGAGCAAAACAAGCAAAATAAAAGCAATTAAAGCCTGGAAGGAATCCGTATTTTTGCTTTGAAATAGAGCCCCATGTCAGACAGCTTTCCACATACCTTGTTCCATGTAGGTTACATTATGGCATCCCATCAGGCCCATTCAAACCAGGTTGCAGAAGTGATGTGGCTGGGATCCAACGCTGCCTTTCTGCCTGCAGGAGCTGTTGGTGGTGATTTCATCTCAATCATTTTCTGTCTTTCCACCTCTCATGCAGCTGCCTGCATGTCTTGATAGGATCGAAGTGTAGCTCATGGAATCTATATGATAATCACAAAAATAGTTATTTCTGCTGAAAAATGGATTTAATTCCCCCTCTAAACCTTTTGTGGATTGCCAACTGGGGGTGTGAAACCAGCTGGCAAAAGATGCGTTCATTTCAATTTCATGACTTTCATATACTGCAGCTTCCTGACTTTAAATGGTTCCTTCTCTCTCTAATGAGAGCACCAAGGCCTTGATGAACAGCTCTCACTTTAAACAAAGTTTTGAAGAAGTTTCTTTTCACGGTAACTTCTCTGGGGATGTCTGTCAGCCTGTTCAATCCAGGGCAGTCGAATGCCTCTTCTTTCACAGCATGAGCATTTGTCAGAGAAAGAAGATTTGTATTGCTGAGTACTCTGCAAGTAACTTGTACAACAGCGTGGGAAGGCAGCTTGAAAGTAGTGCTGGTAAAACAGCAGAAAACTAATTTAATCAATGTTTTCAAAATGTAAAGGCTTGGAATGGACTCTGTTTTACTTTTTTAACTCTTTCAACCTTTTTCTTAAGAAATACATATTTATTTATTGAAAATCTTGTCTTTAATCCACTGCTTGCTAATTTTTTTAGTCCAAACATGATTTTAGAGAGATGCTTAGGCAACGTGGGAGAAGAGCCTGATATGTTTATTGACAGTTAATCACAGAGTAGGGAAAGGGTCCTTCAAGCCAGGTAGAGCCAGCTGGGTTAGACCCTTCAAATGGTTGAACAGTGATTTAAGATGTAATTATTGAAATCAAAGGTATCATCCATGGAAAAGTACTATTTGCTTGGAGAGTCTGGCTTTTCACTCTTCCAGCTGCCCACTTAGTCACTGGAAATTTTTAATAGACAGTAGATAAGGGCCTTAATGATAACTGAAACCTTGAATCTGGATTTATTGGGGTTTTAAACAGGCTCTACAAGCAAGCTGGCTTGAAGAAGACTGCAGTATACATCGTGCCTGGTCTCAGGCCAAGATGCTCCCACTTTGTGACCTTGCCTCCTTTTCACTGATCTCCCCTGGGAGCTGGGAGAACAGCAAGGCCCTTTCAGTGCAAGCCTGCTGATGGTACTTGAAGTTATGTTTAAATTGCAGTCAAGTCATATGGTGGCTGCTGTGAAATACATACCCCAACCTAACTGAAAAACCATTTGCGAACAGAGAACTCAGCAAGCCTACATAAAAAGGTATGGCTAATTAACATATGACAAGTACGGCGTTGCCGTAACTTGACTGTTACCAGCATTTCAACTAATTTAATCTTTCCTGGATGTTTCTATACCAGACTGCTGTCCCTGTGATTGCCACATGCAGGAAAACTAGCATGCTGCTACTAACCTAGCCGCCCCAGGGGGCATGACTGAGCTAGGGTTAGACCAGAGTTTTTTGTTTAACATTTTAAATGAAGTTTTGCTTTGGTTATGGTTATTTATAGGTTTGCCCTTGGCAGTCAGAAAATTTCATTTACATCCAGCCAAAGCATGAAAGGAAATACTAGGCCTTGTGGAGGGAAAATGGAGGAGGTGGGGGCAGGGGGGGAACCTAAACAAAAGCTCTCAAGAAATTGATAGCATCACTAGACTAGCAAAGCAAGCAAAAGAGAGTCAAAAATTCCAGGCACAGAAGTCAGAAGCCGCAGCTGTCTTCCAGGGAAGGAATACACTGCATCTCGTTTCTGCTGTGCCTACTGATACCATCTACAGAAAATCCATCACCAGTTGAAAGAGGGCTGCATTCATTGTCAATGCATTCCACCACTTTGGTGTCCCAGCTTTGATGAGGTTATTAGATGCACAGTCATGGAATTTTCTATGAAATAGAAAGACAATACAAGCCTCTTTATTGTTGCCTTATAGAACCATCAAGAACTCTGTTCCTTTACATATTAATTTCCCTCCTTTTATCACTTCAGCTATCACAAACTACTATTAATTTACCTTAAAGCAAACTGTGACATCTATCTCTATATATACACACCTACACACATGTATATATACAGACATGCACACATACATACATATATAAACATACACAAATTCCAGCAGTGAATAGAATTTACTGAAAAGCAAGAAAAAATTAACATATTCTGGAACACGAGAAAAATAACACTTGATTACAGCTTATATATTAGATATCTTTCACATTTCCTTCCTCTTCTGCCTTATTTCTTTTTCAATGATTAATATGCTTTCTTCTTGTGTACTGTCCTTCAGGTAGATAATCTTATAATCTTTTGGAAGATCCCATTGAACTAAGATACCCACAGAAAATGATCTGACTAGTTTGTACAGGGGGAAATCATAACTTTGGAATCAAGTGACTGAAAAGAACAAGACTAAAGTAAAGCTTTGTTTATAGCACAGTCAGTGAAGAGTGGTAATAGCTGTCTTTGAACAGGAGTTGAAAAGGACAAATAGGTTTAAGCTTATAGTGCCAGAATGGCAACTCAGTGAAGTCATTGTACACATCCCCACCAATTCCAAGGAGCTTTGGTCCAAAATTAGGACTTGTTCCTGTGCTATAGTTTCCGATCATGTAACACCTCTCTCCATACATATTTGCTTCTAATAGCAATATGGATGCAAACTTCACTCAAGGGATGGGTAGGAGTGGAAGAGCAGAGCATGCTTGAAACTTGATTTAACAGGATTACATCGGAGTCAGTGTCAGCCCTTCCATCCCTAAGACTTAAGAAAACAGTAGGTCTCTGATCATCTTAAAATACTCTGTTGATTTGAATTTAGGAACATTTACAAGGGTCATAACAATACAATCTCATTTTCACCTAGCTGGTACCCAGCACAATTAATAGAAAATAAAGACAATTACCTTCAAGTAATTGCTGTACCTTGTAAACAGAGCACAGAATCATTAGTCGCATTAGAGATAATAAAAGCAAGACTCTTCACCTGTAGAACCTATGAAGTTGTGGCTTGAGAAGCACCATTTAATCCTTGTTCTCAGCCAAAAGAGATGGGAAGCAAAGCTGCTCTGCCTCTTCACAGAATGAAGAGATTTCAATCATTAATACAACACACAACCAGAGTCAGAGCTCCACTAATGAACTTTGCTATTGACAGGGATAGTGTGAGGTCCATATTAGGATCAATACTAGTGACATTGTGTTTTAGTATGCCTTTAGCGCACAGTGAGTGGAAATACAGTCTCAAGCTCAAGACACATACTGTTTCACTTCATTACGTACAAGAGATGATTGTTATATAAACCAATAAAGACATATATATACCAATCCAGAAGACAAGAAAGACATGCAAGTCCCACATGTAATTCAGATTGAAACATTAGCCAATGTGGCAGACATCCCAGGATCCTAACATATAAAATGAGCATTTCAGAGCTTTCACACAAAAGAAAAAAAAAAAAGTGGAAAACCCAAGGAAATTAAATGCCACCCCGACATCTTGAAAGGAGGCAGTCTCCTCTCCAGGTCTTCTTGAATTCAACAGGGCTCTTTGCCTTGGCTGGATAGCAAATGCTGTTTCCTAAGTCCATGTGTGCTCAGACATTTGTAACACAACACAGTTTATTCCAAAGCTAAAAGACATTTTTCCTTTCCCTGACTAGTGAGTGGACAGCTCAAGCTGATGTCACTCACCCTTTGTGTTTCACAAGACAGTTCTAACATAACAATGGCGGGACAGTGTAATTGGTTGGGGAAGGAGGGGCAAAGGAAAAGGGGGGACATAATTTTGACCCTACATAGGTCAGTTCTATAGCCATTTGGAAGATCTCACTGAATGTTATTTTCTTCATCTGTTGGCAAATCCACACCTGAAGTCTCCTCTGTTTCCTTCAGAAGTCAGCATCTTTTGTATTGAGAATGGGCTTGTTTTGGTTGCTTTGTCCTAAGCAGAACACCATAAAAAATGATACGACACAGGATCCTCCTCAGAAACAGAATTTTGTGTCAGAGGATCTCAGAGTCTAAACATTTCTTATCAGACACTTTATTCTCAGAGGAGCCCAGCTTTCTGGAAGAGTCCTTTGTAGTCCAGCTGGACGTCATTACATAATTAAGCATAGGAGCCAGCAGGTATTCTTGAGCATGGCAATTTTACAATGTAAGATCAAAATGTTATTCTTCCTTTCAAAAGATCTAGTGTCATTTGTTGTAATACATTCATGCAAGGGATCAAATGTAGTATTGATTATTCATTATTACCTTTAAAGAGGTCAGTAAGCTTCTGGAATTCAGAAGACTTCTGAGGATCTGAAGGGATATAAGGCCTCAGGGTTTGATGACTCATATTGACCTGAAGCTTTGAAATATCACCTGCTGTCTGGATTGTTCCTGTTTGCTGCCTGGGATTTCAAAGACTCTCTCTCTCTCTCTCTCTCTCTTCTTTTTTCCCCCTCAAGGCATCAGTCTTACAGACATTGCCAGATCAAGAGAAGCAAAGAATGCAAAAGAAAGCGAAAGTGAGAAGACCATGAGTAGGGAGCCCAGCTGGTACACATCTGCTTTGCTAAGCTTGAATTGAAAATGAGTATCATTACTCTTGTTCTGCATGCATCCTACTGAGTTTAGTTATTGCATCACAGAGAAGAGGCAATGGGCATATCCTGTGGCTAGTCCCATTGTGTTCAACACGGGTTAACTAACTGTTCAATATCCTAACACAGGGAGTTTTTCAACCTTTCTGCGATGATTTGATCTTCAGGCACGTTCAAATGGAGGAATATTTTGAAGAGATCGGGGGTATCATTATGTGGAGATCCTGACAATATTCAGCACACTTTCTTTATTGACTTAAGAAGAAAAATCAATGCTATGTTCATCAAGACACTGTATTAAAAGTTTCCATGTTCAACAACATTGCCTGTATGTTGTAGAATAAACCTCCAAGAATGCTTTTTGGCAGATGGTTAAATATTTAAGTAGTTGGCCACAGATTTCAAAAAATTGAGATAATTAGAAGACTTGAAGCAGTTAATATTTATTAGTCATGAAGAGCTTGACAGATTGGATGTTTTCCTACCCACACATTCTCTAGCCGAAAAAAATAAAGCCCATATATTTCATTGTATATGAAGAAAGCTTTTATAGGAGGCAGAAGCAGAAGGCACGGACTTCCCAGGCTTCTCAGTATGAGACACTGAGATTAGTGGCTTCCACTTAATTCAAGAACAGGCCAGAAAACAACATGGAAATGATGAGGTCTCCCTGGAAAGTCACAGTTCACCCTGGAAAATGCCCAGAACTGAAACCCAAAATTGAAACAGGACTGACTCTCCTATACCACTTCAGCTTTCATCATAAATTATGGTGTTTCTAGCAATGTTGCAGGGCTAGTCCAGTCACTGGGGATTAGAAGACAACCTATTTTCTATTAGCTTTGCCCCTTCTGTTGGCCTTCCTTGCAGGAGAGGAGATGCATGGAGGAAAGGCAGACCACTTCTCTGGTACTTCACAACTGCATAGAAGACTTCCTAAACAGTGAATAAAACTTGTCAGAAACTTGTACATAAGAAGTTCCATCTAAACACGAGAAGGAACTTCTTCACTTTGAGGGTGGCACAGCACTGGAACAGGATGCCCAGAGAGGTAGTGGAGGACTCTGGTAGACTGGAAAACCGGTAGGGTTTTGAAATACAACAAAAGTAAAACCTGTTTTAAATAAACAAAGGCTCACAATTTTCAAACTTTCATAGGCTTTCTTAGATTGCTAAAATCATATTGGATACAGTCTGTTAAAGTTTTAGTGTTCTTCCTCTTCAAAGAGGGATCCGCAATCCTCAGCTCTAAGAGCTTCAGCAAGACTCGCTGCAAACCAGAAGACAAGACAAGAATAGAACCTAGCAATAAAAAAGAAGCCGCAACCTTTTAAAAAACAAATATCACCGGATTCCTTTACGCACCATAAAGAAACAAAACGGAAATGAGCCCACATTGTTTCCTCTTCAAGTACCCAGAAGAAAAACCTGCACCTTAAAAATGTTTGACCTCAATATAGGCCATAATGTAAAAATGTGAGGATCTTGGAAACTTGTGCTTTTCCTGGACTGAGGCCCAGATTTTGTAATATATCTTGCCTGTTACTATTTTTCTTGCTTCTTTCAAAGTAAAAAAGGCTCTTTTGAAGAAACTTGTTTTCTAGACACTTTGATATGCCAGAGTTGGGGTCTGTTTAAATACTTCAGGTTTGATATATACACATATAGTTGTAACGTTTTCTGGATATGAGCCAACATTGCCAGTCTGGATCCAGTTCTTGCTATCAAAAGGTTGTGAGACGCTAGACAGAGTGGTCTCTACCCTAGACAGGTAGAGTATATGCTAGGCCAGACACATAATAATACAACAGACAACTTGCTATGCCTTTATCTTCTTCTCCATAGTTTAACTAGCAGCACCAGAAAGAATTTATGCCCATACTGAAATCTTCTGCCTAAGTGAAGAGAGAGGACTGTTAGCACACACTGGTGGTGCATCACATCTGCTTGGAAAATGAACTTTTTTTGTGTGTCTTATTTTGCACAAGGAAATCTGTCAACAGTTTGACCAAGTGAATGACTATCAATGGAATGAGTACTCTTTCAGAGGCCATTTTGCTAGGCTGGCCACAATGTGCTTGTTGCACATTGGCTAGTTCCGCTATTCCTGATGCTCTCCAGGCTGAGTTGAAACTGCAGCTGCAAACCATTAAGACTACTGTAAGAAGCACATGGACTGTCACATACATCTCTTTGCTTACTGTTTTTGGTATCTAGAGACTATGTATGCAAATGCTTTCCTGTATGCTATCTCATACCAGTTGACTCAGGGCATTAGAGGAACTAAGAGATAGAGTACGATTAATATTTTCCCTCCAGATATACCTCTAAATCCAGCTAGAAGGGAGCCAGCTAAACAATAACTCAAGTTTACTAGCCCCACTAAAATTAATTCCTGCCATATCTTATCAAACAACGAGAAAAAGTTTTCCCTACTGGAACATGCATAACTCACTCTAACTTTTGTGGCTGTGGACTGAAAGCAATTCCTTCCCCACCTTCCAATGTTTGCTCAGGTGCAATTTGGTTTCCACATGAACTGATTCAGGAGAACCTGCCTCAACCAGCAAGCTAACAGGACTCACCAACCAAGTTGCACTGACTGCAAACAAAGTCCTCGTCCTGAAAGAGTCTGTTACGTAAAAGTACACTACATAAAACCATCTTTGTATTTGTGACTTATTGCAAGTCCTTAGGTGATTTGCCTTTAAGGATAACTACATTTTTAATCAGTCAGCAAGGCATGCAGTATGTAAAGTTCATGCTAGCTTGAGCGGCAGCGGACTGTGTTTTTCCCCTGGTGAACAGCCCCCTCGTAGCCGTGAGCTTTTTTAGCCGGTGAGGTTATGCAGCCTGCCTATTAGGGCTGCTCTCGGCCACATGCCTGACTGCACTCTCAAGTCTCAGGGCCAAGAGTAAACTTTAAAGGAACCCTGCCAATTAAATGCAAGCAGAAAACAAAGACTGGATTTTTAACCAACGCAAATGTGATCAGAAATGCTCTCATGATGCTCATACTGATAATTATTATTTAGCATTCAGTGAAGATGATTTCTAACTGAATTTGAATATTAAAATCTCTCATGAAAATGAAGCTATCTAAAAATTAGAGCTGATCAAATTGTCCACTGACTGTTAGAAGTAAAATAAATACATTTTACTAGTAGTGAAAAGTAAGATGAATTTCAAAAGACAGTAAAGATTTTTCTGTGCCAAATGTTTTATAGTCTTGTTTTGTGGATCTTACAAGGAGAAAAAAAAAAAGCCTAGGTGGCATGCACTATCTACAAAAGGCAAAGACAAAACATTGCTGAAGTGTTATCCCAGATGAATTCCAGTAAACCCTTTATATCATATCGTAGCCCAAATAGACTACAGCAGGTTGCAGAAAAAATATTTGAGGAATGACATAGGGAGTTTTATAGAATGTACTTGGATTGGTTCTTGTACGCTCTCCATGTTAAATATAATTGATTTGGACCTCAGTTCAGATAAAATAATGCTGGATGGGGATCCTACTAACAATCAATCTAACTGCACAGACAGACTCCAAAGAGTTTTCTGGACTTAAAAATGTCAACATTTTCAATGCCTTTATCTTGTTTTAGTTTTCAACATTAAAAGCAAGTGGCGAGCATGCTACTAGGAAGCTCTTCTCCAGTATTTAAAGGGTCTTGATTCTAATCTTGTCACGCTATGAGACAGCTAAAAGATATGACAGGGAAGATGGTCATCTGTTTGTTAGAGCCTGCCCAGAGCTTCTAGTACAGTCTGGGCAGCATATTACCAGGAAACACAAGAAGCATATAAAAAAATTTCAGGGTGTCCAAAGCGGACACTGGGTTGCTTGCTACACTGCATCAACAGACTTATTCAAAACAAATCTTGTAGGAATGTAGTGGATTCATTTCTGTTGGGGCTGCCTAACACCCTCCTGAAAGTCTCAGGTATGTGCTGAACAAAAGGGAGAACACAGCATTCTGCTTTAAAAAGCCCTTTGATCAGATGAACTTTTGCTTAAAAGAGAAATGAGAATGTGACCATTCCAAAGGGAACCCAGTAATTTCTCCCATGATTTCCATAATTCAATACCTGTCATCTGACAGAACCAATAAAGATAGATTGATTACTTTATTTGTATACATCACCATGAGACATCATCACTAAACGCTACCAGAGCCAATTCCATGCCAGCCCTTGATCTAAAATTAGACTAAAGGCAAGGAAGTGTTCTTTCCTCTATAATGATCACCTAAACCCAAATGAGCCAACAGAGTCTGCAAAGCTGTCAGTACCAATGGGTGATCACTGATGAAAAACCTCATGACTTAAAGAACAGGCTCCTCAGGACTTTCCCAGGAAGGTACACAAATTTCAGCGGCCAGTAAGCAAGGTGCTCAAAATATTCACTAGGGATAGGGCTTGAAATTTACTCAGAAAAGCTACTAGATGGGGAAGACAGACATCTAGTACAGCAGCCTGAAGTACTGAGCGTGGTTCTGGTTTCCCAGAAACTACAATGAGCCATAACAGAAGCAGAAAACATTCTGCGCTGACCTTTTCCCCCTGCAGGTGCTCCACCAGGAAGAACAGAGACCTCATGTCTCAGTCCATGCAGTTCTTCCTAGCCTGAACAGTGTGGAACATTTCAGCCCTATATCTGGGTGGAGGTAGCAGCAATTAACCTAGCTTCTCATTTCTCAGAAACATGCATGCCATTTCAAACGTCTTTTGGCTCGGACTTTCGCACTTCTTCACACCCATCTGATTGCACTTGCATTTGAGCACTTTGCTTAAAGTCAAGAATGTGTTTGCTGCCCTGTGGAAGACAATCCCTTCCATGTAATCATGACCAAACACAAATACAGGCAAGCACTAAACTTCCACCGCAGCTGCTCCATCTGGGACCACCTGGGAGAGCTTCCACTAAGCAAAGGATTGTCCTCATCTAACTACACAGCCTGCTATCACCTTAAAATACACGATAGGTTTGTACGTGTTTGTGTAGGGACATATGCATCATGTTATTTTCTATGCATACTTCATGTGCGCGCTGCACGCATAGGCCTAGATCCATGAGCGCGTATGTGTGCGTATGGATAGATAAACAGATAATCTGGAATCATTTCAAAGCAAGTGAAACATTTTTCTTTCTTCCTAGTTGTTTCACAACAACTTGGCCTTGGGATCTTCCAGGGAGCTGTACGTATGAGTGACATACTTGCCTGTTTTTACAGCTCCTGCCTTATGTCAATTTAAGCATCTTTCCTACACCTGGAGGAGTTCAACAAACATCAGCTCACAGGTGTCACCCTCCATTGGCTGAAGGCTGGCTCCAGAGAGTCTAGCCAATATCTGCTTTGGCTATTAACAGCCTTGGAGAGGCCAAGCTCAGTGTGTGGGGGGAAGAAGGGGGAGAAGAAGGTGGAAGGAAAAGGAAGGGGTGTGTGTGTGTGTACATGTATGTGCATGTGCATTTGCTGCTGCTTTAACTTTCCAACCATTAAAGAGTTTAAATACTAGTCAAGCACTTAAAATAACATTAGGACACATTCCAGCTTTCTCTGCCAGTCAGAGGGAAAAAATGTTTGAAACCCTGCATCTCAGCACCCCAAGGGCTTTATGATTTGTTAGGTTTAGTAGTTCAGAGGATTAAAAAGACAGAAATATTAGTAGGGAAAAAAAGAGGGAAAAGTCAATGTATTCACCGAAGCAAATCTAATGGGTTGCTGGGCCAGAGAAGAAAAGGTTCTACTACCTGACTGAATCTTATTTATATTTCTTGCTCCACAACAAAAAAAATAATTTTCTAGATATTTCGTCCCCTCTCCTTTTTTTTTGCTATGCTAGTCACATTTCCTAAATCCTTTATCAACGGCTGCTCTGCATATGAATGGGCTGTAATTGAACTGTCACATTCATGAAGGTCAGTAACCTTTCATTAGGAAGAATGTGTCTTTCTTGATAAATTGGAAAGTCCCTGAGGATTTGAAAGCATTTTTTTTATTTCATTCTTTCAAATATACCTTAAAAATCTAACACTGATCTTTCTCTCTCTTTTCATAGTACTCTGACAAACCCTTCGTCTTTGTCTTTGTCATAGGCAGTTCCATGCAAATATTCAATCACAATCTTTCACTGTGACCTTCTTAAAAGCAAGATGGGAAGCCTAAGCCCCCCACCCTCAACCTCTTACTTTGAATTGCAGATAGCTGATACTTCTGCTTTAAAAAAAATAATCAAAACCTGATATTAGAGTTTTTGCCATGTTCTTGCTTCTTCAAACTGATTTGAGTAGCTATGGTAAAGTGACCTAAGTAAAACTGTTTTGGTGACAGTATATCTGTCCATCTTTTTGGTGTTTACACCTATCTGCAGAAATGGACAGCCAAACACCTCAAGTAGTGACTGGCTGTATGTGGAAAACAAATGGTGGGAGAGTATTGTGCTTAAAAAAAATACTTAGCACTGCAGGCAGTTTTTGATTCCTGCCACAGGTTAGCTCCATACAACTCAGTCTTCCTTATCTAAGGAAAATATAAGCTCTTCAGAGGAACGTTTTTGCACCTTGATCTGCACCCTGACACAGCAGGGTCTTTAAAAGAAGCTTTGTGGCTGCCAAATTCGTAACCATTGTCAGAATCTCAATTCCTCCTCCATATTTTGATCAGAAAGCATGCAGCAGGATACATGGAAATGTGTTGAGGATTGCAGTGCAAAGGTGCCTTCAGATGTCTTAAAAATACTACTAAGGCTGCTGATCATGGGGGCAGAAGCCATCCGTTCCTACAAATCCCCAACCTAGACCATGTTCTAGCTAGCTAAGCCATCTTCAGTCAGTTCATTGGTTGGATGACAAGGGGTCAGAAAAATAGCAGCTTGGTGACAAAGCCAGTCATTATCAAGACAGAAACACTAGCATGGAAAAGAGCATACTTGGTAAATAGAAGCAAGCATCTGGCCTTTCGTGTTACTTAGTCAAACAGTTCAAAAAGTAACACAAATTACAGATTCTCCAGAGCTGTCAGAAGAACATCTTTTTATCATCAGCACCAACAAAATTGTTGTGATTGAAGATTCACCACTATAAGATGGAATATAGAGGAAAGAGGAACAAGATCTACTTGCAAAGCAGCTGAAGTCCTTTAATGGTGCAGTCCACAGTGGAAACCTTTCAGCTGGAAAGACGAAAGAAGCAAAACATTTCTTTTGATTTTTGCAGGAATGGTTGAAAAAGTAATACTTTCATTAATTAGGCTTAACTTACTTTTCTCAAGTCCTTTCTCAAATAGTGGACTTTTGTTGAGTTTACATGCCCAGCTTTGAATGGGAATCCTTTACTGCAGTGCCACTGTATGGATCTTCTCATACTAGAAAGGGAAGCCATAAAAAAGACTCCCCCAAAGCAAAAAAAGAAAGATGCTACCTGACTTCCATATTAACATCCTCCTCCAGCAGAGCAAGAGTACATTTGAATTTATATGGAGAGGGTCTTTATTTAAAATGTAGATGTCCTCTTACACTCCAGTTCTGCCACCTTCTCTAGAGACAGAGTTCATGGTGGAGGCTGCTGTGCCCAGAAGCATATAACAGCTTAGATCATTGTCAGAATTCTCTCTGCCACTGGTGAACTGCAGGTACCTGTGCTAACACTATAAAGAAAAAGACCAGCCTTTACCAGTGGCTAATGGTATGTGGTAAACAGTATCTAGGACTCTAAAACAACAGAAGGGCCTTCACAGACCATTGCTTTCAGTGCCATGTGCAGGCTGCCCAGTGTCAAGAGCCTAACTTAGAAACCCCGTCTACAATGGCATCTCAGGTCAATAAGCAAGGAGTGAGTCAGACTCCTGCCTTTTGTGAGCAACAGTCACAATGCATCCAGCAGGCAGGACTATCTTCTCTACGTGCCTAAGCTGGGCACCAGGATGACTTTCCTCCCCACCGCCCCCTCCCCGCTGACTGCACAGGAAGCCAAAGTCTAGCAACTTGGCCTAACAGGTGGTCAGAATTGCTCACCAGTCTCTTGACCTGATGCATTTTCATTGCTCCCATGTTTCATAGCAGGCAACGTGAATACAGCTCACAGTTTCTAGCTCTCAGCATGATCCTTGCTCAGTGGAATAAGCAGATACATTCTTGTGTGGTGCTTTTCAGCTGCATGTCAGGAGATGACTGTAGTGAGACAGGTTTTGGAGGCAAGATGCTGACTGCTGTACCAGGGAGAGACTAATAAGCAAAGAAGAAAAGCAAAGTTATATTTTAAGGTAAAGCACAGTCTATGGTCTAGTTTTCCCAGGAGTTAATTTGGAAATCATTGCTGTTTTAATCTCCTGAAATGTATGTGGGTGTGCCAGTGATCTGGAGAATAGTTTCGTGCAAGTGCCCAAACATTCACATACTTTCAGTTGCCAAAACGCCAGAATTAACTGCCAGTCAAGCCAACTCAAGTGGAAGACCACAATCTTGGGAAAGAAATCTCATCAAAATATATGTTCTTAAAGATATTTTCTAGCATGCCTGCCTTAAAATACTCCTGGAGCAACGCTTCTGACAGTGTTAAAAGGTTAATAGCCATGTGGATGTGAGGTAACTACTTAAAAAATCTCTGGAGACATTCTATTCTGATCCATGCTCCTGTGTCCTCTGTCCACAGTATCCAAATTTCTTTCCTCGCTAGAAATTGGAGGTAGTTTCCTACATCTCAGTACGTAGATTCATACACAGATAAACCTTTTTTCTATACCAAGGAATTTGGATTCCAAGATTTCAGTTCAGGGCTGTCTCAAATGAAACTCTGATAACTGCATATGGAAAAAAAAAATAGTGGTGTATCACCTCATTATATATATCCAGACCAAAACAATTAGGCATCTCAAGCACTCTGCACCGTGTATAAAATAAAAATGGTTAAAGAATTTGTTTAGAAGTGTGTTAAGCATTTTCCAGGCAGTCGGTGAATAAATCCACTTTACCACTTCATGGCTTTACAAAGAAGCCCATCCATTAACATGGGAACCCTCTTGTTTGCATTTCTTAACAGCTGACATTTGTACCTTTCTAAGGAAAGTGAAGGGCATCTCATTGCCTCATTGTCTAAATCAGCGTGGAAATAATGGGGATGATAGGGAATTGGAGCTAATTTCCTTTGTCTCCTATTCAGCAGATAATGGTGGTATGTGCAGGATGCTAAAGGCCAGGCAGAGGAGGTGACCTGAAGATGACTTCATTCTTATGAGGTTTATCAAAGGCTCCTGTCAGTCAAATGCATGCTGAGAGATTGGGGACTGGCCATCTGGTCCAAAGTTAATCAAAGAGGAAAAAGGCAAGTGAGGAGGTGAAAAATCCCTGTCAGCTTTGTGTAAGGTGGAGGGAATGGCAGACAGAAGAGGGAACTCCTGCGCTCCAGCAGCCAGGCTGGATGGCTGTGCCGCACACAGAGGCGCACACCCAGCGGAGTGGGGCGGAGGAGTGTGGGGGACAAGGGAAAGATAGTGTTGTTTGGAATTTTCACTGGGATGATCCCACATCACTTTTAAGCGGCAAGCCTGAAGGTCACTGCTGCTGTTAGTCACACAGAGCAGAGGCAGAACTGCTTAACTTGTCCTCAGGAAAAAAAAAAAAACCACACACACACAAAAAAAAAGGGGGTAGTGACTGACTCACTGTAGGGAACTGGTGTAACACAAACCACAGGGTTTTCTATCAGAGCACCAGACTTCTTTCCTCAGACTTTTGTCTCTTGCAAAGCAGGAACAAGAGGCACAGCCGTGCCACCTTCATGTCCTGCAGACACAACCTTACCGTCCCCTCACCTTCTACCCTCTCCACCCGGGGGATCAAAACCAGGTGTCATGCAAGCAGGAGCCCCTTCTGAGAGATGTGCATAATTGACCCATCATATCTTTCCTGTCAATACTGACCCACATACATTTTTACACTGTGTGTAAGCTAAGAGGGGATTTAACAACAAAGGGTTTGGTTTGGTTTACGTTGAAAGGTGATCACACGATGCTTGTAAGACTGAAGACACCAATGGGACAACTGAAACACTGTTTAAATGTGTGTGTTATGTAAAAATACATTATTTCACCATGGATGCATTCTGAAGTAAAACACCCGAGTGCGACAGCCTGGTAGTCTGATTTCCATAACCAGCTGCTCAAATCAGCTAAATAGAGACATATTTCTAAAACTACAAATGTCCAGATTGTGAATCCCTCCCTCGCGCTGGCAAGTAGTCATGCTAATGAGTAGTCTCCTTGACTCCAGGGGGAAAATTCTTGCCAGCAAAGGTTGTTTCACAATCCCAGCCCTAAACATTTCTAAAATGATTAATCAATGCGAACTAACTTAAAACAAAAAGAAACAAAAAAAAAAAAAAAA
>VXBJ01005108.1:1438976-1497650 GCA_013400055.1 Nycticryphes semicollaris
AAAAAAAAAAAGAGTAAATAGGGGGAATAGGGGGAAGGGTTTTTTTGAAGGGCTGTAAATTAAGGCTGAGCACTAGGAGATGTTTTTTGTGGACTTAGGGAGAATGAGGGCTGAACACGCTGCCTCTAGTAAACACACATACCACCTCCCAGGACAGAAACATGCTAAATCCAGAGAGGATGAAAACAAAAGAGTTTGGCTGTTTCGTATACCTGGGGGCGGGACTCGTTTCTCCATTAAGTTTCTCTTGTGCTTCCTCCTCAGGTCTAGGTCCAGTCAGGCCCCCATAAAGAAGGAACATATGGAAAACAGTGGCAGTGAGTTCTGCTCTACTTGCAGCTTTGCTGGGCTGAGTCTGCTCTGGTGCCCTGTTGGGGAGCATCGCCCTGCATGGCTGAGCCCGGTACAACAGAGCTGAGAGAACAGCCAGAGTGAAAGTATTCAGGGCTTTAAAAACAAACCCAAAGCATTACAAAGCATCTAACCCCAAAGAACCTCTGCTGAACAGAGAACTTCAGCCAAGAGCATACAGCTCTGTCTGTATACACACAGTGTCAGTGTATACACAGCTATACACTGCTTACTGCCCTCATACTTTCAGTGAGTTTTTAAAATAGAAAGTAACATGCTCCACACTAGGCAGCTTGAAACTAGGCACAGCCAAAAGTGAACAAGGGTGGAGATGGGGAGGCCTTGGATTTTCATGCTGCTAATAACTGACATGACCCTTATCCATGGGAATAAAAGTCAGTGAAGAATCTCACGGACATCAAACACACACTGTAATTTTACTTACCCTGATTCGCACTCGCTATCTACTGAGCTTTCTTACCTGGGCTGTGATGACTTCAGAAGGCAGGGAGTTAGTAGGAGTAAGTTTTTTTTGTTTTACTTTTTATCTGCACAGCTTTAGATCTGAGAGAAATATGACTAAGAAAACCACTTTTCCTAACCCCTGGAAAGAAAATGCAGCCATGTGGATCCCAACATAAAAACAAGCATTGGCCTGTCTGAAATAGCCTGCTATAATTAAAACTCACAAGCAATTACAAAAGCATCTCTGTTTCTGTTTTTACGGCACAAAGCCTGCAGACATTTAGAAATGGGCTGACAGAACAGTCAGCAAGGCAATTTCACCAGAAACGTGTTATCCCCTAGATGAATTAGGCTTTTTTATCAGGCAGCAAGCCTATCATAGATGATTCCTCTTGCGCAGTTCCTGCTGGATGTCACAGAAGGAAAAAGATTTAGACTCACCTGTGTCTGGAGAGATTCCTAGTCCAACACATTGGTTGGATACACGGGCATGAACACACTGTCCTCCTCCTTCTCATGGACTTGAAATAGTTTGACATGCCAAGTTAGACAATGCCTTAAACAGTAGGCTCCATTTTCTTCAGTGGCTGAGACTATTTCCAAAAGCAGGTAGGGGATTCAGATACATAACCCTAAAGTGATGTAAGGTAACTGACTACATCCTCTTGTAGTCCCTGGAGAACATTTAACTCTGGTCTTTTCCCCACACCTTCCCCAACTCCCTTACTTCTAGTTAGAAATCATTTAATTGCAAATATCACAATATTGAGTCCTTCCTGAAGAACCTTTTAAGCTTTCTTCTCTGTTATACTGCATGGTCAACAACAAGCATGCCAAACATATGCTTTAATGTTTGCCACAGCAATAATTCACACTGAACCAGTTTTCTTTCAAAACACTTCAGAATAGCAAGGAGTTGGGGGAGGGTAGTTATCAGGATGGAATGCTGGAAAGCACTAATACAATTTATTAGACAAACCCTGCATGGATGTAATGGCAGGTCTGCTATCAAAGGCAAAAACCTTCAGGCATTTTACATCCCATAATCCCAATGAAAGTCTGTTTTTGCAGATACCCTGCAGTTCATGAATCACTGGCTGTAGCATACAAAATCCCCTATTTAAGTAATTACAGTACAATACGCAAATCTGCAAAGTGGCTGATGTTATATAAAATATTCCAAGGCAGTCTCAAAACCACAATATTAAAAAAAAATAATAAATTCCAACTGGAAACAAGTGTCTTCCAGTAAGCATATTTTGTGAAGTAGGAGATGCTCAGATCTAATCACATTAGGTCTGTCCTGTGGACTGGAAGAGGTCTGGCAATACAGGGACCCAAGCAAGCCATGGACAGAGAATGGCTCCTGTCTCCAGACGTTGTTTTCCATTTGTTTTCACTTGGGCTTCAGGCGCTCTCAAGCTCTCCGGTTTTACATAGTTGGATGGTTTTGTTACTGCCCTTTTAGTTTTCAGGCATCCAAGAACACAGAAAGATCTCAAATCTCAACCCTGGCCTTGGCCATGCATTGCCCCAATAATAGTGCTGCCTTCCATTTCTTCAGCAGAAGGAATCAAAAGCCCAGTATTTTAGGAAAATGCCTGAACTCTACCAGGAAACATGAAGTCTCATCTTATCTCTGTAGTCAGTTCTCATGTATCTTCACACATGGGCACTTCAGCTTCTCCATTCAGCAATAAGGGAAGACAGGCTTTCTTTCATGAAGAGCCCTTATTTGTCAAACTTTGGTTTCATCCACAGACTGCATATTTCACCAAAGCTTGTGCCCTTCAGCTGGTCTGTAAATCAGACTTGGGTGACAAGCTGCCGGCATTTTGCCAAGTCACTTCCAGATGAGACCAGCAACTCTTAGTCACACTCACATAACCAGAACACCAATGAAAATAGATAAAGGGCAGAATTGCATTATGATTTACAGAGCACGATGAATGTGTTCAATTCAGATTAATTAGAAAATATGTTCTACTCACAATTTAAGATCTGGCAAAGGTCACAGCAGAAAAAAAAATATCTGAACTGGAAACTGAGCGTTACTTTTATTGTAAGAGTTCTCTGACTTCCTGTTTCAGAGGAAGTACACACTCCTCCTTCAGTGGAAGTCGTCATTTTGGAAATGTTGGTCTGAATCAGACTTAGCTTTTTCAGGAATCTGATGTACCTCCCACAAGGTTCAGCTCTTCGGTACAAACTTTACGTTCCTATTCTTGGTGCAAGTAGTCTGTAGAACAATTGGAACTTGGTTTGCAAAGAGCAAAATTATAATGGCTCACAAAACATAAGGTGAATTGGCGTTTTGAAAGTGTTATATGAACTAGAAATCTTTCTCCAAAGTATCTCACTACTGTTCAACAACACATTAGATGCTGGTAGAATTTTATCCTGTTAAAGCTGGAAAACATTTTTTTCAACAAAGAGTAAATTTTTTTTCAGGTTTAATTTACTTTCATACACCCCCCAAAATAAATGTAATTGCTGGGGTGCATTTCAAGGGGTTCCTTAGATAGTCTAAATCCAGTGGCCCACAGCAACCAAGGTACAAACACCAATAACATTGAAAATGGGGAGGAACAGCAATTATTATCCCATGCAAAGGCTGTCTGCTGTGGGTTAATGTGGAGGTCCCAGGGCCAGGGCAGGCTCTTAAATCGGACTTAAGTTTCTGTTTGAAAGAAGATGTAGTCATGATGCAGAAGGCCTTCCTGGGTTAGGTCTTCCTTTTGCTACAAGCATCAGTCACAAAGAGTACAAGTGAATTGAGTTAAAGACACAGTGAAGAGTTTTGCAGAAATTTGGACTGCTCTGTATGTGGGATGTTGTGATTCCTCCAGCTGTAATTCCCTAGGATGTGTTTCACCTAGCCAACACCTGACAGGAAATATTTAGGAGGTTGTAAGTCTTCTTTAGAAGAAAATTACAGCAGAAAAAGGTCCAATATAACAACTAGAATATGAGAAAAAGGTTTTTCACAGTTTGTGTTCTAGGTGCCCAGCTGAAATCCTGGCTCCATAAAAAGTCTTTTGCTGTGCACTTCTAGGAGGCCAAGTTTGTCAAAGCCTAGCTAGTTTTCATATATATTTGACTTGTTCTGTTGCCTGGCATCATAGTCAGAAAAGAGTAGATTTAATGTCACTGTGAAGAACAAACACAGCGTACACTGAGATGGAAAACTGTTTGGTTTGCGCATCCCTATGCACCTCAGCAGGCAGACATTTAGTAATACAAAGAAGGTGTCCACATCCTTCTCGTTTATTGGATTTATTTGCCCGAGGCAGGAAGGCAGAACTTTGAGACCCTCTTTTGGACATAGTTGATATGGTGATGCTGATTTTATTTTCCTATAAAGACTATTGACTCAACAGAATACCAAGATTTTTGATGCAGAGATCATATCGGTACAGTATGACAACTGATTTGTCAGCTACAACAGAGATGTGAGAGTTATAGCACAGTATCTAACAATCCCTTTTCATATGCAATAGGTTGGTTTATGGCTTTAAAGAATAGAGCAAAAGATCCAGCCTTATGAAAAAGGGTAGTTGTGGCTGTCATATATATCTTTTCCTAAAAAACATCTTGACTTATAACCAAAGTAAATCAAAAGGTGGGCAAGAAAGGGTGCAGTCTATTCACTCATACCATTTTACGTCGGTTTAACCATTGATGTCAAAATTGTAGCAGTAATGAAAAGACAAGATAGTCAGTGTCTGGTCCTCGTCTTCTCAGCATCTAAGCACAAAAACCAAGAGACAGAAACAAACGTTAAGAAAGCAGGCAATTTTTCCATGAGGCACGTCCAATGCCTAATACCTGCCTTTTTCCTGTGTTCATAGTCAAACTATCAACATGACTGAGCACTGAAATAAGTGTGCATGCTGGTAGGGTAGATGAGCTCATGATTCATAAATGAGATTAGACCAGAGCTTCCAGAAAAAACAGGTATTAATCTATGCCCCTTTACTTGTACTTCCCCTTAGCAGCTACCCTTCCAAAATCCAGAGAATAAAATAATCATCAGAAGAAAATAGCATTAAAAAGAAATATAAAAACACCAAAACTCTGCTAATTACTTGGAATAGTCGGTATAGCCACCAGCTGAAGCAGGGATCTTTGGTCTATTGTGGTGTATTACGTGACTTCAAGAAAATGAGATGAGAAGGTAAATATACAAAGTAGGATTTAGCAAGGCACTGGGTGAAGAGGGACAAAAACCCTTCTTATGGTTGTCAGTAAAAAGGAGGGTGACACTCTTACAGAGTTAGAGGAGGTCAATAAATCACCATCCTTATCTTGCAAACAGAGCCTGTGACTTCAAAAATTAGCTCATTTATTCTGCACAATTAAATTTATTGAAGTGTGACAGAAAAAGTTTAGCAGTCACTGATGCAGAAAGGCAGCAACAACGGAGGCAGGCAACCGACTGAATGACACAATTAGTTGATTTTCATTTTATTTATCAATATAATTATTGAATTGTATTTATCCTATTTCACAGATTTTTACCATTATTAGAGCCTGTGCCTCAAGGGAAAGAATTAGTTCAAATTTTCAGTCTAACTTAATGTGATTATAGAGCTGCTAATAAAAGAAAAGTTCTATAAAATGCTACACAATCTTGTATTCAATGTCACCCCACCATCAGGCTCTGAAATCCAGAATCCTTACACATAAAGGCAGTAAATTGAATATGAATTGTGAAAGCACTACATTCCCTAGATAGCAACCAAACCTATGTTTGCAGGATCCCACCTTGATTCTGCCTCAAAGGAGCCAATGTTCCTTCTGAGTTTTAAACTCAGGGATATGTTTATTTCTTTAAAAAAAAGAAAAAAAAAAAACAACCAAAAAACTTACGAACAAAACCCTGAAAAACCAAGCAACAACAAACAAACATACATAAAACCCTCCAAATACTCCAAAAAAAACTCACTGCAGTCTCTTTGACTCCACCCCTACTTCAAGCTTTAGCAAACTTATTTGGAAATGTTATGAAAAGAGTGCAGGAATATTGGAGAAAGACCGCTATGCCAGAGGAGCAGTGGATGAGTATGGTTCTTATGCAAAATTACAACATCGACCATTTTGGAAAAAAATATAGCTCCAAAACTTCTAAGATTTTTTTAAAGCAAAATAAAAGATACTGACAAATTAGAAAGATATACGTTAAAAGAAGTTGCTTTTCTTCTCGTCCAGTGTGGTTTAGAAGAATCTAGACTACTCTAAGTCAGTCTGGCTCATTTCTTGGCATGCCTTTTTGTCATTCACAATGTCTGCTTTGGTTTTCAACTTGTAAGAGACGGAATGAGAAATGCTGGACATGATTCATGCACGTATTCCACCCTTCTACATACATGAGGAAGCAAGCACATGTTCAGCAGGAAGCCATATAATAATTCATGTCCTTTCTCACAGGTTCAGGAAATTAGACCACATGCTATTGCAAGTGTCTAACTTTTCCAATGTTTTGAAAGACTATTTCCATTGCAACTAGTTCTACCAGTTCTACCCTCCACTTCCATTCCATAAAAAATAATTTATTCACTCTGAGAAAAAGACATACAAGCCATTTTTCTAAATGTTGGTCAAAGTGTCATGGAGTGTTGCCTAAAACATTAAAAAAATGGAAAGAGCCCAGCAATTCTATAGACATAAATAATAAGAATGAATATTATTACTTACAAGTAATAGCTGACGTTGGGTGATAAGGTACTTCCAGAATTCCCACTGACTTAAACAACATATTCTGGTTACTGGGATCTTGACGTCTGCGTAGGTTCAGACTGTATTTGGGGAATTTAGTACAGTAACTTCTGCAGGAATGGGCAATAAATGGATGTTTATGTCTGTAAGACATATACATTAGTAGAGCTAATAAACCGGATCTCACTGGGACTATTCAAGTTAAATATGACATGCACGATCTGTGGAAAAAGGGATCAAAAGAAAGAAAACCATATTTAGCACATTTTCTGGCAAATTGGCTCTTTATTGATGGAGAATTATACACCCCACCAGTACCTCGAGTTGACGGAAACCATTCCGAATCAGCACTATGCAGAGGTCTGCCCACCTTCAGAGATGCAGAAGTAGACATGGACCTGTCTCCAAAGAGCCTTTACTTCAGCATCAGAAATGATATAACAAAGGGACAGATGGGAACAAAAAGAGATCAAAGAACAAACGATAATTTTAATGGTTTAACTGACTGAAGATGCTTGCACTTCAGCCAGGACAAGCAGAATATTCATTGCTTTTGCTTGTGTTCAGTATCAGCAAATGAGAATGGCATGTCTTCAAGGGCTTAGTTCTTACAGTCTCTGCAGAATTCAGCAAGGCTCCCATCAGCAGGGAGAAGCTGAACAAGCGCAGGAAGTGAGCTTCTAGAAGTGAGTGAGTATCCGGCAGCTCAATAACTATGATTTCACTCTTCTGTGGCACTTTTCACTCCAAGAATCCCAAGTCATCTTGCAAAGAAAGAGCATCTTTGTGTTATGAGATACCAATTTTGCAGGCAAACCCCCCTTATCCAGAGCTGCTCAGAAGAGATAAGAAAGGCTTTTGAACATAAAACAACTGGATTTTACTAAATACAAATTAGAATCCTTAACTTTTCAAAGCAGCATAAACTGGACTGACTAGGTCAAACACTATTACCACAAAATGGATAACATATATCAATTTTTCCCTGCCCACTGCATCCTTACAAGGACACCTTCTAGCCTCGTTTCATTCAACTCAGTCAATATTAGGGACCACAGCCAGCCATGCATAGTCCCTTCTGGTCCCTATGAAGTATCTTCTTCCCATGCCAAAGACAGCTGATTGCGGGTCTGCTTCATGCTTATCTCTGCTATTTCCCAACCTGCTCACTGGGCTGGAGGCCTCCCTGACTGAGTGGTTGCTCCTCCCTGTCTGCATACCCTACCTCTTCGGTGAAATAATCTCTGCAACACCAGTGAATAGATATAAAGGGCAGAAGGACTCATCTTCCTCTCACAAGGGCTGCAGTTGAGCCAATTACATCTTTTTACAAGAAAGATAACCTATACACTGAAACAAATAAAGCAGGCACTGTCCACTTGACCTTGATCCTCATTTTCCAATTGTGAAATGGGAGCCAAGAAAGGGAAACCTTCAAGATAATAAAGATTATTGGGAGACTTTTGCATTTTCAGGTGACTCTCCAACCCCACTTTGCTGGTTTGCGCAGTATCCCATTAAAACTTAGATGAGTCCATTTTAAATGTGCTGGAAACTCAAGCAGATCTTACACACTCATCACTCAAAAGGATATTTTTCATGTATATGTAGAGAGCATTGGGCTTGATCCATCTGATGTACATGATTTTGTGTCTTAAAAACATCACAAGCTTGAAGGATGCTTTTATCCACCTACAGCCATCAACATTGTTTAGTTTTTCCTCTCTATTTTCCAAAATAAAAACTTAAATGGGGCATTTTTGTTCAGGGGTGAATTTGATTTTTGACTGACTTCACAACCTTCCCAGATTAACCCCTTGGACTGTCAGGTCTCTGAGCTAACATTTCATTCCAAGTCAATGTTTCCTAAATAATTATTTACCCATGAAAGGTCATCAAGGACCTATGGCAATATTTTCCTCTCCATTCCACATACAGAATCATTACTCAAAAGGGCAGCGTGCCTCAGGTTTCCAAACTACTCACCGATTCATTTTTTCTTTAAGCCATATTATGTGTATGTACTAATGTGCAGCACCAAATCTGGATAAAGTCTGTCCAACTCTTCAGAGGAAACAAATTAACTGAATACAGTGAGAACAAAATGCAGAGGAACCCTGAGTGTGTCAAGTTCCTGAGCTGTTTTGATTAACAGGGGCCCAGGCAACAGTAAACAGCAGTTCTGCAAAGCACATGGAGCACTACCGTAACATTTCATTTTCCTACATATCAGTTTCCTTGCCCCAAAAGTGAAGATTTAACAATTGGCTGGAAACACTCAGCATTCCAGTGCTACAGGAGTCTGCCAAACAGGGATTATTCTAGGCCTGAAACTGGGCGAGCTGTAGGAAAGGGAGAGGATCACAGAGGTGAGTCCATAGCAAGGAGTGCAGTCAAAGAGGGCGAGTTGCACAATGTTTCAGAGTGAAGAAACACACTCCTCCATATGGTTTCTGCTGGATTGAACACCACCTCCATTTGGACCTCTCCTGAGTTTGAACACTAAGAAAGCTCAAGTGCTACAAAAACTGCCTCAGTACTATCAACTCCAGCTCCCTCACCACTTCCTTTGCAGCTTCACTCAAATTATAAATAGCTCTGGATGGCAAATCTGACCTTCACATAGGCTGAGCACTGTTGGTGGATGGACAAGTTTCTCCTCCTTCAAAACTAGTTACCTGGATGTGACAGTGGGCTGTTATGTCAGATGCAAGGGACAATAATTGCAGCCAACACAACTGTGAGTAAACAGCTATCAGAGCCAGGACCTGAGTTCATGATTCTTCTCCAATCACTCTGATGAGACTATGCAGAGCAGGATGTGCTCAGGTCTTGCACCATCACTTACATAAAGTTTGACAATAAGAAACTTTAAACCAATACAGCCTGAAACAGCTAAGTTACAGCTACAGATGATTAAGGCTAGAAGCCATATTCAAAAGAAATAGGGAATAAACTGTGTAAAATGGGACACTGAAAGCCTTTGTGGGAAGTGGTGTTTTTTTCTGTGCCAAATTGCAAACAAGATAAACCAATACAGATCAAATCAAATGTTTCCTCTCCCCAAGTCTCAGAATCTTTGAGCAGTGGGACACCCACCAGTCTGAGGCTGAAAAAAAATGCTTTTGAAAGAAGCAATGCAACTGAGGAAATAGGCCAATATATAATATACACTCTGGGAGAGGAAACACCGTATTTAAAACCCACTACTTGCCTTTATACCATCTAAGATCCAGGAACACCATCTGGGCCTCCTGTCTGCATCTCAGTCACCAGAAGTTTGTAGTCAGCAGAGCACCCCATTGCTGAGTGCGGAGGTCACCAAAAAGACAGAGCTAAGGTCTTCACAGTACTGAATGGTGGGAAGACAAGGCATACATTGAAATAAGAGAAGTTCAGACTGCCTACAAGGATATTGTCGTGGTTTTTTCCCCCCCTGAGGACACTCAGGGTTGCCCAGAGGTTGTGCAGCATCCTTGGAGGTTTTCAAAGCTCACCTGGATAAAGCCCCAAGAGCCTGGTCTCGTCTCATGGCTGAGCCTGCTTAGAGCAGGATATTGGACTAGAGACCTCCTGAGGTGTTTGCCAACATGAATTATCCCATGATTCTACCTGCACTGTAATTGCCTACTGCATATTCACTGATCCTGTATGAGAAAAGAAAGCAACTCTACACTTGTTAGCAAGGACTCTCTCTCAGTATTGGAATATTTTGGTTCTGGTTCCTTTTGCAATGGCCAATTAAGTACCACTAAATTACATTACAATTTAGATTAACTTAGATGTGTGAAGGTTCTGTATTAATACCCAAGTTTGACTTCAGTGCATCAACAAGCAAGTACTTTCCACTAGAGAGAAGCCTGCATGCTGTATGCTGACGTACATACCACATACAGTATGGTGTTTTGCTACAGCAACCTGTAAGAAGAAAGAATACATACACACGGGAAATTAAGATTCATCTCCTGTGGCTGGAGCTGCTCAAACACACAAGGTTCCATCAGACTCTTCCAGCTCAGCGCCATCTTCCCTTGCATTTCTAGGGGATGAGAACATAAGGAAATACCATTCCTTTTACAGCTAAATCGTGCTATTACTCCAACTACTTCTGAGATATTGGTACTGTTTGTTCTCCTAGCAGCAACTTTGAGGAACTTGAACAGTCACATACTGCTCAGAGAAAATACAGAAGAAAAACAAGCTGAAATTTCGGTGGAGACCCTAATTAAGAACATGGAAAGTGAAGTACATTTTTCTTAAGTCCAGAATGTCCAGCCTGTCTAACACAGCAAGAATTTCTAACCCTTGTCAAGTAATGTCATTGATGCCAGACATTTAGTGCAATGATTTCAGCACTGAATGTCAAATCTCTCTCAAATATTTGCATGTTTCTTAGCTCCTAAACTGTCAAGCTTTAATTTAAGTAGATATAAGTGAAATCTGCCACAGCACATGTTGGTTAAGATATTTAAATGATACAGGCCACAACGAGAAAGACACAGAGTACATACAATCCTCATTAGAATCAGTGTGGCAGGGGCTCTTCTCATTACAGTTACTTAAACAATAAATTAATTAAAAACTCCTCAAAAAGCCCAAGCCCAAAACTATTCAAGATGTGTGGGAAAAATGCCACACTCTTGCAATCTGCTCTTTATGGAAAAAATGGCAGTCCTTTCTTTTCATCTTTATTCTCATCTTTATTTCTCTTTTCCCTACAGAACCTGTATGGAGTGTAAAAATACATAACTAAGCAAATGAGGCCATGGAAAGTGTGAGGATACTAATTCCTGCATCATACTCTGGGCAAGTGCTCGCATCAATAGACCCCAGTAGTATAGACAGTGGCAACTAAACTAGGGGCTTCATCAAGTTGCTAAAAGAATTCCCCAGTCTCTGTGTTTTGCTCATGCTTTAGAGACACAGTAAGCTTCATAGGACAGACACTAAGCCCTTGTAATTTCTAATTTTACTTTTCTCAGGAAAGAACTACATGTTAGCCTGTATATATCTATCATCTCTCCCCATACCAAAGCCTTTTGAAGCTGTTGGCACATGTCAAGTCAACCTACTAGAGGTCTAAGAGATAGAAGATGAAATTCCTCAAATACTGAAATACTGAGAAAGTAAGAAGCCAGTCCAGGAAATAATTGTAGTGCTTTTAACAAAAATGTCCCAGTTTGAGGTAAAACAAAACCAATTTTCTTTTCAGTAATTTTCACGCTTCTAAGTACAACTCTCATTGTATTTGTTACCAGAGAATCCCCAGAGACAAGTACTGTGAGGAGTTTCCCAACCCCAGCCAAACCTTGAAACCTCAATATCCAAATAACTTTTTAAATCCTTTGAACATCCTGTGTTCTTAGACACAGGACAATTCAGTCACAAGATTCAAAGCCATAGGAAACCAGACCATCCATTAGTTGAAGATATTGAACCCTAACTCCAGACCTTCCTCTGGATAGAATGAATTGGTTATCTCTGCCTGTCAGTTCAAGTTCATGGAGGACAAAGAACACCTGGAATTAGGTGTCCACAGGGCCACATGGATGGAGTGGAGAGGCCTGACAGCACATAGATGATCTTCTGTCCTTCCCCTAACCACTGGACCCTCTACAAGAGCACTTACTGGGGCAGCTTTAATTCTTCTGATGAGCATGTCCAGAAACATAACTGTCTTGACTATGTTGGGCCAAATGTCGTGTTTTGTAAGGTGGGGAGAAGCAATTTGGGACTTATGAGCCAGGTCCTCTAGCACTGATTTTCATTTAGCACAGAGCTGGTGTAGAGTGGATAATCCTGTTGAATATCTCCTTTTACGCAACCAGCAACAGCTCAATTCCTAGGGTTGAGTGAGACTGCACAGGTGGGACTCTCTTCTTTGGATGTGGTCACTTTCTGCCCAAGATGCCTAGATCCTAGGTAGCTTTCAGAAATGTTCCCCTGATCTAAAGCAAAGGGAATTGGAATTAGCAGGTGATGATGATTAACTACAGATACCCTGTTAATGCCTTGCTGAGATGATCAGCCAATAAATTCCCATCTGAAGATAAACGCCTAGGAATATGGAACACATCTGGAACATGAGAATCTCTATTGACTGAAGAGTCAGCCTAGGACGATCAAACCTCTATCTGTTACACGGGTACCTTTGCAATCTGTCCTTCAGACATATAAATATCCAAATAACTTTGAAATCCTTTGAAAAGAAAAGTTTTGTTTTTAACAAACAATACAGAATTGTCAGATTCAGTTGGAATACCTTTCCAATCCTTTAAATAACGTTCACATCTCTGCATTATAAATTTAGTGCAGAATGTCAAGTCTTACTTTTCAGATGACACACCCTTTTAGTAGAAAGCTTTTAGATAATAGAATCTTTCTTGTATAATGCATTCATAAATTTCATTCAGTGATAGGGGTGTAGTTCAAAGATTATTTCAACCCTGCTGGTTAGTTTCTAATTAAAATTATTGTGTTTAAAAAAGGATAAATAAATAATGGTCACAGTTCAAAAGGAAGCAAAAGTGGGTTACAGAACTTGAAAAGTCTGCCCAATGAAATAAAAAACAATAAAACATTGCTTTTTTCTCTCTGGAGAAGTGCATTCATGAACGGCTAGTGCGATCTGCCTCCTTCCCAAGAGATGGACTGTAAACCTCAGGCTGAGCTTTTATGAAAGAAGAGGTCAATCAAGGGTGTTTTGTAAGGTGGGGAAATGAGATTCACAGCAACATAACCGCTTGGCTAGTTCATCATTACACACTACATATGTCCTAAATTAGGAGACCATGAAGCGGGTGGATACATTACACTGTTTTCCCGAGAAGCATATTGGGTGAGTTGTTCTTGTTCCAGTTCTTTAGACTCAACACCGCATCTCCCAGGAATCTGTAAATCATCAGCAGGTGATATTTGTTGGCTGTCATACCACAGACAGTCAGAGCTGGTTACAACTTTTACCAGGCATTTTCTGTTCATGTTATTAAAGTTCTCTTTTCCAGGAAGCTGCAAACAAACCACAAACCAACAAGTAAAGTAACACACCACAAAACAAAATTCCAGAGATAACAGACATGCTGATAATATAGTCTTTGACATTTGTTTGGGAGCATTGTTGAGTTACCAGTCTAATAAATGTATGTCTGCTCTCTTTCTCTATTCACATATGTAGTTGCTGTCAGTGCAATAGCTGAACACCCCTAGAAACATCAATAGCAGCCCTTTGAGGTAGCGAAATTAGGAGATTAACAGACTAGTCTGAGGGCAGATGGGAAGTACGTGGCAGAGAAAGGCCCCCAGAATTGATTCTTCATAGCTGTGGCAGAAGCATCTATGAATAGATGTTATGTACCCCTCTATCTGGTACGTAAAAGGTTGTTACAGATTGCTTCTGTGACCAGTGAGGCGGGAACAAGATCTTCATCAGACAACTGTGTTGGACATCAGGGAAATCTTCTAACTGCAGAGAAATGAGGCACTGGGACAGGATATTCACAGCAATGCTACAGCATATACTACATATATATATATATATGTATATATTTTAAAAAGGGCTGATAAATTAATTATCAGGAATGGGTCGTTTGAAAGACTGAACTGGCCTGTGGTGTTCTACACTGAGGTGACATGTCAGCCATGTGGACATGACAGCCTAAGAAACTACCTAGTTTGGTGCACTACCTTTAGCTTTGCAGTGCGTATCAGAACTTGAGTGGCAGACAAATAATGGTGACATTTATTATCACAACAGTAAAATAGGGACGAATCTAATTCTAATTCTACCTCATCAAGCTATTAAAACAAATCAAGCAGGTACAAAGGACGAGGGACAGGCTCCCTCAACAATGCTGACCCACAGTAAATGGAGTGTGAAGTAACATCTCCGTATAAAGAGATTAAGACTTTGGCAGGGACTATAGGTAGTAGGTAAGGTGTGCTGAAAATCAAAGCAACTCTCAGGAATTCTCTCAGCAGAGAATCATGCACAAGATGGAAAAGCAAATGAAAATGCCACATCCACATGGAAGATGAGATCTGTTATGGGTCCAGCCCATTTCCTTTTTTGATTCAAGACAGCTCTCCCACCTGACTTCAGGAGCTTGGACTTGCCTTTCCACTTACAAAAAGTGGCCCAAACTTCATATTTTACAAGGGGCTGAATTCCTAGGGAATGTCAAGAAGTTTAGCACCCTCCAATGGAGTCTCTTGTTACAGCACATTTGTGGGGGATTCCTGAACATCTGGAAGCCTGGACACTCAAAGTCATGGATAAATACCAACAGGGCACATACAACAAGTCAGATGCAGCCAAAGTGCACACAACTTACTGTACATGCACTGAGCAACTCACAATGCAGAAGCACTAAAATGCAAGCATCACATTTCTGAGCTGGGCCTTCTAGTCAAAAACATATATGTGCCTGTATTCTTCATTCATGTGACCCAGCCATAATTTTGCAATGCATCTTCCTCCCCTTCCTTGTTTGGATAGAGTTTGCCTCTGCCCTGTTTATAGAGATAAAATAGTAACAGTCAAAGAGTTGACATAAAGCATGTGTTCTGAATTATTTATGTCTTTTCTGGTGGGTTGTTTTCAGGTTTTTTTGTTGAGCTTTTTTTTTGTTTTTTTTTAACTGGAACAGGGAAGGGACAGAGGGAAGAACAGAAATGCCAAACATACCTAGCTATGCAGTAGAAATGGACTTGAAGACCCAGTAAAAAATTCAGCCCAATGCAAAACTATGGTTTGCATTTTTTGGAGAAAATACATTTCACATCATGTATGGGCATGTGAGTTTCCCATGGATTAAGCAAACATCACCATATGCTGCAGGTCAGAAGAAAAAAAAAAAGTATGTGCGTGTGTACAGATACAGATATCTATCTTGCTCTGCCATTCCTAACAGCATGCAGAACCGGAGTTCATAGCAGGAGCTGGCACTGAGGAACCAACACGTGTGTGTGAATGTGACCCAGCAGAGATGGATACATTTGTTCCTATACTTTTACTGCATCAGGGGTGGAATATGCAGATCATTTCTTCTCTTTTGGCTCATTTAGGGAAGGCTCAATACACTAAGCCACAGCAGTTTACCACCTGACAGGGCATTCCTGGGCCATCTTCTGGGTAGCCAAGCTGCAGGTACATGTTCCTGAGTCTCCACGGCCCAGCTCTCCACACTATAGAGGATCACAACTGTGGTAACACGATCTTCACCATTCCCTCAGAATAAATCTAAATGGAAAGCTTTCCAGAGCTACAGGCATCGCTTTTCTGTTCATGGGAGAGACCATTTATCTGTGGTCATGGTAAGCTGCATTTGTCTGAAGACTACGTTCAGCTGTTCCCTTTCCAAATCTTTTGATAAAAGTGCTGGTAGATGTTCACTAGCCTGTCAAGGATAAAACAAATACAAGGGAATCTTGGAAAGACATCAAGCAGAGAGGAACCTGGATCACAATAATGAGATACCAAGTGTGGATAAAGATCTAATCTTACCTGGGGCCTGAGGTTTAGTTGGCCCCTTTCTGTCCACAACGTCAATACTTATAAAACTCTACATTTTTCGACAAGGAACTTCTGTGACATTGGCCATTGAGGAATTCATGCTGGTTTTGGTAAATGCTGGGAAAATTAGCCTTTTTGGCATGGAGTTATTACTTTTGCCTCTGGGAAGCAAAGAAAGTAAAAATAGATCAGTAACTACAGCTTGAGAGAGAGGTTTACATAGCCCATATAAATGAAAATTTTGGCCAGACTTCTTTTATTTCCAACTGTTTCATCTTCATACTATCTTTGCAGGTTTATGTTATAGATGATTCTTATCACAGAAATCAGACTCAAATCCAAGGCTAGAATGTGCAATAACCTCCACCTGGGTCAGCCCCTTTTAACCCTATGACTGCCCGTTAGAGTGCTTAAGCCCTGGGTTCAGAACTAGCCACAGCTTCCAAACTGCCCTCTTTTTAAAAAAAATAATTATCTTTCTAAAATTGCTGCCCATACAGCATTCATTAGCTTCAATTTAGCACCCTGCAGGCCATACACCATGGCCTCCTCCATACTTTCTGCCTCCTGGAGACAGAATGTGCTGTTCAGGAAACAAAAGCCAACGCTGATTTTCTAGTGTGACATGATCTAGTAAGTCCCTTCCAAGCCCATCTTGCCCTCACTTTCTCCCTGCAAGGCCAAAGCCTGTTGCTACAGACTTTTCGTACTGAAGGCTGGAGTCAACCTTCAGAATGATGAGGGGTGCACATAGAACACAGCAGCTTTCTGCTCACATGAGTGCTAAAGGGGAGACTGCTGGCATCTCTGTCCCTACCTTGATAAACATTGCTGTGCAGGTATTGAAACAAGTTGCAGATCTCCCCTTTGCTCCCATGTTGAGCGGATGCAGACAAGTGACTCAAAATCTCCATGCTCTAGGATCCCTTTCCCTGTTTTAACAAAGAGAATTTCAAAATCTGGTAGCTTGGAAACTCACAGGGCTCAATACAAATTACTTTAAGTCCCAGTGGAAAACAGATTCTTCTGTTTCAATAACATACAGTTTGTTTAGAGAGCTGGCAATTCAGAGGAGACTGAACCATGGTTCCTGCCAAGCCTGGGCCTCACACGACTGTGACTGGGGCAATGAGGAAGGGTTTATTTTTTCCCACAGTGGTGGAATTGAGACATCATTCATGTAGATATGTTTCCCCACATTTTAAATTATGGCTGCTAAAGGATGTCCCCCACACTCCAGGAAGCTGAGAGCACCTCTTTGTCTAGTCACCTGCTCTGGAAACTCTGATCAGGCTTTTGGTTTTGGATTGCCCTGCTGGCCTTTAAAATACAAAACAAAGTTTTCCTAAGGTTATGTAAAGGAGAATCCTCAATAAAACATGATAGATAGAAAAACATTTCTTCTCCTCCTTCAATTGGTACCTGACAGCTTCCTCACTGGTTTCATCCATTCTCACACATAAGCCCCACACTTGTAACAGCCCATTACTGCCTCAGAGACCTTCTCCTCTGCCTGCTGGAGGCTTATGCTAAATACTGATGTAGCCTCAGTCCCATCCAGCCATCGATACCTTTAAATACCTTGCTGACTTGCAGGGAAAGGGGTATTATTCCTCTTCATCCTCAGCCCAGCAAAGTCACACAAGTCCAACACTATATGATGTCTCAGGTCTTCCTTATAGGCAGTGGTTGCTGTTGCAGCCCTACAGGAACCAAATGTGCTCCCTCTGTCCTCAGGGGAAAATTCTAGCACCACAAGAAGCCTATCTTCCCAAACCACTCAAGAGTTAGCACAGCAATCAGCAAGAGCCAAAAGCTTTCTACAGACCCCTAGAGCCAGGACTGCCACTAAGATTTAACGGTGTACAACACAGGCATATGTGGCCAAAGAATTCCAACTGCCACCAAGCTGGTTGCATTTTGGGTGCAACTGGGTCTTAAGCTGGCCAGTGCTTTGAGGTGGTCTTCTCACAACTTTTTCCTTAAATGTGAGCAGCTCAAGCATGACAAAGGGGTGAGGACATCTGCACATATGTGAATCCAGGCTAATCTAAACAGAGAGAACGACAGATCTTTGAACACAAAATAGCCCAGTGCCCTCCACTCCTTTCCCCATTGCACCTTCCTGGCTCCTGTGTGTTCACGTGCTAGGGAGATCCCAGTGCTTCTCTCAATCCAACAATTTTCAGTGCTTCTCTGCCCAGCTCAGCTCTGCTCCAAGCCCTGCACTGTTCCCACTGGCTCCCAATAGACCTTCTATGAGGGCCATGTGGGCCTGTCATGGCCCAGTCACGTGGTCAAGAGTTTCCCCATGAGCTCTGCTCCATGTTTGGGGGTGTGTGTCAGGGAGAATGGGATACCCTGCACAGGCCTCAGTAAAAGCTCTTCTCCCCTCCCCATGGCCTTCTGAGAAGTGTCAGTTTTGCCCTCTCCTCACAACTAATGCAGGCAGAATAAAACAGCCTTCCCCTTTGCTGCTCACCCACAGCTTTTATAATAAAACAGAACATGCAGTAGCTGCAAATGAACAAAATAAAGTAGCTACCTCCCTTCACAGCAAATTACACGGCTTTCCCTGGCATATTTTTCCTCTCTAAAACCATTCCAAGAATGAAAGCAGTAAGTGGGCACCATCAGGAGCCTGGGGACGAGTACCAGAACGAGTTCCACCATAAATCACTTGTGTAGCCACAGACATACATGCAAGGATGAGGACACAGAAAAGCCCATGAGGAAATCAACCATTTTGTCATCAGAGCAGGACTTGAATATTGTGCAGTAAATAAGGCTAGGGGCCACACACTGAGCAGTAAGGAGAAAACGAAGTATTAAGTTGCTGCTCAGTAATTGAGCACAGCCCATTCTGTGCACGAAATAAGGCAGGGAAGAAAGAGGGGGAAAATAACAGGAGCATATTTAATTAAAGGCTACAGCAGAAAAACATTCACAAGGGGGCTAACCGAAGATACCAGGGGTAGCCAGAGTTCTGGCACTCACTGACTTGGAAATGTCATGCACACGTGTATGAGTACATGTGTGTATACATGCTGTGCACATCTGATTACCCCTCACAAAGGTAATCCACACAAAATCAGTGGCAGAGTCCATTCAGAGGCTTCTACAAAGAAGGGAACTGAGGCTGAAGGAACAAGTGCCAAAGCTCCAGCAGGACGAAGCTATGTGGAATGCCAGAGTAAATGTTTCCTTACACTCCTCGTGTGCATAAATAATCCCCACTACTGCAGAATTTAGGTAAGTAAGGGGGCAATTACAAGCAAGTTGCAGATTACCTGCCAGAAAGCAGCAGCCATGCCTTTGCAGCTCTGAAGGTATCCTTCAGCTAATTTCTTTTTTAATGTGTATGCGTTCAGCTTCAGTGTGAGCAATGGTTGGAGCAGAAATCCATGATACCTAACTTCTAGTGATAATCTTTAGTGGGAAGCTAGACACCCACTCACCATTTATAACTTTAAAAAAAAGCCTCCTCCAGAATGCTGTTTACCTGCAGATCACGCAGCTCAGCTGGCTTTGACAACGAAACCCACCAGTTTTTCCAATTTCTGGGACAGCTTAGAGAGACAGTGAGTGTAGTTTTTCTTCCCCAAGGCAATGCCTGGGTGAAGCTGGAGGAAATGACAGCAGGCAGTGAATGGGAAGTGGAGGTAGCCCAGGGAGGAGAGGCAGCAGCAGCAAGTACTGAAGTGGCAGCTGGGATGAGAGGGGAAGCGGTCAGTTTTGGGGAATAAGAGTAAATAGAGAGGTAATGCTGTTCTCTCTAGTTGCTTTACTGCAAATTACCAAAAGGAGCATGGAAAAAGGAAAATCAGAAGGCAGCCCCTCTTCCTCTGATTTCTGGCAACCTGGGAAGCCTTGTTCTACTCATTAAAAAAAAAAAAAAACAAGTTGCCAGAAATTTTCCCAATGGTTTGGGCCTAGGGGGGACCAGAAGGCCAATTGCTAATCTCTGACACATGCGCGGTCTCAGCAGTTGCAATGAGGGGTGAGGCATGGGGTTTTTAATTTCTGCTTTACGTCCTTCCCGCTAATGCCCAGTGTGCCTCTCCCTTCACCACACAGCTCTGCTACCTCCACTCCTATCATTTTCCGCCTTCTTTTTCCAGAAGTCAGACACAGGGCTGGGGAAGGCGGTGAAGCGCTGTGTGGGAGCAAAACCCAAACACAGGCACTTAGAGCAAATATTATTTTTCAACTGCAAGGCTTTTAATTTTTTTTTTATCCCAGTTTATTTTTAGAACAATGGTAAAACACATAAGTCCTGGAAGCCTCAAGCACTTTCCTGCTGTGCTAGTGACTTAATTTATTTCTTTAATTTGTTAAAACCTCACCAAAAAAAAAAATGTTATTCTTTGGAGACTTCACTAGCCCAAGTTTTGCATGTATTATTTGCTGCAAAAGATTAATGAGGTAGCAGAGGCAATTTTTAATGGATTCCCTTGGTTTTCTCTCACTCTCCCTCACTGTTTTCTTTATTTTCCAACTCACACAGCAGTCCAGGTCCATGAATCTGCTAAGTGCTCTCCGCAGACAGGGTACAGGGTGCGGGAAGAAAGTAGTGAAACCGAAAAGCCTCTCTCGCAACTTCTCCCCTCTTTCCCCATCAGGAAACACCGCATTAAACACCGTGCTGTACCAGCCTCCTGCAGATTAAATGCCTCCACAGCCCTCCTTGTCCTGTACTCTGAGGGAGCCGAACACCCTGTGTTTACAGGAAGGCTGCGCGTGTGACAACAGCTAATCCTACGCATAGTTCAGAGGTGCCGTCAGCCAGTCAGACGATGCGCTGAGGCCCTTTCTCTTGGCTCGGTTAGAAATCCGCTGACACTCCCAGGGACTCTTGGGGAGCGTTCTGGATCTTGGCCGCAGAAACCTTCCCATCAACCTGCTCCTCTTACGGGAACTGAGCGCTGCCCGGAGCGCAGCAGCAGCACAGACTTCAGCGGTGATGGCTAACAATCAGATCTGTTTCTCTTTCCTCCCCCAGAATAACCAGGCTATTTGTCAAGACGACATCGTGCTATGCTCAGAGGTGTCTAAATCCTTTCTCCTCTCTTGGCTCACACACAGCCTCTATTCCAGCACAGCTCTGTGGGGGAGATTTTGCCCAGCAGGAGATGAAATGGAAAGACGAGGAAAACAAAAAGTGAGGGAGCACAGGAAGAGCGGGTTAAGATTCTGGGATCAGGGCAGAGAGAGAGGTGACAAGTTCTTCGTGATAGCTTTAGAGACAGGGCAGGTCGGTGATGGGGTAAAGGTATGTGAAAGGGGAAAAAAAAAATCACAAGTTCCTGCTGTAGAAGTGAGAAAACGGAAGGTGCAAGCCTCTTGAAAGGCAGCCAACAGAGGCCTCTGCTCTTTCTCGACAAGCAAAGATGATTTTCTAACTTGAATGAACCAAAGTGAAACTGCGAGCAGCCACTCTTCTAGCTTGCCTCCCTGCCTTTGGCAAAGTCAGCTCCTCACTTTAGGGCTGGAGACTCCTTTTTGCAGAAGGGCTGAATTATGACAGCTCCTCAGCATGACTAAGACAAGGCCACTCAACACATCACAGCACTTAAACCACTTGGAACAGTTTGGAAATCTGTCCACATTGAACCACCAGAGAGAATACACAATAGGAACTGAGTCAGAGATGCTAACACGGTATGGTTTCATTCAGGTGGATCAGCTGGTGGCCCAAGTGCCATGTATGGTCTGTCAGGCAAATCCATATAGATCAGTACCTTTTTTTAGCAGAGCCTCAATCCTGACAATGCCAGGACCATTGCCAAACACTATTGAGTGTGCCACTGGTATAGCACTGAGCCTCACACTCCGCATGTGTGCCTGCATCAGAGTGTGTTGGCCACGATCAGCCAGATTTCTGCAAGCACTTGCATGGTCTGTTCTGCGCACCTAACTGCCCTGCTTTGGTGTCAGTGCCACACAGGCACAGAAGTTCTTTGAGAAACCTGGCCCCTACAGTGTGTCATTCAAGCAAATACACCAGCACATTTTTCGCAGCCTACTTTTTTTCCCCTCAAGCAATAGATAGCACCACAGAGAAAGCAGAGAAACAGTGTAGGAATAAGGAAAGGATGTGAGAACGCCTCTCTGGGACAGTTCAAAGGCAATCACACACAATAAATAACCAAAAGATTAAAGAAATGAATACTGAAAGACAGGGCTGTCATCCTCTGTCATGCCAGAAGTGTCATAAACCACGGAAGAGACATGCCAATGGTTTGAGGACCCCACAAAACAATTTTTACAGCATCATACTTCAAAACTTCTATCTGGTGCGCTCCGCTTCCTGATCTATGTTGGCCTCTGCTCCCCCACTCACTGGCATTGACTCAGAAACTCACAGTCTCCACTGTGTATTCAAGGTGTGTTCAAGTCACTGGCTGTCAATCCCCAGAGGCAACTAGGGTCACTCCAGCACACATGAAACAGAGGGCTTCATGCAACGTGCTTAATGCTGGGATCCAAGGGAAGCTCTGGTTCAGACTAAGAAACAAGCTTACCTGAGAGGAAATGTCACCTGCGTACGTACCAAGTATCAGAAGCAAGAATTCTGCCCACACTGAACTCTGTGCTATCAGTCAAGGTAGTGTAGAGCTCCTTCAGGCTTTTCTGGATGAGTTGCAACCACAGCATTATTCCCTCTAGGCTACCCTGAAAAAAGTATAAACAGTTCTAGCAACAGAAGTTTGAAATGTGCAGAGGTATTCCTAACACCTTCAAATGTTACTGACCAGATTCCTCGATATGTCACTTGGATCAAAAACTCATCAGGATTCTCCTTTTGTGTTTTCTTCGGGTTTTTTTGAATGGGATGACACATGATCAATGATAACACACAGGTACAGTAATGGTATTTAAAAAATCTCATACACAGCAAAGATTCCTGTACACATTCATTTAAAGTTGGCCTGAGGCAAGCCAAATATACAAACAATTAGAGATCTGTAGGCATGCCAAGAAATATTTGTGCAGCATATAGGCCCAAGAGAAAACAGAACAAAGATTAAGAATATTATTAACACAATATGGAGGTAATAGTATTTGATGGATTTATATATAAGCACCTCTGTGATCCTGTCAAACCCCAGAAAAAGACTGGACTGACATTTTCTCATTTACCTACAGCTGCCAAATCTGTAGCACCACAGTACTCGTAAGTACCTGGAATTTAAATGGTTGCTAACCCGTCTTCCTTTGTTTTGTTACACAGTAATTAGATCCACCTCATTCACTCAGTTCATGACATATGTTTCTGCTTTATTCACACCCCAAGACAACTTCTGTTGCCCTTTTATTTTTTCCCACAAAAAGGCTTCTTCTCCCCTCCCAAACCTTGTAAGTTTTTTCTTACCATTACAAACTTTGGCACACAAAGTGGGCAGTATCAGAAGTGCAAATGCTTTCATATTCTTTGACTTGCTACAAACTGCTATATGGTTTCATTCATTTTAAGTCCATGCCATGCTCACAAGTTCATAAGACTACAGACATGGAGAGACACAAGAAAGGCCACCCAATGAAAGGGAGAAAATGAAGACCAAAACAGTGTGCTGTCATATGGCCAGGTACAGAACCGTACCTGCTGCAATCACTGGTAACAGGCTAGTTAACATATTACCTATCACTTTGTGGTGACCTTCACACTAGTCACACAGCTCTAGCCTTATGAGAGCTGACTATGCTTTAAATTAAAAAGGCTTAGATTAAAAATATTAGTAAGCCTGGAAGTTCTCAGACAGCTTCACTGAAAACAAGAGGAACATCTTTGAAATTACACATCCTGTGGAAAGGACTCTGCATGATTTGATAAGAGATGTGGGTTATTTTCTTTACCAGTAAACCAGAAGGAACTGAGCACTGAGAGTCCATGTCTACTTTAGGGACGGGGAACTATCCCATATTGTCTTTAAGCATGGGGTTACCCAGCTTCTGGACCAATCCTTGGACCTGCTCAGGCACAAACTGCTCCATGCAGCATGTCCTGTTCTCCTGATTGTGCATCCAGAAAGCACAGCATTAAACAGAAGGTCTCAAGCAGGACTCTGAAATATACCGTCAGCCTCCCAAAATGGACATGAGTCCCCTTGCTCTAGGGATTTGTGCCATGGGGTGAAAGAGTTCCCATTCCTTCACACACTGAGTGTGAAGGCAGCCAACACATTGTTAAGTGGAGACATAGGGCCTTCATTGAACCACCACAATGAAGATTGTCTGTGTTTCAGAAAAAACTCACACTTGAAAATCATTAGGAAAAATAGGACACAACGTATTTTCAAAAATAAGAATGAAATAAAAATACTTCAATCGATTTTTCCTTGGATATTAAAAGGACTTCCTCCTCCTAGGAATGGAGGGAGCTGAGAAGGATTCACCATACATTGTAGCAAATGAAGCTCTTTTTAAAAAAGAAAACATGTAACAGAAATTGTTTGTTGATGTTCTACCTCTTTTTAACCAAATTTTCTGTGAATTCAGCTGTCATCAGTGAAGGAGAAGAGGGAGTCTAAAAGGCTAATAGTCCACCAGTGCCACTAGACATCCCAGTTCGCAAAGGCCAGTTTACCTACTGGTGAACTTGGTACTTTACTTGGAAGGAGTCCACCTTAAATAAGATAGCTCAAAAAATCCAAATAACTGTAAGGAGGGTACAGGTACAATTTTTCTTACCTAACACATCAAATAGTTTCACAACTGGTCTCTCAAAAACAAAGGAGAAAAAAACCATCAAAATGCTGAATTTGGCTTCCACAATGCAAAGAACAGCTGGAGCATTTCTGCATGACTTAGTTTAATGCAGCAAGATTGGAATTTTTAAGTTCCCAAGGAAAAAAAAAAAAGGCAGCAAAGTTGCTGTTCACTTTCTGCTGTCTGTACCAGTTACCACCTGGATCCAACTACTTGCCACATAAGATCCAACTACTCAAAAATCTACATAATTAATTAGTATCAAACTAAAGGTCTGCAAAACATCTGTACTCCAGGGAGTGACCTTTTGATGAGAGAAGACCATTCCTTGACTCCCCAAGTCCTACAGCTCAGACTTAACTGCTTGAAAAAAAAAACTATTTCCCATGAGAAGCCTCTTATCAGCTCCAAGCCCCACCAGCCTGGCAGCAAAGTGCAGATAAGATATAAATAAACCCATGGAAAAAGGAGAGATTTCTTAGGCATTAGTGTAGGTTCAGCAGGTTTCATTAATTTGTCTGTCCTGGGGACACCCAGACCCCTTTTTCCATTTCTTCTTCTGATATCTTCCTGAAACCTGTAGCACGTCAAGCAGTGCATTAGAGAAGACAGCTTTTGTGCCACCGCAATTAGTAATGGTGGACATAGATCTCATCCCAGCAAGGGACATGCACAACTACAAGGCAACAGCTGGATGGATAATGACGCAGGAGTCACGTACCACACCAGCTGGAGCTCTCTACGGAGTCAGAAGAGCAAGGGAACTAGCCACAAATTTGCCCCCAGACTCCATCCTTCTCCTTATGGAGTCCTCTGACACACCCAGACATGGGTATGGACACGGTGCTAATTGCTGGATACTGTTCTTTTGGACACAAATCAGACCAGCGCTCACAGCCAGGCGCTGGCACCCCTTCCTGATCTTGCAGGGCTGCTTCACCTAACAGCTCCCAACCTGACTTCCTGAAAGCAGCAGGGGGCAGCTTCTAAAACCCCATCAATCCAGACAAAGTCAACATGACCTGTGGATAGGGTCCAGCTCTGCCAGGAAGGGCCTAACAGTCAGTGCGGCTGAGGAAATATTATTGCAGCCTGGAGGCTTTCTCATGCAGGGTTCTATTTTGGTGCACCATTTCTTGGTGCATGAGCATACCCTGGGCATTTTGGGAACTCCAGACTTGACTAGCACTTAGTTCTAGGTCACAGTGTTTTTCCTAATAGAGGTTTCACCATTCTGATTTGGGTCTGAATGTTTGTGAACCTTGCAGGGCCATGGCCCAGAACATACAACATGCCCACCAAAAAGCACAGTAAATAAAATAACAGCGTTTCTTGCCAGTCCAAACAAACATTATTCTATTGCTAGCAGAGCAAGACACTACTAACCCACAGAACCGCAGTGTTTTAGGACTTCATTTAATAGTAGCAAGAAAAAAAATAAATCACACTGCTGTGAAGTGACAGAGAAATATGTGTAATGCAATTTTGTCATCCATATAGAAGCAATGGTTATATACAAGGAATTGTTTATTTGATCTGTTTGTTAACACAGAAATCAACTTTGTCTAAAACTATTTCCTAATATGCGTACTTAAGCAATGACGCAATTCGGGGTGAACTATTTGAGGTGATCACTGTATTTTTTCAGGCAAGACAGCAACTTGAGTAACCAACTATAGCTTTTCTGTCCACAGACTGCAGAGTTTGCACCAGGAAGAAGGCTGCAATAAAAATAAATTAACCTATTTTACTTGATCCATGTTAATTGTTCTTGCTTGAACAAAAACAAAGAAAGAAACTCTGGCTTAGCTAAAGGGAAATCCTCAAGGACTTGGGTAAAGAAGTCATGTGTATCCACTTGCCCTAACCTTTGTTTGGACTTTTGGCTAAGGACAAGGGGCATATCAGTTAAGCATCTGATGTCTTCTCTCTGGGAAACTCATGAGTTAATAAGTCATTTCAAACTAGTATGATTTTGATGCATGGAATTAAAAAACAACTTGGCTTTCCTCAGACAGTACAGCTGGGTAAGAACAGAATTTCCCAGCACTGTTTAAGCCTGGGTGGGGTGGGAAAAAGAAAGAAGGAAAAAAAAAANTTCCTTGTTTTCCTTTTGGAGATCAAATATTCTAAATGGAATACAAATGCCCTTGCAAAACACCGATGACTCTACTCAAACTCGGGCACCTAAGGTCTGAGAAGCCACAAAGCTCAGGTCCAGTCCTTCAGATATTCCTATATTCAAGTAACTTCATTGACAGGTCTCATGTCTGCAGGATCAGCACTCCAGATAGACAGTTCCTTAAGGAGGAACTGACTCTTATGTATGCTTACAGCCCAAACTAGCTATATTTAAGTCCTCACTGTAGACCCCGACTCACCTCCACAGTACAAGTTGAAAACAGCAACTGCAGATCAGTTCGTATTATCACAGCAAAGCCACTGCCATGTTCTAGGGAGATCTCAGCCCTCAACAAAGGAATACACAGAGGATTGCTAGCAACTTTCCTCACTTTGTGCAGTACTGCAGTGGATGGGACTGTGCTCACAGATATGACTGGCCTTCAGGTGGCAGGATGGACTTCCAGTCTCACGAAAGGTCCTTCTATTGCCTGTTAACATCTACATAACACACGACATGTCCTCACTCACAAAAACAAACAGCACACACAAATTAAGTCAACAGAAGGTGTGTGGCAGAAGTCAAACCCGCTTTCTGGGTCTTGTTCATGAAATGACTGGTCTTCCCTTCTCTTACTTTCACTGTGGCTTCCACAAGCTACAAGATTTTTCCACCTAGGGCTTGCAAAAGGCACAAATAGCACTTAATACACACAGGAACAAATTCAGGACCATGCCTACACACAATATGTGTTTGTGAATATTTGTTCTACATATTGATTTTACCAATATTAGTGACTCCCCTGACTTCCTTCCAGTGACCAAGCAAGAGCAAATAACTTTTTAAGAGAAGTCTGAAGTTAGGAAATACATCATGCGGATATATGCAAGCCAGTACCTCCCCCACAGACCCAAGATTAGCAGGCAGATCTTTAAGAACCAGCTTGCAGGAGGTGGCTCTGCAAACATGAAGGCTTTTTGAAGCAATGAACAGGTACAGGAATTATTTTCGTTGCAAGAAAATAATGCTAACTCCATTAAAAGAAAAGACAAAAAACAAACAAACAAAACAAAAAAAAAAACAGCTGTCTAGTGCAGTGGTTCACAGACCTGCAAAGACATTAGAGAATGTTGGGATCCCACCCAATGCAAAACACAGCCCAGCAATTCGTTCATTAAGACCCTTACTTTTGACTAAACTCAAACATGTCTTCCAGAATTAAAATCAACTTAAATTCAGAGACTTCTAGGCTACACTACATCAACACTGCCTTGTGTAACACAGACCCGGGGGCTGGCCACTAAAGCATGACTGTGCAACCATATTGTCAGCAACCTGCTGCTCAGCTGCCTCCAAATCCCACAGGGCTTCTTGTCATGCAGTAGGAACCTTTCCAGTAAAGAACCTGGCCAACCTACCTGCCAGGGGACATTTCCTCAGGTTTGACAGGATGTGCATTGGTGAATTCAAGCCAGCATGGATGCATCTCAAGAAGTGCCCTATCCTGAGAAGGTCTATTCATAGTGCAAGGATAAGTTTCTTTCCTACCACATCATAGAGCTGATCTGAACGTAGTGTTCAGTCTGGACATGAGATGAACTGGAGAATAACTCTAAACTTGGAACCATGCTCAAAAGGCAGCCCAGCTATAGTCCACATGCAAGAAAGTCCACCATCCCTCTGACTGAACCCCTCCCATCAAAATACAAAAAGGAAATGCATTACATCCTTCCTCACAGAGGGCGTAATTATGCAGGTTAAAGAAATGACCACTGTAACACTGTTTCAAGGGAAGGGGTGCAATTATGCAGTGTAGCCCTATTAAAACCAGCCATATAAACTGATCCCTGATGTAAGTCATTGCAGCGTTTGGCCCACTTGCTCTAGCAATTTTTTGCTTTGTACTCAACTGTGCAGCTGCCTTGCACCTCCCACTCCACTCCACTTTCTTTACTGTGTTCATGTAAATCAAATCTCAATCAAACCTCACTTCATCAGTAATAAATCAATCACTTGGATCACTCGACTATAAAACAACGACCTTGTGGCTGCAAAGGCAGAGTACATGTGAGCATATGCATGACAGCAAGCAAAAGAGAAAAATAACTATTTTCATATATGCATTTCCTATAGTTCACTGAGGGGTTTGTTTTTGGGTTTTTTTTTTTTTTGTTGTTGTTGTTCTGGCCACATCTGAGCTCACCAGAAGGGCTGCATCAATAGACATTCCCATTTCTTCCTTGCCAGTCACCCCCAAAACAAATCAAAGCATTCCTATCCTCCTTCTGTGTTATTTTCCCAGATTGTATGCCGTATTTGTACCATTTTTCCTGAATACAAATGAGTACATATGTCAGAGGCAAACCAGAAATGTTGGGGTGCATACAGTACATTCTGGTTTCTTCTAAAGATCAGACCATAACACCAATAATAAATAAAAAACTGTATAAAAAATAAAAATAATTTTTTTAAAAAAATCACTCAACCTCCATCTACCCTTGTCCAAACCAAGATAAGGAAATATCTCAAACTTTCCACAAAGCCCCATATTACCTCCCGTTGAAGCAGAGAGATCTGAGAATCCCTCGTATTGTTCCCCTAGCTCGGGCTGCTTTCCTACAGAGCTTCTGCATTTGTTCAGAGCTTGTTGTTGTTGTTGTTATTATAAAAGCCAAGCGTTACACAAGACAGAGAGCTTGACAGCTTTCCCACAATCCTCAGCATGTGGGAATAGCAAGTAACAAAGTGTTAACACCTGCCAACTGGTGGTTAGGTGTAAATGTCTCTGTTAACAACAAACACTGCTGCTAGCAGTCATCAGAGCAAAGCGGCAAATCTGTTCCCTTCTGCAATGTGGAAAACACCAAACAACAACAACAAAAAAGGCACCTAATTGCTTGATTAAGATGTATCAGTGTTGGAAACTGCTGATCTAGAACATTGAATCTCTGACATTTACTTCACTCTTGATTAAACTGAATGTTTAAAACTAGCTATTGTGCAGGCAGAAGCCCAGAGCGCTGTGTACCATCCAGGGAATTGTGGCAGTGAAACTTCTCACAAAGAAGCAAAATCAGAGTCACCTCCTCTCTGCTGTTTCATAAAAGTATCAGCTGCTGAGACCCTCTGGCTATTATCATGGGATGAAAGAGCACTAAGGAAGGGTTAGGCGTCAGGTAACTCCTTGGTCTCCTTCTTCCAGTGTGGAACCTTCCAGGGAAACCTTCTGAAAAACCTCAGCTCCTGCTCTGAAAAAAGGCTGCTGAACAGGTAGGTCAGGCCTGTTTTATTATGGAAAGAAGGATTAGTTGTGTGCTTTTAAAGATCATGTTTTCAGTTGGTGATTTCCTAGGCAGCTTCATGAGCCAGATGGCACTGATTTATCACTGATTTGCATGTGATTAATATCTGAGACCTGCGGCTAAAAGCTCACTCACTCTAGATTTGTCCTCAGTAGCCAGCTTGCTTGTTTTATTGCCCTTTCCCTGTAACAAAAAGGTATGGAGTAAGTAAACTACAAACTCAGGTAAACTACAGATTGCCAAATCAGAAGAAGGTAAACTCCATCAATCTACATTACCCACAAAAGCCTACTGCTGCCCAAATCTTCTTACTGCACACACAGAAACTCCAGCTCAGCTGGGGAGGGATATTAATCCTGGTTTCTATTAGCCTGCATTTCTTCAGCAACTGCAATCAGGAAAACAAATTATCCCATTTTTGAGGGGTGAGGAGTATTTCACATTTATATCTTTTTTCTGAAGATTCTATCTGAAATACTTCAGACAACTATGATTGTACGTGATTAAGCAGCTGGTGACCAGGACAACAGATAATTTTAATGCATATCACTTCCCCACTCTAGGTCACAGGAGAGGAGGAGGGTGAGTAGAAGGCACGGATCACTTCTTTTGGTGGTGCTACCAAATTATGCCAGCATTAATGATGCATGAAACAAAGGCTTTCAGTAGTCAGCACCTTGAAACAGAGGACACTTGTTCTCCGTACTTCCTGAAGCATCAAGTATTTGAAAATTCTTCAAGTAGTAGGTCAGTGGTAATATATTTGCTTACAAAGACTGTCAGAGCTTTGTTCTGACTCTAAGCAACATCATTCACCAAACTGCTATAGTGAAGGCCCAAACAACACTGCGTTAAAGTTTCCTGCAAATAGTTCTATGGATAGAAAACGGACAAACAATTGTTAGTTGTCCAAAAGTGGCTTTCTCCATTAGGAATGGGTGAATCGGGTAATAAACTTGCCTGCCAGCATAAACATTGACCTATTTACTGAGATAGATATTTCCAAACAGCTGTTGGAAAGTGGTTTTGCTGTAAGACATTTAGGATCACCTGCACCAGAACAGCATCAGAGGAAAAATTCCAAGTTTCATGTGAATATTCAAGCCCCTCAGCAACCAAATTTAGACTCTCAGTCACACGGTTTCTGTGACTCAGCCATTTGTTAGTCACCCTCTGCCCATTATATCTCAGGAAAGTTAGATACCCATAATTAGAAAGGCAATCCCCCTCCTTCTGTCTCCTTTCTGCCTGCTCTCTAGAGATCATGTCCTCTTACTCCCTTACTAACCAGAAGCCATGTGCTATTCCATTTCTCTTCCGAACTAAATTTATTTTCTCATAGTCTCACCCATTTTATGCCCTTACAACAGTCTCTATATCTTACCCCACGTACAGAATGCTCCAGATTAACTGATACACTTGCACTCCTCTTCAACCCTCCCTTTTTCAAAACCAGCATCCTCACCCTGGTCCTCATCTGTCTCTCTTGCACAGTTTTTTATCAACAGCTGCCCTCTGGGCTCCCACAGAGCCATATGCTTCCATTCAGTGACACTCTTGCACAGTCTGGGAGCATAATGCACGAGAACTTGGTTGCTTCCTTCTGAACCTATCCTGGACTAGTTTCTCTAGTTGCTGATCTGTAGAGCTGACACTTCCGTCCTTCCCTCAAATCAATGTTGCTGCCCAACATGTTATTTCCACTCTTGCATACTATTGCCTCCATGCATCATTCTACCAGCTCTGCTTCCTTCACTGCATCAAACATATTTCTTGTTTTTGCCTTCCAGCCCACTATCTTCTCTTCTTGCTGTTCAGACAATCAACTCCCACCATCCCTCTGCCAGTGATAGCTACATTAATTATAAGCAAGTCTGGTTTTCCCTGTACTCCATAACAGATTTTGCAGTTTTGCAGTTATTCCTTATTTTTTATTTGGTAAAGAACAGAGACCTCTGAACTAACAGATCCACAGGGACAACAGTCCTTACTCAGACTGAGACAGCAAAGCTCCTGTTACTAGGTCAGTCATCCAGCAGATGCTGGGCTGAATTATCAGTGTCTGATCTGAAACAGGCAAAGGGGAAGACTTGAGAGTGCCTCACTTAAATCTCAAGATTCATGCATCAGGTACTAGGAAGCAGAAGACTGGGATGGACAGGTACGTGCATACCCTTCTCACACTCACCATACTCTGAATGAGTCTCTCTCACACAAAACCCATCCCTTTAAAAACTAATGAGTAATCTTTCTCGAAGAAAAAACATTTTTGTGGAGAATTTCTGAGCAGTACTAATCTCTTATCTCCTTCAATGCCATAAACATCCCACACTGACAGGTGTAATGCCACTGCCCTCTTTCAAATTCTTCCTGGCTTACCCTTTCTTTAGTGGTAGAAGACATGAGCTTTCTTATTGGTTCATTTTTCCACTCTTTCCTCCCAAACACCCCCACCCCCCACACCCCATGTATTTTATCTGAGGATAACCTTGTCTTCTTCAGGATGTCACATAACATGACAGCCCCTTGCCCAGCAGCACCCCTGCCCCTTGGTGGGGTCGCTGGGCACTGCCAGTCTGCCAAAGCAGCACTGCAGGCAGACCAGCACACACCAGAGCAGTAAGTCCAGCTTAGATCCTGTGGGTCTAAACTTTGTCCATTGTGTTTCTTCTTCAGACAACCAGCTCCAAGGCAGAGGAAGAGTCTTTGTTCTCTTTGTTCAGACACCTTGTAGCGCCCCAAGACCACAATGCTAGAGTACTCCAGAGACAGAAGAGCTAAAGCTAAATGAGGAAAAAACATCATGATCTAGTGGTTAAAGCACTGAGTTCACAGTCTGGATTCCTCTGTTGTCTTTGACACAGCATTTCTGTAGTACCTTGGCAAGGGTGCAGAGTAGACTATCCGGTAGTAGTTTTCCCCTCCCACAGACACACAAAAGCCTGTAAAAGTGTTGTAATTTATTTACATCAGCATCTTAGGAAGTCTCCTCCTCTCGTGTGCTCCAGCAATCTTTCTGCAACACAGGAGTAAAGCTGTGTCTACCACACAGGGTCCAGCTCCATCCATCACTTTACCAGGTGCTGAGGATTCTGGCACAGTGAGGTTACACGCTTTCCCGGCTGCCCCATGCTCATTCCTGTGTTTAATTTTAACACTAACAGGTTAACAATGCTTTCTTCTCTAACTATATTCAAATGATGACTGAAAGCTATATCTGCATGGAGTTTTCCAATTAGGTCAATGGCAGCCAACAGAGGAGCACTTGCTACTGGTTACTTAGCTGGACAGGAGCAAACAACAATTGGTACAATATTAGCCCAAAGAGGGAGGAATATTGAGCTCCTGAAATGTACTACCAACGAAGCAATCATCAGCAGGGATGGGGTGGGCACCTTACTGCCTGCCCTGTTCATTGACCTCACTAAGGGACTCAGTTCCCATGTATTCAATAGAACTCCGCAGAGCTAGCGTGCAAAGTTGTGCATACAATTACCTTAAAAATAAATTACTCCCCCAGCACTTTAGGAAATAGGTCCCTTTCCTAGTAGTCTTGGAACAAAAGAGAAACTTTGTCCATTCTGTTCTGCACCAATTTACTAGTTTCCAATACAGGTTCTGCCACATTATTTAAAACTGGCACTGATTATACATCTAAATGAAGGGCAGCTGTGAAAGAAATACTTCTGTTGGTGATGAGATGAAGGGCTCAAATGAACAAGCTGGAACAACAATAAGGCAACATAAGCCACGAGCATGTGAAAAGTAGTTCAACACCTACCTTCTACAGACATCCATGGTGTTGACCAGCTTAGATCGTTCCTTGGGGGGCTTTAAGGTCTTGATGCTAGGCAGGACATGTTACTTTTCCTATAGATTGAGGCTCCAGCATTGCACGCTTTAATATTCAAGAATGAGCGCTGCTTGCCTTTCATACTTCACCAATGATGTGGAACATTTTTGCTACTGAAAAACTGATAATTGGGGGCTTAATAAAAAGGAATATTTTGGCATGGTTCTAAAACTCACTCAAATGAAAGGAGCAGGGACTCTCCAGACTAAATGCAAGATTTCTTCAGTCTGGAGAAGTCTTAAAGAATTTGCTAGTGCTTGTCAGGTCCTGAATACTCGAGCTGTCTTAAATGTAAGTACTAAAATCCAAAGAACAAGAGGCAAATACATAGTCACATATCACCAACACTTTGGGCTATAGAGTTACCCAAAGGCCCTACATCTAAGAGCTAAATTTGACCTCTGTATGGTCAGATCCTTTGTAAGCAGAGGACAGCATGGAAATAGTCACCTCATTTCTAGCTCCTTCTTTGGCCTCTACTCTTCAGCACATCAGAGGATATTTTTCTTACCCGAGGTTGCCTCAAGCATCAGTACAGACAGGCTACGTCTCCAGACCCCTTTCTGCCCTGTTGTCCCATGGTTTAGTTTTCTGTCTGTGAGAATGCAGCCATTTGCAACACCAGAGCTATGGGAATTCCAGCAGTGAACAAACAGTCCTGTTAATGAAGGGTCTTGGGGCTATTTTCATCTTTGGGGGATTTGGATGCACTGCAAGGCGAGGCTGGGCCTCATTTTAAGAGAAGGCTCCAGCCTACGCCAGTGCCAAGAGGCTGACTAATGTAATTATTTCCTTGCGAAGCAGCATTTTTCAAAGTGCTGATTCTTATTAAGAAAAAGGAACGGATTTGGAGCTCATATTTTGATCTGGTGCCCAGGATTATTTGGAAATTCTTTTTCCTGGAACGAGACTTTTTATTCCAAATTTCTCCATGGTGGGGAGAGAGGGTTTCCTGGGCAGAATTAGAATAATGATTACAGCCTGTATACAATCAGCTCTAACCACTGTGGAACTCCAAAAATGAATGTTATTGCTCAGTGGCTTCATTGAAAACAGAAGTATTATTTAACCAGAAGGATGGCAACACATGGAAATAGCTCATTATCATATTTTCTCCCTATTTGAAATGTCACATTGAGTATGTATCTTTCACGTCCACTACACTTTAATTCATTTGGACTGTGTTTAAATATATTACACAGCATGCTTTATTATAAAATCCTGACACATTCCCATTGATGAAACAGGGCTTTCTTTCAAATATGTGTAAATGTCAGTAGGAGTTACCCTGCCTAAATATTGTTTTAAATACAATAAGAAGACCACATCATCTCTGTGTCAGCCAGTGTTTTTCTGTGCCATGGAACATATATAGCAAACCCAGTGTTACATCCAAAGCTTGCCGTTTATTGAAGGGACAATGATGTTGACATTACTATTCCAGGTCTAAATCTTAACCACTTACCTTATTTACATAATTACAAGACAAACATATATTTTACTCAATGGCTGAATAAGATTCCAGCAGTGTGATTGCCTAGGAATTAAAAAGTAGAATTGCAGGGTGTATGCACGAGATGAAAATGGCTTGTTTTAACACAGCTGGTGTATCTTATCTTCTGTGCACTTTCAAACACAGCTCTTACAAAGGATGGTTGTCCTCCTCCACCCAGGTCTCCAGCAAAGTGGAGGATGTATTTCATTTGTGGACCTTCCTCTGCAACGTTGAGTAGAGGTAACTCCAAAAAAGTTACTTCTGATTTATATTTGTATAAGCAACTGGGGAAATCATAGCAGTTTTAAAAATAATGTGAAAACAAGAGAGTTCACTCAAACTTTAGTGTTTCTCAAACTGAAATCTCATAGTACGTAGAACTCCATGTTGAACAGTACCAGGGATTTTGTAGAAGGTATGACTAATATTTGGCTGGTAAGATGTCATCTCTGTGCTATTGTCTCAGTTGAGGCACTGAAGAATTAATGGCTGAACAACTTGAAAAGCCATTTTAGTTTCAACTGTCTTGGGTTCAGCAAACACCTAATGATATTCTCCTGTTGTACATCTCACCAGCTGCCTCCTCAAAACAGTTCTATCCCACTCTCTATCACACCAGTCCCACTAGATACCACCAAGAGCTGACAATGCTTGTACCAGGAAGGGATCTCCTTCTTCACTATGCATGCACTGTTCAGGAACCACTCAGAGCCAAGGCTGCTAAGGAAACCTGCTTCATTCACTAGCATATCCCACACCACAAGCCTCTGCATGGCATCACAGTCAGCGCCAACAGTTTGTTCTAAAACATGTTCCAAACAGCTCTTTGGACCTTTGTTTCCTCATCCATCCTCCTAATGGAGTAGCAATCAAAGCTTTACTCTCTGAATCATGCTTTTTTTTTTTTTTTAATTATTTTTTCCCCCCTCGCAGATGGCCTTTTTCCAAAATAATTCCTCAACCAAAGATCCTTATCATGAAGAAGGTAATCCTGTTCTGAAATAAACTCCCAGATGGGGCCATGTGGAACATTATTCCTGGAATACACATGTTGTTTCTTAGATAAAGGGAAGCCATTAGACTGTTGATCACTGCGTGGATGCTGCCACGGAGGAAGAGTACGAATTTGCTCTGTGCTTTTAGATACTCTACTACTTCTTCTCCTGTCCCGAGTGTTCTCTCCTTACCCCACATAACCCTTTTCTCAGGAAACATTTACACTAAGAAGAGAAATGTTTCCCAGCAATTGAACAAAACCAAAAAAGTTGCATTTAGATACAACACATAATGTCAGTCTTTAAAAATCTGGATTGGTTTTATATTTAATTCAATGACTCGTAATAAATGAAAAAACATAATTTGGAGAAGAATAAAAAAACCCAGTGTGTTGCTGTAGCCAAAAGCAATAACTGCAACTTGCTTTCTCCCATTTCTTCACTCCTTCAGACCCGAGCATTACTGCTGCAATTTTTTTTTTTTTTGGTATTTTATGTGTTTTGTTTTATTTGATGTCTACATTAAAGGAACACTCCGGTGTAATATAAAAAGATACTATAATTGCTATGTCTAATTACAAAGAAGAGCTAAGTGTCTAATACAAAAACATGCAATAAAAAAGAATAATTAACAATCAGACTGAAAGCCACCAACTTGGCAATCTGATGAGGCAGCTCTCCCTTTAGAGTGCATAGGAAACCTGAATGCTTTGCTGTGTGAGAAGACTGTACAGTGTACTAGATAATCTCATCCAAGCTCCCTCTCCCATGAAAGGCTGGACCAGATGACTTTTTGAGATCCGTTCCAACCTGGGCTGTCCTGTGATTGCATAAGATGCAAGTCTGTTCTGATAGATAGTTCTCAGCTTAATCACAGCTTTTCCTCCTTGGTTTCTTTCTAACTTCAAGAGCTTGCACTTGTTGTTTGGTGGGTTGTTTTTTTTCCTGATTCCCCTGAGCAACAAATGTGAAATTTCATCCTTTTGGCTACCAGTGGGCAGTATCTTGTGTTCCTTAAACGTTTAGATTTTTCAATCAAAATCATCAGGTATGTATTAAAATAAGCAGGCCAATTTTCATCTCTTGGCACAAGTCTGTGACACGCTTAGATGTACATGGAGTGCATGGCTGAGTATACAATTGGCAGCTTCCAAAGAGGAACAGATTGTTTAAAAGTATTCCTGAAGGAGTAGTATTTCTTTACCTTGCCACAACCACTCCCACCAAGAGAAACAGTACAAATACACAGAGCCTTACCATCCACAGTTTCACTAGAATCAACAAGCAATTTGGGTTTGTTTTGTAGACCTTTGAAAGTCCAAAGACCACTTTGTATTAAAAGGCAGCTCATTACTCTCATCCATATGCAAGTGGAGACGGGAGTCTAACGTGCCAAATTCCAGCCAGAAAGACTGTTTAACCAGAAATCCTCTCACCGGACAGAAGCATGAGTGACTTTGTTGGATTTGAAGGTAGAAGGAACAAAGGGAAGAAGTGGAATCATGGGAATGATTTTGCAGACATTCTCAACATCATCAACCCAGAGAAACAACCATAGTGATTTAGCAGAAGATACCCTGCAGGAAAAACAAACAAACAAACAAAGAAACCCCAAACAACCAATTGAAACGAAACAAAATAAACCAAAACCCCACTTTACTTTGCATCTCATGTGTAGGACTTCACTTACACTTGTCTCTGTGATTTGGCAATGCAGCAATAGCTTTTAGGGATGACATCAAGAGAAGATTCATCAGCAACCATACTGACATCTGAAGAGGCATACAGTCACAGGCAGTGTTTTGCCTTTTCCCTTTAACTTAATATTTAGACCCACAAGGTATAGATATACCTTAGATAATGCCATTTTCCCTGTACACAGATTTGTGTGTTGTCTGTGCATTTAAGATAATTTCAGCACTGGGCAGATGTTTATTAAAATCCAGATAATGATGCTATAATTATGAGACAGATAAACAGAAACATGCCAGGCAGCACTGGTTGGTTTTGTTCTCTTATTTCTATTCAGATTTTAGAATAAATTTTAAATAAGTGTTTTTCTTTAGCAGAGGACAAAAGGCGGGAGGAAAATAATACTTCTTGCAAAAGCATTCTCTATAGATCACTTCCCTCTAAGTCATCTTTCCATTCACAGACCTTGTTCATTCTTCCATGTTGATTTTGCAAAAGTGATTAAATAGCTTTAGCAACAATAGAATTACAAATATTCTGAGAAATTGAGAAGCTTTTAAATGAATACAGTATGTTTTTTTCATAGGAAAGTCAATTTCAATTAATTGGCTATAAAGATGACATGAACATTCAAATCCTCCTGTAATTTCAAAACTTGTTGATTTAACAAAGATTTAGGGAACTTAAGTACATTGCTCAGGATAAATCCCAGTGCAGGGGAGTTCTGACTACATATGCCAGGCAGTGACTTCCTCTATTTGCAATAGTATTCATTTCTTTGCTCTAATATTTCCAACACAGGGCAACAAAGACGATTAAGGGATTGGGGCATCTCCCTCATGAGAAAAGTCTGAGAGAGCTGTGACGCTTGAGCCTGGAGAAGAGAAGGCTGAGGGGAGACCATATTACAAGCATCTGAAGGGTGGGTTGAATGAGGATGGCGCCGGACTGTTTTCAGTGGTTCCCAGTGACAAGACAAGGGGGAACGGGCACAAGCTGGAACATAGGAAGTTCCTTTCAAATATGAGGAAAAACTTCTTTACAGTGAGGGTGCCAGAGCACTGGAACAGGCTGCCCAGGGAGATTGTGGAGTCCCCTTCTCTGGAGATTTTCAAGACCTGCCTGGATCCAGTCCTGAGTGCATGCAACTCTGCATGCAACTTCCTTTGATTTTATCATTACTGCAATTAATTCTCCTAAATCTAAAACAGTACTGGAAACTGAATTTAACTTAGACAAATCAGCCTTAATTTACAAGAGATTCACTGCAACATAATCTCTGCTGAAATGTTTACAAGCTGCCTGTAGAGGAGAACTAAAAGCCAAGAGGCAACTCACAAAGAAGCCTGCAGAAACAAGTTTACCGAACTACATATGCCATTCCATGTTACGCCATGATTGTGCTCTTCTGTCTCCAGGGTCTTCAGTCTGACTGAGATTTATAGTATTTGATTTAAATTCTGTTCACTACACTTGCCATTCAAAAGAGAAAAGAGATGTGGATTAATTTGCTATAAAGCGATAGGTATGCTACCAGCAGCCTGATGCAAACTCCTGTGTAAGTCTAAGAAAACTTCATCCTTTGTTTCAGTGAGCTTTATCACTAAGATTTATTTACTCTTCAGGTTTTAAACTCCAGTGTCCTCATACTTGCATGCTTCACCTGTGTCTCTGGGATGACAGGATTCCCTTTGCAACTTTTAACTGCATGACTTACTGTAGGAAAACCTAATTCAGAGAAGAAGGGATGCAGATTTTTCATAAATTCAGTGAGTGGGCATGGTCCCCACAGTACAAACTGCTACCAAACAAAAGCAAAATCCTTGCTGTTGTCGTGGTTTAACCCCAGCCAGCAACTAAGCACCACACAGCCACTGGCTCACTCCCTTCTTCTAGCAGGACAGAGGGAAGAGATTTGGAAGGGGAAAAGTGAGAAAAGGTCATAAGTTACGAAAAGTGCAATAACTGGAATAAAATAATAATTATAAGAATAATAAATTATACATGAAAAGGAAAATAACCCAAGAGAGAGAAATATAAAAAGAAATACAAGTGATACAAATGAAACCATCCGCTCACCATCAACTGACCAATGCCCAGGCAGTCCCTGAGTGGCAGCCCCCCAGCCAACCTTCCCATTCACTGCATTGCTCAGCATGACATCATATGGTCTGGAATATCCCTTTGGCCAGCTGGGATCAGCTGTCCCAGCTGTGTCTCCTCCCAACTTCTTGGGCACTCCCAGCTTGCTCACTGGCAGGGTGGTACAAAGAGCAGAAAAGGCCCTGACTCTGTGTAAGCACTGTGAAGCAGTAGTTAAAACATCCCTGTATTACCAACACTGTTTCCAGCACAAATCCAAAATATAGCCCCGTACTAGCTAGTATGAATAAAATTAACTCTACATCAGCCGATACCAGCACACTGTTTCTAGAAATATCAGGAAAAAACCCAACCCAATCTTTTTTTACCTCCTCTTTGTCAAAGCACGAGAAGTGGTAAGTATATCAAAGACTATACACAATTATTTCCTTGACAGAACAAGGCACATTTTTGGCTCTAAGGGAGAGATTGAACTATTAAAGTACAATCATCACAAAATTTATATACCTACTTCTAGATAGCTCTAGAGATTTCGTGGCAAAGGGAGTCTGTGATGATGGGCTCTTGCTCTAGATGGAAGATACCCATCAAATCTGCGAATGTTCCAGAAATTCTGATGTATGCTGGGTTCACAAGGGACAACGCTGCCAGGCACAAAATCCTATCTAATATTATAAAAACCTTTAAAAGTAGGGAAATATCAACCTATTCTGTTACAGAAAGAGCACACTAGTGTTCTGGGCACACTAGACGGTACTTAAACCCAGCAGTATACACACATTTTTACAAACAATGTGGTCTTGCTCCCCAAAGGTTTAGGGTTTTTTTTTTATTATTTTTATAGCATCAACACAAAACTTAAGTGTTCTGAGAATGAGAAAGGCATGGACAGGTTATTTTTCAGTAGAATAAATATTTATAAATTGAATTGGTTTGTTGCTTATAGTTCCTGGACCAGCAAGAAACAGTGAAACTGCTGAGTGATGCTACTAATGGTTTGGCAGGATCTGTGTATAAGGAATATGTTCTTGTACAGAGTTGCAGCCTGCTTGTTTGGCAAGCACAAATTGAGTATGCAATTAAGAACTTGGCATCCTAAAAGCTGTGTCTAACTTTCTGAAATTCTGAGGGTCAGTTCTGGAGAAAAAAACCCCAAATCCTAAGGCATTTTAAAGAGACTACCAAATATAAACTATATAGTACGATGAAGTATATATAAAATAGTAAATTAAAATATATGACATACACATCTGGGGTTAGAAAGAATGTAAAAGGAGAGGAGGGCTAGCTGGGAGAACAAAGAATGCACCCAAGGTAGGTAGATATGATCTAGGCTTCTCTTCACCTCATAGATGAATCAGAACATTTCTGAGTAGAAAAAGATGATAAACAATAGCCTTAATGAGATAGAGCACGTGAAAGTCAAAACCCACATGTCTTAGAGACTCATTTCCTGATTTAATCCAGCATTTTGAATTTTCTAAAGCTTGAAAACAAAGATGCTGGGAGCCATTAAAGAAGAATGTTGTGAAAACCAATGTATGAAGCAACTTGAGATGTTCACTGATGACAGCATATGAGCAACAGAGACCTCCACCCAACTAATAACTTCCATTTTTGCATTATTAGGTTACAGGGAATGAGGAGGTGGCTATGAGCAAAACACTAATGATTCCAATAATCTCTAGGCAGAAAGACCCATAATTCTGAACAGCTCTGGGATGTGATATAGAAAGTGGCTATTAAATTATGGGATCCTAGAAATCACAGGGAATTTGAAGCTAAACAGTGGGCAAAATGGAAGGAGCAAAGAAAGAAGTGAAAGTCCGAATGAATAAGATGACAGAATTTGGTGCCTAAAGGCATCTGATTTCTCAGTATCTCAGGAAAGCAATAAGGTTGTGAGTAAATCCTACTGAAACCTTGATTATTGCTTTTGCCACTGAGCTCATGTCCCAATAGAGCATTCTGCTTGAACCAGACTCTAATGTGAGCCATCTTAATTGTGATTGCTGGGCCAGCAGGAAATGGAGAGCCTAATGGGCTGGTAATATTTCAGTCAAGTTGTCGAAGACAGAGAATATGCAGAGCAGTCTGGAACACCAAAGTCAAAAAGAAATTACAAGGGTAATGAGTTACCTGGGGTCAAAGAGGAAGGAAGTTGCTGGCAGAAGTCAGAGTAAACATGCCTTGGAGGAAAGGAGGATGACTTCCTGCTTTTGGGTTGATGAAGTTTTTTAAAATATATGTCTACAATCTGCTGGCATTGCTGTGACCTGAGCTATCTTAGTTTAAGTTCCGAATTAATTTTTGGCTTCAGTTTAGTTTCTGTATAGAGGCATAGGGGAGACACCATCTTTTGAGTAAGTCTTGAAAACAAGATGAACAACGTATACTGCTCTTCTTCCATCCACTGAACCAATCATCTCACTGTAGAAGGCCATTAGTTTGCTTAAAGCATGACTTTTTCATAAATTCACACTGACTACTCCCTGCCGTTTTGCTGTCCTTCACATGGTTGGAAATAGTTTCCAGGATTATTTGCTCCACAACATTCTCAGGGACAGACATGAGACTGACTGTCCTGTAGTTCCCTAGATTCTGCTTATCCTTATTGATGATACCAGTGACGTTTGCTTTCTTCCAGTCTTCAGGAGTCTCCCCAGTCACCATGATCCTTGTTCATCCATACCAGCTTCCTGGCACCTTTGTACGACTCCCTGCATGCATGTTTGGATGGACCAGTCTCAAGCTTATAGGTGAGTCTTGAAAAAAGATCAACCAGGTCTCTTTGACCCTTCTCATCAACACTCTCCAGGCAATGCCCAGATTTTTCACTTGCTGTGTTGTTCTTCCATCAGATATCAGAGTGACTAAATTCCCTCACATGGATTGGGGCTTGCAAACATGATGATTCTTCTGACACTCTGAAGAAGGCCTCATCTACTACTTCCTCCCAATCAGACAAGTCAGCAGCAGAAACCCACCACAATGTCACCGACATTGTTCTGCCCTCCAGACCTGATCCACAAGCTCTCAGCTGGATTTGTCCATTCCCAAGCATAGGTCCACGTGTTCTTGCTGCTCTTCATGTATAAATAAAAGATAACTCCTGTCCTTGATATCCAGACCTGTTCTTACAAAAGAGCCTGTATCCAGCCATGACAGTGGTCCAGTGGTAAGAATTATCCCACCATATCTCTGTGATCCAACCTATTACAAGATTACCAACCTATAACTTCCTGTTTGTTTCTCTGGCTGTGTGTGTTAATGTAGAGGCATTTCAGACAGCCCTAACGCGCTGATTTTCAAGATAACGTACAAGTTCTTCCCTCCTCATGCCCGTCCTGTAGGCACTTTCTTATTTGTTTGTGTACACTTGTGGTGAGCCTCCTTTGATTCTGTTTTGTTGGTTTCAAAAGGCCTGTCCCATCTACATCACCCAGCACCCTTTCCTTATCAGCCTGAATGACTACTTCTTCACTTGACTGTAGGTCATGCTGTCTCTCCCCTATCATTCCTATCTTAAAGGTCTCCTCACCAGCTTGCCCAGCCTGTTGGAAAGGACACTTTTGTCCCACTGGGGTGGATCCTGCCTCTTCCTAGCAGCCCTTGATCCTCAAAGAGGGTCCCATTGTAGCTTTTGTTTTCAAGTTCTAATTACCATCCCTTCTCCAGGACAGCAAATAAGAACTATTGCAGAAGACCAGCAGAGGAAGACCCAGCCCATTACATTTGCAGAAAAGACTATGAGGGGAGCAGGGTGACTATGTTGTGTCAACAGTCCAACCTGGTTACATAATAATATCACAAAAGGTTTCTCCAGTACAGACCATTCTGTCTTAAATATATCTTTCCTACTGACTATGGAAAGACTCAGCTCTAAAAAGCAACATCCCAACTAAATTTTTTAAAATCCTTCATTTTTTTCAGGATTGTTTATCAGAGTTGCTCACAAACTGTTACAAGACCCAGATTTGTACAGCAGCAACATAAGAGCAGCTAGCATGATTATACCAACTACAACAAAGAATTTTTTTCCACATTAACTATCCCAGCTGATAGGAACTAAATGCAGTACTTGTCAGAAGCTAAGCAGAAATTGCCATCGATATACCGAAGAAATGTATTGTAAATTTCAGAAAATACCACACATTTTTCCAGGGGCAAGATTAACAGTGTGCGTAAGCTGTGATGCATATTTATAGCTCTCCTTTTCCTCTCATTATAGTGCACACGCGCCTGCCTGTGAACAAAGATCTCTGTAAGGTAAGCGTCACAACAGGTGGTAAACACTCCAACATTTAAGGGCTTGTTTAGATGGTAAATGGAACCAATCCAATTAAATCAGTTGTAAATCACACCCTTAGCATTTCAGCAGTAGTTAGCATGAGACACAGATTTCAGAGCCATTTCAGTATAGCTTAATGTAATTTCTTTTATCAGCTTAAATTACAGCAAAACCAGGGTCTACAAATAGACCTTAATCAAAATATTATGAATTAGAATGCCGTTATTTCCTTGGGTCCTAGTTACCACATAGACTAATCCTAAGACTTTATAAACATATGCATACGCACACAGAACACTCAGTGGTTCAATGGGAAGACAGATTACAAATTACTCAATGCTGCCAATTAGTGAACAAGCAGGAAAAAAAAATCTGGAAATGCAAGTAAAGCAGAATGCTTCACAAATTGTATGCCATTTGTTTTATTTGATATATGTAATAACTGACAATGTATAGACTCTTTCCAAGAGTACCAGTGAACATTCTGTAATACTAGATATTGGAAAGCGTATAAGAATATGTAACTTAGAGGAAAGAAATTCTCATTACAGTACTTTATTAAATATTTAGCAAGGATTCTCAGAAGATTCTCAGAAGAGACCTGTGTCAGCTTGAGATACATATCAGTAAATGGCAAATTAGGGAGCTTTTATGCTGATGTATTGACATGATTTCTCAGGAGTGCTGCAAACAAGTTTCTTCAGGACCCCCTAAAACAGATCAATACAATCTCCTGTTAAATTTTCTACCAGCCTTTCTATGGTCGTGTTAAACCTGTGCAAACGTGCAAGAGCATGCAAATCTTTACCCCAGCATATTATGCAGAAAGTTTTCAAATAACTTCCTGTGAGTGTTCAATAGAAAATTTTGACCCGCTAAACTCATTCAGTCAGGGAAGAAAAACTGTGCCACGTGACCAATAACAAACAGGCAGCACAGCTGGAATTAACAATATTGAACACCTCCACAAACCACAGACTAATTTACAACACGTCATTCAGCTGCAAAGACTTCTGAGAAAACTGCAGACAGCTGGGAGGTGTTGCAGAGAGAGACATAGAGGCAAGATTCAAATAAGCAATTGATTCAGCTTTAAAACACACACAGCTAATGCAGCATCTAGATTACTTTCTCTCTCCTGTCGGCAAGTAGGACTGTTTACCATGGCACCCGTACAGCCTGTGCTTTGGCTTGGAGCAGCTTGCTCTATCCTATGCAATGCCCTGCAGGGGAGTATGGCCAATAAATAAATACAACTTTGCAAAATTAGCATCACCAGCCTCCACTCAGGATCCAGTCCTCACCGTAGAAAATATTGCAGCCATGGATGGGATGACCCCAGGTAGATGCAGTATCCACTGTGTCCCAGGGGCTAAATGTGAATATCTGGGTGAGCTTTTGCCACTCCATAGTGACCTCATATTGCCAAATGTTTGCTCACAGCAAAAGACGTGGATAGGGATGTGACTATTCTCTGCAAATATACCAAGGAGGAAGTATACGAGAGGAGGAAAGAAGAAAGTAAAGACAACATTGGGAGAAGTCAGCCAGAAGTATGTTTAGGTATTACAAAAAAGCTCATAAGGTACAGGAAAAAAAGTGACTTTGAGGCAGATTTTGCATTAAAATAACACGGAGGAAGAAACAAAAACCAAAACCAAACAACAACAACAAAAAACCAACCAAAACCCAAAACTTCCTCCTTTTTAAAATGGAATTTCATCAGTTGATACCAAGCATGGGACAATGCAATTACTTGTGACAGGAGAGGACAGGCCTGGGAAGGTCCCTCTAACTCCTGCCAAAACTTATATACATAGACAGGCATAGATACAGGTTTGTTATATCCAGCAAGGTGAGCCTCAGGAGGTAAAGATCACAAAGGCGAATTTATTCTCTCAAGGCAAAAAATCCAATCCAGCAGTAAGTAGCTAACATAAGCAACTGCTTTATAACATTGGCCATTGCTTTTTCAAAACACTGGCATGCTGTTGTTGTGCAGCTATTATGAAGAAATCACACTGTGAAGCAAGAAGCCTTCCTGCAAACCAGGATGGGAAGCAGAGAATCGGCTGCAGTTTTTTCACTGCAGGGGTTTCTCTGAAGAAAAAAAAATAAAAAAAAAAAAATCCGATCATTGGTTTTGCACGCACTAAGAAAAAAAATCAGTTTGCAAACAATGAACATCCTTTGTGTTCAGCGTTGGCAAAGCAATTGATTCTAGTTTGAGATTGGACCTGTGCCACTGCAAAAGCAGTTCGTCTTTTCTGTTCTGAAAAGTACTGTAATGAAGAGCTTCAACAGAGGGGATTTTTATCATTAGACTTGGGCTATGTTTTCTTTCAATTTCCCTCACTTCACAAAACAAAATGTATGGAATCCATCATTCCGGCATATTGGGAAATAAAGTAACACTGAGATACTGCAGAAAATGTTAGGATTTAATATATAATAAACAAATAACTTCCAATATGCTGTTATCTTTCTTCTTTAACAGGAGGTTGCTTGCTCCACCAACATTCAGGAACACATTATGAGGATATGGCTTCCCATTGCATGAATCAAAACGTCAACGCAAAAATTTTACTCTCTTAAAGAAAACATCTATTTTTTTGATCAGAAAATTCAATGGATATTTCTCCCAATGGGTCTCAGTATGCATGTTAAACACAGGGTAGAATAACAGAGAAAACCCCACACAGGGTCATGTAAATAGAAAACATGCTTAGTGTGCCAGAGAGCTTTACTTTTGAACCCTTATGTGTTCATGTGCTCACACTCTTTCTCAAAAGAGAGACTTTTGTATGTCCAAGCAAGTAGAATTAGACCCCTTGGAAAATATCTGGCCTTTATGATAAAGTATGAGTAATTCCCTATAAAAACGGGGAACTCATGACTGGTTTCTGAGCCCAGAAGCTTATTTTTTCCTAACTCTGTCAGCGTGTCTAGTAAAAGATTTCACTTCTCCCCGAGAATGTTACATCTCATATCTTCAGACCATCTTGACTAGAACAACCCCACTGCATTAGAAAAGACTCACAGCCTTAAAACTTGACAGACATTTCTTTTTAACACCTTTTTATACAAAAGCAATAACAGCAGGTAGTAAACCAACACTGCCTCACAGCATGGTGTAGGAAGGAAGTGCTATAAACCCTATCACAATTATTTCAGTGAAAGACAAGGCCATCATTAGTCCTGTATTGATCAATCTCCCTCTCCCATCTCCACTGTTTGGAAATTCATTCACATTATTTTTGCTGCTTCAGACAGTATTATTATAACAGACCTGCATTATACAATAAGAGGCTTTGGTATAATTGACATCTGAAGCACCAGGGGAGCTTGAATGTTTGCTACTGGTTAGAATGTCGTCTCCAGAGGGAGACTTTCCTTCTCACAAAAGGGGCTATCACATAGTCATTGCAGTGTGTAAATCAAATCCTCAGTGACTGCTGGCTTTTCATTACTTGTCTGTGACCTGGAACTAAATTTTTGCAACAGCTGATTATTGACCTCTGGAACCCACAACAATACACTGCAATGATGAACCCATACCTACAAATGGGGTAAAACAAATGACCTACCTGGGGTAAAACAACAGGAACTTGTTTATTTTTTAGCCTTGTTAAATAGGAAATTGAAAATGTAATCCTAATGCTTGGGCCCTAGATGCTGTGGAAAATCTCTGGCTTCCACACATAGGCCAGGCATGGGAAGCACAGGTAGATTTTAAAGCACCCGTTCTCCCCAGTCCCCCGACCAAATAAAGCTTTTGCCCGAGCTGGTCATTAAAAGACCGTGTTGCACACAAAATTTACAATCACACAGCAATTTACATAGGGATTCTGCTACAAGAGCAGCAGAGCGTGGTGTGAGAACCCAGGCATGCCTGGGACCTCAGCCTGGGGGGAGGCTGAACAGGGGAGCTGAATGCAGGCAGGTACTTACAGCCCTGCTGATCACCATCCCTTGCCAGCAGCCATGTGCTAGAACAAAGCATAGAAGCAAAATCAGGCCCCAGATCCCACTTTAGAAAAACCAATTTTGTCCAGGGCCGGCTCCTGCTAGCGGTAATGTTTTATAAGAGGGAATCAAGACCCCAGCACTGTCCTCTACATTTGCCATGACATGGGGAAATACCCCAAAATCATACCCCCAAAATCAACATCATTCCCCAAGTTCATACTCTGTCCGCAGGCCTGAGGAGGAATTCCACCCACACACCATTGTGTGCCTTCACAAGCCCAAAGGCCTCCAGATCATTCATTCCAGCTCACACGGGGCTACCTGGGTGATTATCAGCTCCCTGCCTGTACCAGCTGTGTGGGGCACAGCCTTGGAACGATACGTGGCTTCATTCCTTGGTGCTATCATGGCTCCAAGGAATTGCTACAAGCTGGCAGAGGTCACAACCACTTGCTTTTAAGCCAGGACTTCAAACAGTTCTGCTGACACCAAAACTGAGGAGAAGGAAGGCTGGGCCAACAGCTATAGTTGACTTAGAGAAGGCAAACCCTCAAACCCAATGAAGGGTAGCTTTGCCCAGGAAACATGAGGCAGTGTGAGGTCTTTCACCCTCACAGCAGCCACTTCCAACAAGGCATACTCATGAGTCCACATAACAGGAGAAAGATCACAGTACTGCATCCACAACCTGCTGCCCTCCCATAAAAGACTATTTTCATCTTTCTCTCAACTAGGCAGAAATTAAACAATTCTACGGCATGGACCAGTGCCTCTTCTCCATGTCAAACTGGATTCAAAGCTGGATATCATGCTAGCAGCTTGTGGCTGCTTGGCTTTGATTTAGCAGGCTGAGGTTGGGGGGGTGGGGGCAGGCAAGAGGAGAAATTTCTTGACCTGGTATTGAATGTGCATCCTTACAGTCAAATGAAACTCAGGTGCTTTGTGAGCAGTGAGTCAGGGAAATGCAGGAAGTGACTGATTGTCATCCTGTTAGGGATGGAGGCCTGTGCTGAAATAGACAGGGAAGCAAGAGGTGTTGGAAGAGAGGACAAATCCAGGAGAAAGTTTTGTGCTTGCATGCAAAGCAGGGCACATGGATCTAATTCTACCAACAAGCCATCAGTGACGTAGCTAGTCCTACACTTAAGAAAAAAAGAGGTGAGGTGACTAACAGAGTTTAATTAGGAGGAGGTGAGGCCTGATTGCTACAAGGAAGGCACTTGGGTCAGTTTTGTCAATCACTGCCAATTCCCCTCGGATCCCTCTGACAACAGTGAGAGATACAGGCATACACTGAACAGAGCAGCACCCCCCCACACCACAGCAATAGTGCCAACATTTGTTTTCAATATTCAGGAAAGCCAAGCAAATAAGTCTTAGCACTAAGTACTAAAATAAAACAACAGAAGTCATGGCCCTGAAACCTCAGTGGTGCTCTCCTGCAACTATTTCAAACAAGGTCCATCTCATTCTCCTGTACTTGTACTTGGCAGGGGGAGGTGAACTGATCTGCTGCTTGTGATGTCGGTTTAAGAGCTCTGCTTAGGACACTCATAATTCTTGTCTTTCTTTTTTGCTAATGGTTGCATACCTTTGATTAAAACCTGCATGGTGCATTAAAGGCTAAAACAGATGATGAATGCCACGGAGTACTTTGTGTTAGATCAGAGCTGATTAGAATTTTTGATGATCCAGCAGCTAGAAGAGGAAACTGCATGAGCAGTGAAAATATTCAGCTGTTACTGTTGTAGGAGGCAGTGGCTTTTGTTTGACACAAGATACAAAACAGTAACTAAATTGACAATGTACTCTCTTGGTCAATGAATGGCTTTATACCACAAAGGAGCACTGTAAAGAAAGCTGGTGAATTAATCAGCACAAATATTTGTAAGACTTCTTGCTTGTTTTCAAGTGGGCAGCCCTCCCCCACCAACAGTTTTGGAGCTGGATGCTAGCTAGTTTATTTTTCATCACTGCAAATGTAACAGTCATGCATTTTAAACAAATAAGCAAACAACAAAGCAGCATAGTAAAAGTTAAGGACATCTGACCCAAGTGCATATCACACCAGCATCCAGACAGACATCTTTAGTAATCTCTGCCAGCACATCAGTTAAGCAAAATATTACTGCTGCTCTGAGTAAAAAGATTTAGTTAAACAGGACGGGTAAGTTGCAGAGGAGGAAGCTGTTTAAACATAGTACCGGCAGAAAGCTGGCAGTATGAGCAGACCAAACTTTCAGCAGAGGGAGGTTCACTTTCTGAGGCCATCCAAAATTTGGGAACTGAGTACATAGAAACAGCGCATTGAATAGGAATAGAAGGAAGGAGCTGGAGATGACTGAGGAAAGATGGAAGAGAGAAAGAAAAATAACCCAAAAGGCAAACTTTCTATGGTGCTGTCTCCGAAAAAGGAGAGTGGGTTTCATGTTCTTTTTGGCAGCCTTGTTAACTTAAAGAACATCAGGATTATTTTCTATAAGTAGCTTTTAAAGATACCTTCCTCCATAAAACAATTTTCAAAAGAAAACTGCTATTTTGCAAGACGGGGGAACAAGTTATTAGCTCACTATTTGTATCACTGATGCTAAGTATGATCAATTACCTTTCTAGTCTGAGTTTTAGTAACCATCTTAACCTTTCCAGCACAGCAGAACACTGATAGATATTGCAATAGTTTCTTCTGCAGTTAATGTCCTGCATATACACTTCTGGATCATAGCACTCAGATCAATGGATGGCTACGGTTAGAGTTGATGAGAACTGGCATCCAGGACCTTCCTTCTTCCACTACAGGTTTAGAGTAGTCCGATGCAGGAACACAACATTTTTGAAGAAGTGTCTATATCTTCAGGTTGACAGGCCAGCTATTCTAGTGTTCGAGTTACCTTTAATGTCACAGATATATATGTGTGAATCTGGAATAAACCACAAAATCTTGAATCTAACTTAGATTCAAGAAGGGAGACCTGGGTAGAAAGTACACTTTGAGAAGCCCAGAAATAATAAAGGAAAGCCACAAAGACCACAGATAACACTCCTAGTGGTATCACATAAAATGCCACTTCCACAACGGCAAGAAAACTAGAGTTTTCTCTTAGTTCAGGCTTCTTCAGAATGGGTGCTCCAGAGACCTGAACGTTCCTAAATGAATGCCCTGCTCACTATGTAGACAGCTACAAGTTCTTTCTCAAGAAAGCTCTTGTTGGAATCACATACAGAGGATGTTGACCAGAGAGTAATGCTTCTTTTGAACATCATCCATCACTAATCTTAGACCCTTGCTTGGATGATTTTCTCTGAGGCAAGAAACTTTACTCATGTGTCCAGTGAAGACCTGGATGCCAAAGGCAGGAGGAAACCATCACAAGGTCTACTCACCTTAAATAATGGCCAGTGTGACCCAGGAGACACCAAGTAAGAGTGCATCATTACTGCTATCCAGACATGCTTTTCCTAAAGTAAACAGCTGTAATCAGAAAAGGAAAAAAAAAAGAACCCAAACCAAAACAGTACAGCTCGCATTTCTAGCTTCAAAGCATACCTACTGCTGTCTCCAAACACGTAACTTTTTCCAGTTTTTCTACCCAGAACTCTGTTGCAGCAGATTACGTGTTTAAGATGCATAAGTGAAAAGGAAGCTGTCTTAGGAGAGAGGAAAAAAAAAAAGGCAAAGTACATCACAGACATCACTGACAGCTTCAAGCAAGACTAGTACAACAAGCCAAAGAAGTAACTAAATAATCTCTTCTGTTATGGAGATAATGGGTTTTGATTCCTCAAAACTGTATCAAATTTTGTATGCATTAGGACTGTGTTATGGTTAAGTGTTCTTTCCCCTTAATGTTTGAAAGGGAACATACTCCAAAGGCACACTACCAGGATTACATGGACACATTATAAGTTTCACAATCTTGAGAGCATCCTACTTTGATCTCAGAAGTTGATTGTTGGAGCCCCACAGAGTAAAAAGATAGCACAGGAGGGTATTTTCAGTGATATACACAAAAGTAAAAATTTAAGAGATTTCTGTGAAATTGCTTTGGTTTAGAATTTTTCTTAAGTGTTTCATTTCAACTATAAATAGAAAATAGAATCTCATGACAAACATGTAGTTGACATAGTGTGCAATTTATCATCTGTGGGCATATTTCAGGGTACTTGTCTCAAAGCTGACATGCTGTGTGGTCTGTGGAATATGACTATTTTAATGTATTCCATGACAAATGCAAGCAAAAGTAGCTGGGATGCAAACAATCCACAAAGCAAATTCTCCATTGGCTCTCCCAATGTGGACTTTTTTGTGAGAACAGATAACCTGGTGAAGCCAAAACTCTCCCAGAGTAAATGGAGAAAGCACTGATTGCCTGGCTCGCTTCCTACCACACTTTTGCCATGACTTGTAAAGACCTATTCCTGAAAGCACACTGTTAATTACATTTGACTTCTTCCCCACCTATAAAAATACCAGACATGCAAATGACCATTAAAGTATACGTAGACAGCCACTGTAGTCAACAAACTAACAAAAACAAAAATGAAAGCATTGGATTACAAGGTTTTCACTCCCTTTCACGGTGTCTTTCTCCTGAGAACCATTTCTAGCAAGAATGAAAAATCATGGATTACAGCAGGTCACTTATGCTAAAATGTTCATATTCTTCCACATCTCAGAAAGCAGACCCATGGATGCAAATACAGGTTTACTCTACTAGTACCAGTACAACTCAAAGAAATAGCTGATCTCATTTGCTAAAATCCAATGTAAGATGCCAAGGGCTGTAAGTGAGCTTAAGGCTACAGCACCTGGGAGATGGGAGAAGGTTCTATCTTCAGCCCACTTGAATTTTGTTGAATTTTGGCTGCAGCAACTATATGGCACTGAACACATTTGGATTTTCATTGAGATTTTTTCGTTTGTTTGTGCTCTAAAAGGCTGCCCATATGCTGTAAGGGCAAGCTCAGAATTTTACCATAGATTAATGATCAAGCAATTTAAAGATTGCTGTGTCCCTCCAAGCCAATTTCCAACTCTCTTTGCACAGGTGTAAATCCAGAGTGATGAGCCCAGCTCCATGCATGGGGATAACTGATAGCAGACCTCAGCCCGTTGGTTTTGATTTACAATTTTCATAATAACTAAAGCAACCACAGAGAGCACTTCCCACAAAATAAGGACCTGACCAATATCTGCCTGATTTTTCTCTGCTTCCTGTAGTACCTGCTTCTCTCACACAAGCAGCATGAATTCCTGGAAGTGGCAACAGCAATAGCCTTATACTCCAGTGGACACACCACCAGAGGGCAATGGAACATATCTACTATATCAGCATCTTGGAGACAGAGCCTTTTGTCCCCAGGTCTGGGAGGTCAAAAGCTCCTGCATTAGCCATAAACACACTTAGCAGCTTCCATGAGGAGACCCAGATCCATTTTAAGACCAGATCCAGCCCGTGCTCGTGCTCAACATTACAAAAAAGGTCTGGCTGCAACTTCTCTTCTTGTACTGGTCAAACCTTACAAAGCTAGCAGCTTCCAGAGTTGGAAATGAGAAAAATTTACTGGTCACCTTAAAGTCCGAGGCAAGTATTTCCACTGGAGGTACCTTATCCAAACCTGTCAACATGCCATCAACCTTGTACTCCTTCACAGGTTAGGCAAGGGAGAGATCCAAATTCTATCTGAGCCCTACCAACTGGGAAGTAGCCCATATGGATGAATTTGATGTCACTTGGGAGGAAACTATGATGCTCTTTGGCACATGATAAACTCTCATTGAGTAGTTTTGATAAACTCTCAAACTCTTCTGGGATGGTTTTCACTTTTCTGTGCAAATGCTGCTTTTGAAATCCAGTCAGAGGCAAAGAAATGGTTATACTCTTTTTTAGTGCTAGTGGATTATGCACAGGAATGTATGTAATATACTTCTGGTTTCAAGGCACTTTCCAACATGTCATAGCTTTGAACACAGATATTAACAACAGATCAAAACAGAATATGGCATTTGCAAGCAACTAATTTTTCTGATGACACCACTGAATATCTTGTCAGGCACCAGAAACTACTACTTGGGATTTTAAGCACCAGATACAGGATTGGGTGTCCTACGTAAATTCAAATTGGCCTAATCCAGAAGCTAGTTACTTGTGTTTATATGATGAGACCACTCTGAATCAGCTGCCTATTTTGACAGTCAGAAGGTGTTTGGGTAGAATGTGCACAGATGTGGCCTGATGTAAGAACATATGTCCTACACACATATGTATGACTTATGAGTAGCTGGCTGATGGCTCTTCAGCTTTTCTGGTCTCAGCTCTAGATTACACCAGAACGTGCTCAGAATCATGCCTGCAGCATTCAGGTATCGACAAAGTCTTCCCTGTTTTCCTTGCCACTAATCTGGATTCTGATCAGGGAAGGAGTTGAAGTCCATGGGAGCCAGGGTAATTTCACAATTTTACAGAATCAGCATCTTAATCACATTAATACAAATCCAAGGCATGAAGGCAAACATTTACCTTAAGTAATTAGAGCTTTAAAAAGCAAGTATGCTGTCTGCTAGACAGTACTGACCAGAGTGACTTTTGTCTTCCAGGCATGAGTCAGAAGGTTAGATGAAATTTCAACACAACTACACTGGCATTAATGATTGATATATCAAAGACTGGTACTATGGTGGAGTTTGTATGCTTACCAGTGAAGAAACACAACTCCAACAGGTACAAAAAATAGAGTTCAAGAAATTTTGAGATTGGTTTGGTCTTTACAGAGAAGCTAGGATAAAGCTTCTGTAAAAAAGAAGGGAAGTAGTTGGGGCACGTAAAAGATGAAGAGATTTAAAGAAGTAGGGTGGGAGGGAAAGGGGAGAACTGAGACTGGGATTTGGATCAAGCTACTGTAAATGTTGCTTTAACTATTAATTGCAGAGTAAACAGCCTATTAAATTCTTATGGAATGTGTGCATGAAAAGCAGTAGCACAAGTCAGATCTGCCCCATGTGGACATTGTTTATGAAGCAGCCTCCTTGGAAATGTTCCTCAGACTTTTGACAAATGAACTTTATGTAGGTTGTACGTTTGAACATGGAATGCCTATTGTTTCCATCTGCCTTTGGCTTGCACAGTTCCTTGGGGGCTTAATACAGAGACAGACATTTAGTGGAAAGAAGGGTTTATTGAGTGGCAAAAGCACATTCTAGTAGAATGCACTAGGAGGAAAAAAAAAAAACCAAACCAAAACAACAACAAAAAACCCCCCAAAAGAAACTACCCACAAACAACTGGTTTCTACAGAAATGAAACTATCACAGAAAAAAAAAAGCTTTTAAAAAAGTGCATACATTTTTCATGGATTGGGCCTAAAGCACTTATTTATATTTCATCTCTGTATGACATGGTTTTGCTCATCTAATTCCATTTAGAACATTACAATTTTTGTTTCAAATGTCTGCGTGCTGAAACATATTCTCTAAAGCACCCTGGAGCTGCTGGTATTGTGAATATTATCTAAATGACTCATTTGAATTTTTAAGGACCACTCAGCTTAGAAATACCATATTCTGTTTTTCAAATATTTTTAAGTTTTTAGTTTGAGGTGCAAAGAAAGAAAGATAGTATTTGAACGAAGTCACACAATTGCTGCTGTTTTCTACTTTACGGGATGAAGCCAGACATGTGCAAGGGGCACGGCTTCTTCCAATATGCACAGGGTGAACCTTGATTGCTTTTAGCATTCTTGCAAAGGCCATAGCATGAAGAATACAAATCTCTCTCTTTTTGATGAGGAAATAAAAGACGACTATCAAACACTACTGCTTATGTGATGTCAGTTTCTATTCTGTGGCTACATATTCTAGAAAGAGCAGAACTTCAGTTTAGCATTTTATGCACACATTGTCTTTGCACACCTGCAGATATCTGTATGGTGAAATTCTAGCTCTAGTGAAATGGAAGTTTTCTTAAAATGCATATTATGCCATAATATTATACACTCAAACATTCACAAATACTTGTCTGCATACAAAGCCAGTCAGGTTCTGCGTCATGTATATCACAGGGCCTCTGAGGCTGCAGAGCCTCTGCTTTGAAATCAAGCTTTGTAATTTTGCTGAAGTAGACAGACTTCAGGTCTAAATTATATGATTTTTTTGAAAAATGATTCAAACTCAGGAATAACACATTCATTTCACTGACATTGAAAAGTCACTGTAGAAATGACACTGCTATAGTACCAGCACACAGCAAGACAGGAATTCATTGGCTATTGCCTAGCAAGCTACTTCAACTACAAGAAGAACACTCTAAGTAAGTTATCTTTTCTTTTACACTGGTTGTTTCCATGCAGAGCCAGAAAGCTAATCGAAGAGAATATCCTTTCAGACAGCACAGATACCTAGTTGAGATCAATCTATATAATCGCTTGTTTTTACATATGGAAATCCACAATCTAAACTGTATTTGTTGACTGATCTCTGCAATTAAACTAAAGCAAGTGGGACTTCTGCTCAATAGAGATCAAGCTTTTCTCAGGCTGCTGGAACAAATCCTCTGAAGAAGTTAGGTCATTTTTCAGAACAGAAAGGCATGTGTTTCCAGATAACCACCCCAGCCTTAACCTATCAGACTAGAATATAGCTATCATTTCCTAAAAGTTAAGGCCAAAAAGGTTACCAGATGCACCTACTGTGTATTCACAGATCATTAATTTTGACCAAAACATTCTACTTAATGTCCAAAGACTTTCCCGTCACTACAGTACTAATCTGCCACAGACACAGGGTTGGCAAGACCTGAGGAAGCCCTGCAATGGCAAGAAATTAATCATGCGAGATGTACACAAATGATCCTAGCAAATAAACCACACCTCATGCTATATGAGGTGAAAGATCCACAGAGCCTGCCAACCTGACTCAGGAAAAGTTCCTTCCCAAACCAACTAAGACAATCCCGTAATCACTCTTGATACCACCTACAAAGGCATCTCCTGCTGTGGTCATTCTCTAACACTGCAAGGGAAAGCAATTAATAACAACATAAAAAAGGAGCATACAGAAATCCTTGTTCATTGCGCAAGGGAAAGGATGAACAGAAATCTGCCCTGAACATCTTTAGACAGTTTACTGAAAATCTGAGCCATGACATTCAGGTCTGTTAATTGTCTTAAGGCAGAGTTGCTGGCTATAAACTTTTGAGTGCAATGCTTTCCTCTAAAGGAAAGGGACGAGCAAGGCTAGCTGCACAGGGACACAGCCGTTCAGCTAAGGGTTATCAAAAGGCTTAGGGCAACCACAACTCTCTCTGTCTCTTCCCCAGAGAGACACTCATGTTCAACAGACCTCACAGCCAGAAAGCAGCATTTCAACACTGAATTAGCTGAACTTCAGCTTCTGTCAGCCAGGTGGAAAAGCATCTGCTATGAGGTATCTTCTTCAGAGTGGCCTCTCAGCCTGCTCCTAAAGTAGCTGAATGCTCTGAATTCTTTAAGCTGTACATCCTGATGCTTCTTTTCCAATACTTAACTCATTTTATAGCCCAGCTTGGACAGAACAGGACACATAATCCTAGGAGGAAGCTTACAAACAATATTAATTTCTCCTTTTTATGGATTACGTCAGCTCTTTTTTGCTGTGGCACAGCAGCAAAAATTCAAGTTAAAGAAATTATCCATGATGCCATCTAAGTTATTCTGCAAGCCACTGCTTTCCAAAATGTGATTTACTCCATTCCAACATATACTAGTGGGGCTTGACTGTATTAAAAAACAATTTTTGTTGGAACAGAAACATCAAACTAGGTGATCACATTTTACCTGGCCTTATCGTTTACTTCCTTACTAATTTCTGAAAAAAAATTTGACCAGCAACTATTACACATCACTGACTAGATCACTGATCAAGATTTGCCTGCTCCACCCTCCCAGTGTACAGGGAGTAAATTTACAGTGAAAGTACCGGAAAGAATTATGGGGAGAGGATACTTGCCTATAGAGACTGTCACAAATGGAAGCAGAGAAAGATTATTGAATGGGTATTTTAGTCCCTGAGAAAGCTATAAAGCTGAAGAATTTTTCTTTTCTTGTGCAGGGAAAAAAAAAAAAAAA